>OY743182.1:3850000-4295000 GCA_963555705.1 Ligustrum vulgare | reverse complement strand
CGGTGACGATTGCTAAACCGGTTGACGGTGGCAAATATTAAACCGCTTTGCGGTGACGATTGCTAAACCGCTTGGCGGTGGCAAATATTAAATCGCTTTGCGGTGACGATTGCTAAACCGGTTGACGGTGGAAAATATTAAACCGCTATGCGGTGGATAAAATGATAATCTGGTCCTAAATAAGGGATATTACCCACTGCATTGTAATTGGCTAGAAGATACACTAATTGAGTTCACGATAGAAATGAAGTGAAAGTTTTGAAATGAAATGAAAGATTTGAAATGAAAGTCTTGAAATGAAGTGAAAGTCTTGAAATGAAGTGAAAGTTTTGAAATGAAATGAAAGATTTGAAATGAAAGTCTTGAAATGAAGTTAAAGTTTTTAGAAATGTTTAAGTGAAAGTTTGGAAGGTATGAATGTCTTGAAAAGTAAAGTAAATGAGGGGAATTACTTTGAATGGTTTAAGGAATTTCATGTCATGAGCATGCATCACGTGCATAAAGTTTACTTACTGAGCTTTAGCTCACCCCAATCCCTCCCCAACATTTCAGGTGATGAAAGTTAGATGATCAGAGGGGAGCACTAGGCGGCTGACTCAGACAGTACCTGCTGTTGCCTTTTAAAATAAAGTTAAATTAGAATTTATTTCAATTTCTCATTATTTATTCTTTAATTCATGTATTATTGAGGTTAAATTTTCTCTTATTTCATTCGCAAAAGTTTATTTACTTGAAATTATATTGATGAGGAGTTTGGGACTTATTGTAATGGTTTGGATGATGTTTTGGATTGAATGAGTTGCGATGTGTATTTTAAAAATGGTTTTGATGTCCCTCTACAGGTTGGCTATGTCCAATTTACAGAGGAGACTCTGTCGAAATTTTTGTAAAATTTTTATAATAGTAAATGAAAAGTTTAAATGTTTTAAACGATTATTTCCGCATTTAATGTGAATGGAAGTTAACACGCCTAGGTTTTAGATCTTAAACTTGGGGTGTTACAATAATATTAATTATAGGTGATTTTCACTATCATAGAATTAACCATACTAAATAAATAACTAAACAAAATATACAAGTAAAATTATGAAGTATTCAATGTAATAAATTATCGTATGCATGTGATTTCAATTATTAATATATAGTTGGTTCAAGTATATAACTATCATTACAAATATTCACTCAAAAGTAATATTTTTTTAATTATATCTTCGCATATAGGTTATTAGATATGGATCGAGATTGGATGTACGGCAGACGTAATACACATGAATATTTGAAAGGAGTTGAAGAGTTTATGAAATGTGCGGACGAACACATGAGAGAGAAAGGTGAAGCAATGATTTTGTGTCCTTGTTGTGATTGTAAGAATCTGAGAAAGTTTCGTAGTTTTGAGCAAGTGAAGAGTCATTTGATTCGTCGTGGGTTTAAAGAAGGTTATAAACGATGGATATGGCATGGTGAGAGTATGCTTCCTAGGACATGCACTAGTGACGATGAAGGTGGACTGCAGGAGAATAATTTAGGCAATATTGATGAGAATGATGTGGAAAATGACAATAATGATATGATAGACGAAATGATGCGTGATATACAAGGGGAATTCATTGAAAAGCCTCATGTGTTCGATAGCTTGTTCAATGATTCTGAGAAGACTTTGTTTCCTGGATGTAGAAAATTCACAAAATTGTCTGCTGTGTTGAAATTGTATAACTTGAAAGCAAATAGTAGGTGGAGTGATAAGAGTTTCACGGTATTACTGGAACTCTTACGAGAGATGCTTCCGGAGGATAACGAGCTTCCTACTTCTGATCACAAATTACAACTTCAATTTATATCATTGTTCGATCTTTATTTATTGGTGTCATTATTATTAGGTACCTTCATGAGTTATGTCAGGATTACGGTATTGTAGCGCCCCGAGTTCCGTATACCCGATTCACTACGTCATTTTCTGTCTAAATTTTTCGAATAATATTTTTGCGGAAGAAATAATTGAAATTCATTTTTGGCAACATTAAATAAACTGTAATGGCCGATAAAATTGAAACATTTATGAAACCATTTGAAATAGTAAATCGAACCATTAATTTTGTAAAGAAATTAACAATGTCATAATTTCTCAAATAAATGAACTTCTCTAAATTATTCGATTGTTTGGAAAAATACGGAAATCATTAACGTCAAACTTTCAACCGTTTAACGATTATTGCCACCATCATTCATCGCTCGCCACCGTCTCCGAAATCTGCAAAACTGTTAAAAAGTAGGGTGAGTATTTCATGGAGAAATACTCAGTAGACTCATCGCAAATTAATTTAATTTATAAGATGATTAAACACATAAATCCCGGCTCTTTATAAAACGGGCATTGATAGAGCTTCTTTATAAAACGGCTCTTGATAAAACTCATATTGTGCATTACAGCACGGGACATATTTTGCAAATCATAGGCTCTTTGAAAATAGCTCTTTGAAAACAGCTCTTTGAAAACCATATAATTATAAAACATTATAATTTCTTTTGAAAGCATAACATAAGATAGGATTGAAATCCTCATAAACATAAGGAGACACAAGAACTTTACCGAACTTAGGTGGCAAGAATTCTTATGCAGTAAAATCATAATAACAGTAAGTATACCAAAACATAATTCTTGAAATTCATAGGGATCATTTCCATCATAACATAAGATAAGATCGAAATCCTCATAAACATAAGAATTTTACCGAACTTCGGTGGCAAGAATTCTTATGTAGTAAGTATACCAAGCATAATTTTTGAAATTCATAGGGATCAATTGCATCATAACATAAGATAGGATCGAAATCCTCATAAACATATGCGACAGGAATTTTACCGAACTTAGGTGGCAAGAATTCTTATGTGTAGCGCTACTAAAACTCCGGTCCCCTTAACATATCATAACTTATCATATGGGACCCATAACAATCTTGGTAGATTGATTTCATAGCAATGATCCAAAAAAACATTTTCGTGAAGCATAGGGTATACTTACTTTTCGTAAAAACATAAAGTATATTTTCTTTTCATAAAAACATACTTACTCTTCATAAAAACATAAGGTATATTTACCTTTCATAAAAACATACTTGCTTTTCTTAAAAATTGACTTTCACAAGTCACATGACATTCATATGAAATCATAATTTAAATCAATTAATAAGTGCAAGTCTACCTCAAATCCGACGAGTGCAAAGTTGAGCGGGAATGACTTCAATTTCTTTAAATTCTCCGTACGCTTCGTCTTAGCCAATAAGTCACTTTAGTCTATCGAATATATAGTTCAAAATGATAAATTATAATTTGAGGACTAAAATTGATGTTTTGAAAGTTGAGGGACTAAAATGAATACTTTTGAAAGTTCAGGGACTAAAATAGATACTTTGAAACTTGCGCTTAAAATCAAATAAAGTAAATCAGCAGGGACTGAATTGATCAGATTTTTAAAATGAAAGGGCTGATTACAATCATTTAAAACTTTGGGACTGAAATGGATAACTTTAAAAGTTGGGGACTGATTTGAAAACCTTTAAAGCTTCAGGGACCAAGCTGCAATTTCTGAAAATTAAATATATATCTCAGCTTTCCCTTCTCTTTCTCTAATCTTCAGATCAGAGAGCCAAAGAGAGAGACGCGAGGCTAGGGGAAAAAAAGGAGTTGCTCTGCACCGCCAATTCGCCGGCGAAACACCGGTGTAAGGTGCGGCAAGGGATGGGGTTGAAGATTAGGTTCACGCTTGTGCGATTTGGGTGGTTTGATGTGCGAAACCGAGGCCTTTGGGCAGTAGGCGATTTGGGAAAAAGGGTGGTGTTTGATGTTGGTTCTAACTAAATTCTGCGGTGATGATAAAAATGGATTTCGCAGTGGTGGTGAATCCTGAAATCTTGTTACTGCAGGTTGATGGTTAGGTAAACTAGTGCGAGCAGTGGAGGCTTGGTGAAATCCGACGGTGGTGAAAATGATATACGGTGGTGGTGGTTTGATAGTGATTTTCGGCTTAGGTGGTTTGTATATTGCAGGTCAGAGACTTGGTTTGACAGTGATGGCTCGATGATTGGGGTGCTTGAGGTTGAAGTTGGCAATGAGGATGTTTTGATGATTTTGGCTAAAGTAGATGATTAGTTTTTGGCAGCAAGGTAATGGATTGAATTGGGTTGATGGAGTTGCAGGGGAGTTGATTCTGGATCTTGGCTATGGTTGAGGTGCTACAGAGTTGTGATTTGTGGTATTGCAGTGAACTTGGTTTGCTGTATGTATTAGATTTGGTATTGAATTGGAAATGGCAGCTGAAATGGATTGGGTTGGTGAAACGTTGTGAGTAATCAGGGTGATGATAATAGGATTCAGCTGGTTATAGAGTTGAGGCTGTACTGATGATGCTGGTTGGTGTAGTGTGGTGTAGAGTTCAACTTGGGCGGTAGGGAATGGCTTTCGACTGTGCAGGTGCTGAGATGATGATGTTTATATATATTGTATTGTGGAATCTAGGTACATGGAAGTGTGAGTTGTGCCATGTATATTGAAATGAAGTGGAGGTGTAGCTTTTGGCTAAAGAGGGTTGTGGGGTTAATTGGTGATGATGATAAAGATAATGGTTGTGGATGGAGCTTAAACAGAGGAGATGGAAAAACGCTTGTCATTATAATTGGCATTAGGTAGTGTATTTGAAATGAATGGTTATGAGTTAGTGGAGAATCATATGAGATAGAATAAAAGATAGTGAAGAATTAGGTTGTAAAAATGGTGTGATAGAATCATTATGTCTCAAAACATAATGATATAACTTTGTGGAAAGAAAAGAAAATTTGTGAGGTTGGCCGAGTTCTTGATGAAAATTGGTATAAAGAATTTGATTAGCTATTATGGAATAGGTTAGTGAAGAATAAGAGGAATATATGCATTGATTTGGTATTGTAGAATAAGATAGTGTAGAATTTGGTGTAATATGAAATAGAAAATGGTGTAATATTCTTTATACAAAATGATGATGTTTTGGTGTAAAGAAGAAAACATGTGGGAAAATTTTGGTTTAGTTAAATAGGATTAATTTAACTAAAAATTTGACTAATTCGATTTGAAAATGTATTTAAAACTGATATATTTTGGACTGAAAATAAATTTGAAAATAAATAAATATTGAGATAAAAATTGAATTACGTATTTGGACTTGAAATAATTTGAATAAGGAAAATTGAGATATTTTAATAAATTTGGAATTCAAAATGATTTTGAAAATAATACTTTGAATAAATAATTAAAATAACATAATTTTAGAATTTCGAATTTTAATTTAAAATCGAACAAATTCGATATTTCTTGACTTGGCTAGACGAATCCGTCGCGGCGTTAATTTCAAAACAATGAGTGAAATAGTAGCGACACAATTTTCTAAATATTAAAATAATTATAAAATTGCGTAAAATTCTGAGTCGCTACAGGTATTGATTCAATTGGATTCATGTCTCCGTCACACATTGCGTCGGTGTCGGTAAGAACAAATGTCAATGGTGTTGTAAATTATATGGACGAGAGCATGAGGGCAGTGCAAACAAAGAAATTCATTCTAGCACCGTATTTTCAGGAGTAAGATCATTCTCTCTTGTTAATAGTTAATTTTTTTTTTTTTTGTAATTTGAAAAGCACATGTTTGAATTTGTATTTACATGTTCATAATACGTAGGAACTACTGGATGTTGCTAGTGATTTCTCCTCAGAAGAGTACGGTGTACTTATTGGATTCAGCTAGTGCATTTAAGCGTGACTTAGATATCAAGCCGCTATTGAATACGTAAGTTATGATAATTTTCATGAAATAATTGTGGAGTTGTGGTGAAATTGATTGTGGAGTTGTGGTTTCACTTTGATGAATATATGTTGTGATTGTTGAGAAGTTTTGATAGATTCTATAGCAACGCGTCTATTTACATGTTGGATAAGTTCAATTTATAGGGGAGACTCTGCCAAATTTTTTATAGAAATCTTAGTTTTTGTATTTATTTATTTTGTAACTGGTTCGAATAATTTAATTCAATTTTAGGGCTTTCAAACTATACTGGACACAAGGAGGCATTAGGACAAGAGCCAATACAACGTGGCTAAAAATAAAGGTATGAAAACACATATTTAAAATATATTACAAATCTTTGAATTATTTTCATATTCTTTTTAGTGTGATTATTAATGTTTGTTTTCATTGTGAAAATTTCAGTGTCCTCAACAGCCCGGAGGTTCTGAGTGTGGCTACTACGTTATGAAAAATATGTATGAGATAGTCACTGAACACTTTCAGCGTCCGTCGTTGGAAAATGTATAAGTTATTGAACATGATAATTTTTAATTATTCCTTCATATTTTATTACAAAATAACTGATAATTCATTTTGATTATTTGTAGGCATTTAAAGAGTATTACTCAACGGAGGAAATTGCTGAAATTCAAAACTTATGGGCTAAATACTTCGTCGATAGGTGTGTGTAAATCGACGTGTATTCAAACTTCTATTTACTCAATTACATGTGACATTAACAATCTTGTAAATATAATTATTTCTCATTTATTTAACATTATTTTAATTATGTCGATTATATACATATTTGATGATGTGCATGTGGAAAATGTTCAGTCCACGTTTAGGTGATTGCAGGTCATGATCGACCTGCAGTGATCTGGATCATTGCAGGTGACGTCCAGGTCATTGCAGGTGACATCTGGGTCATTGCAGGTCATGACCTGCAGTGGCCTGGGTCATTGTATTTTACTCTATAGGCAAATGAATTTCGTGAAAAAAAAAATATATATATATATTTAGGCGTCGGTTTTCATTACAACCGACGCCTAAAGTAATGAAAACCGACGCCTAAAGTTTAAACTTTAGGCATCGGTTGTAATCCAAAACCGACGCCTAAAGTACACTTTAGGCGTCGGTTTTAGATTACAACCAACGCCTAAAAAAATTTTTTTTTTTTTTTTTCAACTTTACGCGTCGGTTTATCAACAACCGACGCGTAAAGATAGCATTTACGCGTCGTTTTACAACCGACGCGTAAAGTCTTTACTTTACGCGTCTACTTCATACGCGTCGCCACAAAAACCGACGCCTAATCTCTTAAATAACCGACGCGAAAGACTGTTTCTGTACTAGTGACCCCTCTTTCTCAACCGTTCCTCTCTATACCGCCTCCCTTTCTCCACTCCTTCCTTGACAACTATGGCGTGATTACACCTTTGAGAGTGACTAGCGGCAAGCCTCATCGGAGGCAAAGACATCGGGCTTAGAAGATCCCTGCTGTTATAGTGGCATAGACGATCTCACCGCTTTAGATTGCTGTTGCTAGTAGCGGGTCCGCTATAGTTGCGATCTCCAGGGGCGAGATTGCTGTTAGCAGCAAGCATCAGCATAGGCCGTCAAGAAAATGCAACCATTTTGAATTTGACTCGAATGGATAATAAGTTTCTTTTCTTTGGTAGATTATTTTCATTATAATCACGGCATTTTGTGTGTTTATCACCTTCCATAGTTGTAAAATAGAGCACAAATTGATGAACATACGTTGAGAGTTTTAAGTGGTGGTGGTGTTGTTGCTGCTCTAAAATGCAATGTGTGATAGGCGGTAGTCCAGTGAGGTGGAGGTGGAGGTGGAGGTGGTGGTGGTGATGGTGATGGTTGTGGTGCACCATGTTGCTTTGAGAAACTGGTTGTTTCTGTCGACGGTGGCTTATGACTCTTGGCAGGCTGAGGTTTCAATTTTTCGTCAAAGTCGATCAACTTACCGTCAAGCAACGGAGCAAGCCAAATGGCTTCTTTGGGAGGGTTAGGGGGTGGGTCGAGGTGGGGATGGGATGGGAATGGGAATGGGGTGGGGTGGGGTACGTCATAATTTTGGAGGGTTAGGGGATAGGGTAGGGTAGGATAGGATAGGGTAGGGGATGGGGATGGGGGTGGAAAGAAAATGAATTTCAGTGAATTGAATTATTGGAAATTGGAAGTTTAATGTGTTTGATTAGTTTAATTTTTTAGGTCGAAAAAGTGGAAAATCTTCCAACTTTTGTTATTTGATTGACATTATTTTTCATGGCAAATAAAACAAAATTTAGCTATTTAAGCAAATAATAATAATAATAATAATTATTATTTTCTCACACATTTGTACTTGATAACAATAATGTTAATTTTTTAAAAAAATAAATCAATTAACAATAAGGCTGCGTTTGATAGCGAGGGTGAAATTTGAGTGGAAACAAAATGAATTTCAGGGAATTGAATTCCTGTGAATTAAAAGTTTAATTTGTTTGATTGGTTTAATTTTCTAGATGAAAATAGTAGGGAATTTTTCAACTTTTATTGTTTGATTGACATTATTTTCCATGAAAAATAAAGTAAAATTGATCTATTTTAATAAAAAAGTATTTTATTTTTATTTTTTCACACATTTGTACTTGATAATAATAATGTTCACTTTTAGAAAATGACTCGATGTTAAATCTACTCTCCAAGTATAAAGGGGTCAAGTTATATCCTAGCAGTAATTCAGGGTCATTTTTCCTAGGGATTTTATTGGTATCGTAATATTTGCTAAATTCGAAACATAAACTATGATTTCAATTGTGCTAAAATGAAATTGGAGAGAATATAATTAAATTGCAATGAAAGGGAATTCAAGCGGAGTTATTCTTTCGCTATCATTTGGACTTTTCAAATAAGATTAGTGTGAATTTTCTTGATATCGATAAGATTTAAACATATTCGTACGAAAATTAGTCAATTTATTTTACGACATTTAGTCGAGCATGTTGTGTGCATATTTAATACATACGACATCAACGACATCAACCGAAGTAAAATAATTTGAAAATTTAAAACACTCGTTAATTATCATCAATCACAAGAATTCATCTATAAAAAATTAACATTCACCCATTGAAGTTAAGAATAACTCCCCTAAAAAATAACTTATCCGGACATAATTAAATTAATCGAATTACAATTCAACCAAACAATTATCATTACTAGAAAATGAAATTCAAATTTGAAAATGAAAATTCAATAACTAAAATATCTAAAAACTAAACCAATGCCAATAATCTGAAAATTCTATAACCAACATTATAACTCAAACTAAACTAATGCCAAGAATATGAATTTATATAAACTAACAAATGAAACAATCAAAATCAAAGCAAACTAAGAATCAAAACTGGAAAGAATCAACCGAAACCGAGAGCTGCTGGGCGTTTTGTGTGGCTGGCTGGCGGCTGAGTGGAGGTTCAAGGCTGTTGCGTGATGGAGTGAAGGTACGGCTGAGGTTGACTGCGTGAGGGCTGCTTGAGTAGAGAGAAGACAGAGGATAGGGCAAGCTGGGTTTCGTGAGGCAGAGAGAAGAGAGGTTGGCGGCGTGTGTGAGGGAGAGGAGACTACCGTGTGAAAGGAGATGGAGGATAGCTGCTGGTTGTTCTTCAGACCGAGAACGAGTGTTGTTGGCAGGAGCAGAGGACAGACCAGAAAGCGTGAGAGAGAGGAGAGAAAGGCTGTGTGAGAGAGGGAGCAGGTTGGCTGTTGAAGTGGTGAAGGTGAGGGAGGCTGCTTCTGGGGAGTCGGGTCTGGTGGAAAAAGGGAGTGCTGGCTGTGAGCTGGTGAGAGTGCAGAGAGAAGAGAAGACAACAGCTGAGAAGGAGAGAAAAACGTGAGGCTGAGAGGGAGAAGTGAAAGAAAAGAATTTGGAGTTGAATCTGTGAGATAAAGACAGAGAGTATGGGTTGCGGCTGTGGAAGACGGAGGGTTGTTACGTGAGGGAATGGAGGCAGCTGGGTTATATGATTTTTGGGCTGGGAAATTGGGCCAAAAATATGCGCCATTCTTGATTTTTTCAGTCGAATTATGTTAGAGAATTTTGAGAAGAAATTCAAATTCAATTTGAGATATTATTCAATCTCTCCCTGCAATTAAATAAATGAAATTTTTAGCGATTAAAGTTAATTTAGAGTTAAACAAATAAAATTGAATCTTTAATAAATTTTACTCTAAATGACAATTTATATCCTAAAATTGTATTTTTTTCATTTATTTACTTCTTTAAAATAAGTAAAATTGGACAATAATCAGAAAAAATAAATCAATTAACAACAATAATAATGATCAAACGTAACAAAAATGGTATAAGATTTTCCATGGAAAATAAAACTTCATCCCTCTTTGAAAAATGAATTCATTCAAAACAAGGAAAATACCGAATTTCGAGGCAAGTGGGAAAATGAATTCCATGGAAAACTTAGGCAACCAAACAGCTCAAAATTGAAAAATCACATGAAAAATCATATTTTTCATGGAAAATAACGACTATCAAACGCACCCTAATAAAAAGGATCAAACGTGACGAAATTGATCAAATGATTTTCCATGAAAAATAAATTCACCTCCCCCTTGGAATTGAAATTTCATCCATGACACAATTTATCAATCAAACATGTCAAAGATGGAAAATTGGGTGGAAAATCACATTTTTCATGAAAAAACTTGGCAATCTAACGCAACCTTACTCTTTTTGAAGATTGAGATTTACGGGGGAGGAGAGATGATGAGATTCGAAGCGCGGAAAAAACGCCAGAAAGTTCCGAACTCAGGGTGTTACGAACGGTGGAATCTTGACCCGACAATCACGACGCGAAGATCGACGATGCGGATTGAAGAACCAAGATTTATGAAACGCCACAAGGATCTGTCCAGCTTCCTTGATAAGTTTCTGGTTTTGAACGCTACAAATATTCTCGCGAATATTTGATAAGTTCGGGATAAACGCCACAAGATGATAATCTTGATAAGTTCTATGAAATATGTGAATCTACCTATAACTTTTATTGAATCCTCAATAAAACTTTTTTTAATCAAATCAAATCTGAATGTTAAATTGAATGAAAGAGCGTATAAATAATGAAAAAAAAAACCCTAACAAAACCCTAGTCGCTAATTGACTTAAAATAGAATCCTAATTAAACTAAAATAACTAAAATTGGAGAAATAAAATAAACAAGATCCTGCGAAATCTAATCCGCTCCTCGGTTACGACCGTGAAAGCTCCAATTACGACCGTAAGCCGCTCGCTGATGAAGAGTTACGGCCGTGACTTCATTATTTACGGCCGTAAGTGTAACAACTTGAAATTCTGCATTTTAACTTGGGACTGGATTACGGTCGTGACAAACTGGGCATTATGGTCATAAGGATGAATCTGGCCCTTTTTTCTTTATTTGGCTTGGATATTTGAATTTTCCCGTCAATCATGTTATGATTCTTATTATCGGGGTTCTGGATCACATCAAGAGAACATGTATACAATTTTGGGTTTATGAAGAGAAAGAAACTTCGGCGATGTATTATGGTGCAATTGGATTTGAAGGGTTCCATTGAAAATAATAAGGCTGTGTTTGATACGTGATATTTTTCAGGGAAGATTGCAAATTTGTCTTTATTTTCCAGCATTTCATCTGTTTGGTTGGTCACATTTTCCCGTGCAAATATTTTCCTCTTTTTCTGTCACGTGAGCTCTTTTGCTTTCTTTAGCTGGAAAATTTTTCCTTGAGGTTTGGGAGAGAATTCTTTTTCCATGTTACATGAAAAAAATAATTCGATACGTTTATCAATTTTGTTATTGTTAATTGACTCATTTTTTTTATCAAAAAATAACATTATCATTATCAAATACACATTTGTTAAAAAAGTTAAAAGATTAATAATAATGTCAATCAAATAACGAAACTTGAAAAATTCACCACTTTTTTCACCTAGAAAATTAAACCAATCAAACACTTTAAACTCATATTTTCTTTTTACTTACTTTCCATCATCGCAATCAAACACACCCTATCATATTAATGTGATCCTTGATTTGTGTTCAAGTTTGATGGGAAGCATAGTGTAGTCCACAAGTTTTTCACGTCAATTAGAATGTTAAGCTCTGTTTTCACTTGCAACTTTTAGTACCAAGAAGTCTAGTATTTAGAAAATCGAAAATCGGTTCGAATCTAAAAAGGCAACGAGTCAAGGGTCATTGGGTCCAACGTGGATCGAACCGGTTCTAATTAAAACATCAAAAACTATTTCAAAAATCACAAAATCTTCTAAAAAAAAGTTATTTTACAAATTAACTAATATTTACTCATTTAGAAAATAAAATTATACACAAAAGTAACATAAAACAATTAGAGGAAAAAAATCGAAAATCGAGTTTAAAAATCGGCCGGTTTCCGGTTGAACCCGGTTTTCGACAGGTTTTTTAGGCGGATCGAAACGCTTGTTCGGCCTGTTCTCGATTGTTCCTGTTGATCAGGTCAGTCAGATCCGATTTTCTAAACAATGAAAGTCTAGGAAGAGAAATCTGAGATCTTGCAAGTAAATTTTGTGGTGGTGGTTGGGTGGTGGTGGTGGAAGGTTTGAAGATGATGAACAGTTACCTATTTTTCAATTTTATTTTATTTTCGTTATGTAATTTTAAAATTAAACAATAAAAAAATACTTTTTGGTCCTTCATTAAAATGTTTTATTGATGATTTGTTAGTTCGATCAACTAACGAATGTATGGATGGAATAGATAGAAGATGGAGACATATTCCACCAATTATCATATCCAAAACAAAACAAGACTGGGATCCTTTTGACCATTTATTTATTTATTATTTGTATGTTGGTATATCCAGTCAGTCATAGGAATCTGCCCAGCCAAACAATTATAAGATAAGAATTGCTCTTTCCTTCACAAGGATAGGTCAAGAAAATCTCAGCTATATTGTCTAGATGGCGAGACAATGGAGAGCTGCAAGTGACTGGGATGGAGGCGTCGGCGGAGTTTTGGTTGCGGCGGTTCTCGTGGTCGGTCTTTATATTGTCATAACCGTTATATTTACATGCGCAGGAGGTGCTTCCAAGGACAAGGGAGTAACATACGGCGATGGTGCTGGATGCGCCGCCGGTTGCGGCTCCACATGTGGCGCATGACTCTCCTCCATCTCTTCTAATTTCTCACATATCTATACTGATTACTGAATGCAAAACGCATCCATTCAAGTATATCATGTACCGTGAATTTGATGGCACTCTATGCGTATAATGAATTGAGGACAACTTTTTACTAGATTTTCATTTTACTAAAAGATTCGTTCGTTCTTGAGTGTTCTTTATATTTATTACAATTTTGTTTCAATACTTTTTGAAATCTAGAATTTTCTTCAGAGTTGTATGGCGTTTTAGCTACTTGATAAAATGATGTACCCTATGTTTCTTGACGTCCAATTTGTGACATGTCATATGTGGCAATCATACATTTGTCGACATCGAACGACATTAAATTTCCCACGATCCTTTATTAGATAATTTGGGTATTTATGCAGCATGAAAAATCTCGAATAAGATTTCACTAATATTAGAATAGGGTTGGAAGAATTGTGGTGCTTTATAAAAGGCATCATTGCTACCAAAATTAGTACTTGGGTGAGGATCGAGCTTTGTACTTGGACTTGAGATGATCACGAGCAGTGCTCTTGAGTACTTGAAACAAAGGCAAACCATTGGTAACTTACACTTGGCCCTATCCTTAGAGTATGTTCAATGTATCATGTCTATTCTATCTTAAGGGGCAATTAAGTTGAAAATTGCTTAGCCAATGTGACATTAAAGTTTAAAAAATAGACGGTCAAAATCAAAATTCATCTTTAATGGGCCACGTCTACTACCCAAAAATATATTATTATGCCCCCTATTTCGTATAGATTAAAATTAAATTTTTAGTAAATTTTGATAAAAGTTGAAGGAATTGATGATTAAAAAATTGTGGGTCCCATAAAATGTATATTTAGAATTAATTATTCATTTTGACTTGAGATTAAATCAAATTTTTATTAGAACCAAACAGGGCTAAATAATTTAATTCAAAAAACTAGAGCTTCAGAGGTTTATGAAAAAGAGTTTGGGAATATCATGCTTCTCAAAAGAAATTGGGAAAAATCATGTCTCTTCCACATATAAAGAAGAAAAATGAAAAAAAAAAAATTGCTAAGTCAGTAAGTCTGAAAGATAATTTACATCCAGACGTTAAAAATAAACGTTGTCTCTGTTTTTTGTCATGTCAGTTGGACAATATCTTAGTCAACATGCATTTGGAAAATGATTTTTACCAATTATGTGCAATTGATGATGTGATACAAATTTTTAATGCCCTACACAATTGCATTGGAGATGCTCTTATTAAAAAAAGACTAATTCTTTTACAAGTGGGATACCACTTTAGTAAACGATTTCGAAAGGATTCGAATTCTTAGATTCTTGGCCAGACTGCTAACCATGGACGGATCCAGGACCACAATTCAGCTAGAGCGGCCGATCGTTGACCGATGATCATCAATGACCACAATAACATGATTGTTTATTATTATTTAATTAAATAATATTAAAAATTAATAAATCAATATATAAATACACTAAAACAAATATTCAAAAAACTATAATTCAAAAATCTGATATTCACAAAATCTCAACAATCACAATTCACTAATCTTAATATTCAATATTCACCAAATCACAATAATCAAAATTCAAATTCTAGGTTGCATGGACACGGACACACGACAAAGACACGATACGACACGGATAAGTTGACACGTAATTTTTCAAAAAAATTAGGACACGACATGTTGAGAACAGGAAAATAATTTTTTAATTTATTATTATTTGGTCTAATATACAAACAATACATTTTATATTTGTTACATCAAAATGAGTATATCAAATAAAAAGAAATGTGTAAGTCTGATTTATCTTTTTTACTGGCACCATATACATAACGTTTGAAGAACTTAACCAATTAAAGAAATCCACATTACGTACATCATAATAAGAGTGTAGATGTGATGAAGTAGATTGAGCCAGCAAGAAAGAAATACAGTTAAACGGTTCAAGTAGGCAGCACAGTGGGAAGAGGCGGTACGCGACGGAGCGTGGAGCATATGTAGAGAGAACTCAGAGAAGATGACTACGTTGCGGTAGAGGATGAGCAGCTATTGCTGGTTCTGTGAAAGGTAATAGAATTGGGTAAAGTGTAACCTACATTTTGTCAATTGATGGGCCACTTTAAATGGGTCCAAATGATTAAAAAAAGGCCCATAATTATGGCCAATCTTTTCATCTTCTAAGTTCAACTTATAACATGAACGGAGAGTATGAGACAGAATTTTCTTAAATTTGAATTCTTCCATTTCCGACTCTGCGTCTTCGACGAGTCTAACCTGGTGGCTGGTACTGGATCTGCCAGTTGTAGGTGGTGAGAAACTGAGATTTAATAATGCGAAAAAAAAAAGTTGACAGGAACCAGCTAGCGCGGTCGTGCAACTTCTCCATCGGCTAGACCCGCCCGTGTCGCTAGCCTCCAAGAATCATAGATATTATAAGAGCATCTCCAATTCTCACACCATGAACATTGACTTAGTTGGTAAGAGAGATAAAAGAGGTGAGGAGAGAAATTGAAAGGAAGTGAAACAAAATGAAAATTGAGGAGGCAGAGAAATCAATTTTTATTTTTATTTTTATTTTTATTTATTTATCTATACTATATATTAAAGTGAAAAAGTCTTGCACTAGAAGATACCGTCATTTACTGTTCACTCCTTTTTTTTTTTAAACGTTTGAAATGGGATGTCAAATGTACTGACGTCCCATTTCCATTTCAATTTTTTTGCCAAGATTGTGGCTGTCGTCTGACAGCCGCATATGTATAGCTGTATTTTTTTTTTTTAATGTCCATCAATTATTTACCTCATGTATTATTATTATTATTTGATTGGTATTTTTAAATGAAAATTGGAAAAGAAAAAATCTAAAATACGATAAGCAAATAATGAGACCCATTATTTCAAAAATACGTGTTTGCATGTTAGAAAATGAATAAAAAAAATCTTTTTATACACGATAAAATAAAATTATTGAACATATCTTTATTTTTTCTTTTTAGAAAAGAAAAGTGATTTAGCATTTTAAAGTAATTTAGCATTTTATGTCTCTATTTCATGTTGATTTTATAGTTATTAAAATTATTATTTGATGAGGTATAATTTGATTGGTGTTTTTGAATGAAAATTGGAAACGAAAAAGTTAAAATACAAGAAATAAATAATGGGACCCATTATTTCAAAATACGTGATTTGCATGTTAGAAAATGAACGAAAAAATCTTTTATACACGATAAAATAGGGTTATTGAACTGATCTTTATTTTTTTCTTTAAGAAAAGGAAAGTGATAATTTAAAGTTGTTTATCATATTATGTCTCTATTTCACGTTGATTTTATAGTTATTAAATTTATTATTTAACGAGGTATTTTATTTATTTGTTGTTCTTATTTTAATGTATTATAAATTATATGTATAGTTATCAATATTATAATTATGTTTTGATTATTGCCATTTGTTATCTTTAATCAAATTCTGTTTATACACAATAAAATAGAGTTATCTATACTATATCTATACTTTATTATATATTATAATGAAAAAGTTTTGCTCCACAAGCTCCCACCTTTGACTATTCATATTCGATTTTTTTTCCCCTTAAAAACCAGTCAAATGGTGGCTAACACCAGTTTTTAATTTTTTTTTTCCTTTTTACGACATTTTTTCTTTCCTGTTTAGCAAACATGTTTAAAAACAAGATTTTTAGACCACAATTTCTCAAGCCATTTTTTAAATGCACATATTTTTCTTTCCACTTTTCACATCGCATTTTACTAAGAAAATATAAAAAAAAAAAAAAAAAAGTTGTTAAAGTACAAAACTTTTACCAAATAGAGCTAACTTTTTTTTGTCTTGCTATGTATATTTTTGTAATTTGGTCTTTTGTGATGTGTCATTCTTATCTTTTATATAATTTTTAATACACGTACAATTATTAAATTTCGATTACACATTTTACAAAAATTTTACAAATCACAGTATTTGAAAAAGTAATTTTTTCAGAATGTAAGGTTAAAAGTAGAGAACTTTTTTAGTTTGTATGTAGATTATTTTATTGGTAAAATGTGGCAGAAAACGAGTTTTGGAAAAAATAATGTTTTGAATAAGTATAGAGAAAACGTGTGATTAAAAAGTGGAGATAATTAGAAATGTATTTGATTAAAAAGTAGTTTGAGAAATTATGTTGTTTATAAATTGATTTATAAATTGTAATGATTGCATTAAAAAAAGAATCTTATATTTATCTAATTTATGCAATGTCTATTTTATCTTGATACTCATTATTCAAAATATTATTAACCGCAATTCTATAAAAGTTTTAGAAACCACTTTATTTGAAATTACAAATATCAAACATGAGGCTAATAATAACATGACACATTATTTCAAATAATGAGGTTTGAAATAATAATTTTTTTCAAAATGTAAGTTTAAAAAGTGAAGAATTGTTCGATTAAACTTTCTATATAAATTTATTATTTTTATATTTGTAAATAATTGTTCTCTTAAAATTTATAATTTTCTATTATGTTATAAATAATTTTTTAATACAATTAATATTCCGATTTAAGTATATTATTTAGATTTATGTATAAAAACATATAATTAAACACACGCTTATAATTATAATGATTGATTTTTTGAAAGAAGCTTGGAGAAATGATAAATACGAGAGGTAAATGCAAAAAATATGTGAATTCTATGGTTAATAATGAATTATATTTTTTCAATCATTCTTAGATTTAATAGTTGTGTAGATGTTATATGGTATACGATTTTCATTACAACTTTTTTCTATCATGATAATTGCTAGATTTACGTAATAAAAATATTAGAAACAACATTATTTGAAATTATGAATATCAAACATGGGGCTAATAATAACATGACACATTATTTCAAATAATGAGGTTTGAAATAATAAATTTTTTCAGAATGTAAGTTTAAAAAGTGGAGAATTGTTCGATTAAACTTTCTATATAAATTTATTATTTTTATATTTGTAAATAATTGTACGTTCTCTTAAAATTTATAATTTTCTATTATGTTATCAATAATTTTGTAATACAATTAATATTCCGATTTAAGTATATTATTTAGATTTACGTATAAAAACATATAATTAAACACACGTTTATAATTATTGTGATTGATGTTTTTGAAAGAAACTTGGAGAAATGATAAATACGAGAGGTAAATGCAAAAAAATGTGAATTCTATGGTTAATAATGAATTATATTTTTTCAATCATTCTTAGTTTTAATAGTTGCGTAGATGTTATATGGTATACGATTTTCAGTATAATTTTTTTATATCATGATAATTGCTAGATTTACTAAATTATTATTTTTGACTATTTGATTTTATATAAGTAAAAAAAATAAAATTTTATTGGTTAAATACAAATATTCATGGGTTTAAGTTAAGCACGTATTTATAATTATTGTGATCGATATTTTTGAATGAAAAGTGAAAAAAATTAAATACGAGAGGAGAATGTAGAAGTCGTGAAAAATATATTGACGTCTTCCACAAAATTAATATTGTACAATAATATTACATCAAACATGATATACCATTAAATAAACTACTGAATTTGTATTTTCTTTGAAATTAATAATAGCTCAAAAAATTTATTGAATTAACATTCATGTATTACTTAAATATATAAATTAACTTACTATTCAAAGAAACTATTATAATTTGAATGAGTTATATTATTTATTAAAATATAATATTTATTGTGATATAATATTATTTTCATGTATTTTGAATTTTTGTTAATTATGTATAAGTATTAAAATTTTACAAATACTTATCGAAATTGATATTTTTGAATAACTTCCGTGCATCGCACAGGAGAAATGCTAGTTTATTTTTATAAATGACTAGCAAATTTCAGAAGTGTTGGGCTCTTTCAACATTCTGTTGGTTTTTCATTACCACATCATTTTGTCTCAAAACCACATATTTTTACATTCAAAATTGAAAGTTTCATTGGAGATGTTCTAAGCTTCACGATTGACACCACATAATCATTTTTTTTTTCTTTTACTCTTTTCACGTATTTTTCCCTCAACGTTCTTTGACTTAAGCACTTAATTAGCATTTTTTTAAAGGTACTTAGGAACAGGGGCGGAGCCAGGGGTGGGCCAACTGGGCCCTGGCCCACCCCTGGCCAAAAAATTTCTTTTAAAAAAATAAATAAATAAATAAATAAATTCTTATACAAAATTCATCCCAAATTAAATTTGGCCCAGCCCAAATAATTGGGCTGGCTCCGCCCCTGCTTAGGAATGTTGTCCGTGATAATTTCAAGTCTGAATCCATAGTTCAGTCTCTTGCCCGATCTACCCTCATTTGATGTTCGAATTTTTTGCTGCTACGATAATATTGCTACTAAAAATCATGTTGAACAGTCGATCGGAAACTCTTACTTCGTTATCTCCATAGATCAAGAATATATTTTATTCTTTCTCAAGTACCTAAGCATTTTTTTTTACCTAATCCAGTCTTCCTAGCCAGAGTTCGCTTAGAACCTTCTTGTGTGACGCTCAAAGCATATGATATTTCTAGTATAGTACATAACTTCATACACAATAGATTCTAATTTTAGCATTGGCATTAGAGATGGAAAAAATTTTCGATCCGTTTATCCGATCTGATCCGAAAAAATCTCGATCAACGGATAGGTGGGGCGGATCGAAACCGATCCGTCCTGTTTAAATTAAAATAATAAAATTTAATTTAGAATATTTTTTTTTAATATTTTAAATATTTAGTTTAAATTATATTTTAAAAAATTTGTCAATGGATTGGCTCGCGGATCAGGGGGTTGATCCGACCCGACCTGACCTGAAAATTGGCGGATCGAGGGCAAGGATTGGCAAAAAAAAAATCTAGATGATCTCATAGTGAATTTTAGACAACTTATGACTTTTTAAGATAGATTCCATGTTGTAAATTTGGTGTAGGAGAATGAAGAGAATAATGAAAAACAACAAAATAGATGAAGAAAAGAATAAGGCTCAAACACGTAGAACGTTGTTCTCAAACTATATTTGCTCCCACTGGGATTTAAATTTGCTTTTGGGATTATAGCAAATAGGTTTGTAGGATTAATTAAGTCTTTCTTCAAGTTCAAACAAAGCAAAATAAGAACTTGAAACTTAAAACAAGAACACTTGAATATGGAATGAAAGATGAATAATTTGGATATCAATCTTAACTCAAAATATTTCTAAAAGTAAATTGGAATGAAGTATAATCACCTATTTATAGATATCCAAGCACCAATCATGAATTTGTGTCAACTTTCCATGAAAAGATGGATTGATTCTTAACCAAGTAACGGTCAAAATTTTACACTGTACGACTGCGATGTTCAATCATCGTGCGGTTGCGTGGTTATACGATTTATTGCACGTCAAAAATTGACGCGTGACCTCACGGTATTTCGATTAATGTCACCTTTGATTTTTCATTTCCGTTTCTTTTCAAAATCATTCCTTTGTTTATCATTAATCATTTTGAACATATATATCTAACAATCTCCCACTGTTCAAAATGTATTTTGATAAAATTTTCAATACTTATGCATAAGGAATATACTTCTTTCTATTTGAATCTATCCATAGTGTAATCAATCACAATGTATCATTGAAATCCTAGATGGCATAAAAGCTTTGAACCTATTATTCCTTTGTAATGAAACCGGTGAGATCAAACACACAAGTATCATTGTGTTCTATGTTTACAACTCACTTAGCACTTTTATGGCCTTGTACTCATCCTATTCATGAACTTTTAAGAGAGAAACTTCAACTCTCTATCGAGACGGCACCATCTTTAAGTTCATATAGGTAAAGTTCTTCCAGTATCTTTGTCATATTTACAGGTACGTGATCCTATTGATCTGAACTTTATTAAAAGTTATAAACTTAGCCCTCCTTTCTATGACAACAAACACTTATCTTGGTATGTGTTGAATACTATCCACTTATCGAATGATTTGTTTTTACCCTTTGAACCTAAAATATATTTTTTAGTTAGTTTGGTAGGGTTGCCATCATTGGTGGATCTTTAAGTAAGAAGTTTTAACCACGTCCTACTCGATGTGGTCCTCACTGATTCTTTAGTGAGTGGTTTTGTTAGTGGATCCGCTAAATTATCACTTGATTTTACATAAGTGATTGAAATTGTTCCATATTTGATCAATTTCCTTACATAGTCGTGTCTTAAACTTATATGTCTAGACTTTCCATTGTATACTTCATTGTATGCTCTAGCTAAAGTGGCTTGACTATCACATAGTATTAGAATAGAATTTAAATTCTTATCTCCTATTGGAATTTCATAAAAGAGATCCCTTAGCCACTCAGCTTCTTTTCCGACCTCTGCCAATGCTACAAATTTGGATTCCATTATTGAGTGTTTTATACACGTTTGTTTCTTGGATCTCCATGAGACTGCTGCTCCTCCAAGAGTAAACACCCAACCTGAGGTGAATTTATTCTCATATGTACTAAATATCCAACTTGTATCGGTAAATCCTTCTAGGATTGCTGAAAGCAAGGAATATTGGAGACCTGTATCTTTGATTTTCTTTAAATAACCAAGAACACGTCCAACTGCCTTCCAATGTTCCTTACTTGGGTTACAAGTAAACGTACTAAGTTTACTAACCGAAAATGCTATATCCGGTCTAGTGCATTGAACCGCATGCATCAGAGATCCAATAGCACTTGCATATTCAAGTTGTGCTATTGCTCTTCCAGCATTTTGTATAAGTTTAATACTTGTATCAAATAGGATGTTTGCTTCTTTAATGTTCAAATATTTGAACTTATCAATCACATTCTCAATATAATGTGTTTGATTAAGCATAAAACCCTCATTTCTTCTTGTGACCTTGATACCTAATATGGTATCCACTTGCCCAAAATCTTTCATTTTAAATGTGGAAGATAGAAACATTTTTTGTTTCATTTATGTCTTCAATATGATTACTTATAATCAACATATCATCCACATAAAGGCATATAATCACAACATGTGTAGGACGAATTTCGAAGTATTATTAAAAATACTGAAATTGTTACAAATTGAATTTGAGAAAATACAAGTGGACAGCTCTTGTAAATGCAAAAATTGCAAAATCCTCTGATTAACGATCTGCGTGTTTGAAGATAAGGGGCCACGTGGCTTGATTCCTGGACTTCTGAATTTGCTGAAAAATTTGATTTGTTGAGAGATTGTTTGTTTGTCACTTGGAACTTGAGACTTGAATTTGAACTTTGGATTTGCACTTCGAATTGACTTGCTTTGATTTGAAGAAGGCTTTGATCTTCTTAAAATTGATTTGAACTTGCTTGATTTGAAGAAGACTTTGATCTTCTTGGATTTTGGACTTTGCTTGAAGTTTGAGAGAATTTTTGTATTCTCCACCTGCAATTTTCTTTTCTTGCTTTTCTTTTCTTTTTCCCTTCTTTTTTTTTCTTCCCATGGACCAATGGTCCTATTTATAGAGAGAATTTTGTAACCACCTCATTTATTTAAATAAATAAATAAAATGGTTAGGGTTTTGAAAAGTAGGATGGGCCTCATTCATGGGTTTCTTTTAGGTGGGCTTTAGTGAACTTTATTTGTTTAATAAATTAATTGGAATTGGACTATTAAATTTGATCCAATCCAATTAATAATTTTTTTTTTTTTAATGTCTACAAATGCCCCCTCAAGATTTATTTATTTATTATGAAAATAAATAAATAGATAAATCTTGAAATTTGAAATTTGGTTTGAAATTTGTTTAAGATTAATACAAATAAATATGATATTGTATTAAACTATATCTCTTGAAAGAATTTGAAATTCAATTTTTTTTTTTTTAACGTGAACAGTGTTTTTTTTTTTTAAGGAGTTTAATTCAAGTTCAAACTCTTCTCCAACCTTTCTTACTTTATCTATATCTTGTGATTTTGATGTTATTTCACAATTTCAATTTTACTGGTCTTCTTAAAGATTGAAATTTTTCACAATAGTTTTTGTACCCGATCAACGTTGAAAATTACTTTTTCATTCCAAGAAAACTTAAAGAACGAAGAACAAAGAAAGAAAAGTGGGAAAATATTATCAATTTTTTTTTAAAAAAAAAAGTTTTCAACAAGTTGATTTTTTTGAAAGGGACAACATGGAGAAGGATTGGAACTTTGAAATTTCACCAAGAAAAGGTAATTTCCATTTTTTTTTTTAATTAAGTGGTTTCGACCGAAACCAATCAATTGGTTTCTCACGAAACCATTATTAATTTTTATTTATTTATTTATTTTAAATATAAACTCATTTTTTTTTGTTTGACAGGATTCTTAAAAAATGGACGAGCAATTTGAAGGTTGAACTGTGTTTTGATCAAAAAATTTTTTTTCTTAAACATGTACTTTGAAAATTTGGTAAATCTTCGGAATTTATCTTTTTAGATACCCCCCGCTAGATTTATTTTTACAGGTTGAAGATTTTTGAAGACCTGAAGAATATGCGGAATGTATCCTTTTGGATACTCCCCGGCATAATAAAATTTTCAGGATTGAAATTTGGAAGATTTGAAAAATATGCGGAATGTATATATTTGGATACTCCCCGGCATAATAAAATTTTCAGGATGGAAATTTGGAAGACCTGAAAAATATGCGGAATATATCTTTTTGAATACTCCCCGACATAATAAAATTTTCAGGATGGAAATTTGGAAGACCTGAAAAATATGCGGAATATATCTTTTTGGATACTCCCCGGCATAATAAAATTTTCAGGATGGAAATTTGGAAGACCTGAAAAATATGCGGAATATATCCTTTTGGATACTCCCCGGCATAATAAAATTTTCAGGATTGAAGATTTTGAGGACCTGAAAAATATGCGAAATGTATCTATTTGGATACTCCCCGGCATAATAATTTTTTTTTTCAGGATTGAAATTTGGACGACCTGAAAAATATGCGGAATGTATCCATTTGGATACTCCCCGGCATAATAAAATTTTCAGGATGGAAACGTTGATTTTTGATGATTTTTTTTTTCAGGGATGGCAAAACAAAATTCCAAAGACAAGAAAAATTTGAAATTACCTGAAATTAAGGAATTTTATGATCCTGCATGGAAAATTCAAATCCTTTGCTTCCCCAAGGCTACTTTGAAGCTTCCATACAACTTGACAGGAGATTTTAAACTTACCATCCATAAGCCAATGACATACCCTTTCGTCCATGCAGTTCTTTTGCAGGGTATGGACATGCGTATTCTCAGTGTCAGCCAGAGGAATTCAACTCGTACTAGACATCCTTGTTTGTGTCCTCCTCCGCATCACACTTCAGACACAACGTTCATTCCAAAAGCAATCATTTCTGAGAGAATTGATCAAAGGGAGATCAGATGGGGAAGTACAGTCCATTATCGTGGAGAGATTTCTTTCTTGTCGAAGTTTTGGGAATGGTCCATTTGGATTCATAAGCTTCTCATCAAGAAAAATCTTCCTGAACTAGCTCATGCCGTTTACTCTGCCACTAAGGACTACTCTCGTCCGAACTCTATTTATCGAGCTCTTTGCGAAGTTTGGTGCCCGGAGACCAACACTTTTGTAACTGGCAATGGAGAGATCAGCATTTCGCTTTGGGATATGCAGGAGATTACTGGACTTTCCATCAGGGGTGATTATTACAAGGAGGTAGTACCAAGTCTTTTGGAACTAACAAACTCCCTCCCCAGATCTTGCTTATATTTATTTAAGGCCTTTTCACTGATCGTTCACAAAAAGAAGAGTGAGCGGGTCCGCCACAGCAACTGAATTGATTTCTGGTTCAAAACTGATGATTGTGTTCCGAATCCAAGGAAAAGCAAGGCGTTTAAGCAAGCTATGGAAGCAAATCCATCTTCAGGGGATCAGTCAGTAGCCAAAGAAAATTTACAGAGACCTGTTTGCACAGAAACATTACACGATATTCTGCACAGGGACACGTACTACTGGAATACTTCTTTATCCGTTGAAGAACAAGAAGAGTTGGACATAGCAGCTTATCTTTCCCTTTGGCTCTGCCATTTTATTTTTCCTTCTAGAGATGATTGTCTCAGGGTGGGAACTTTTAAAGTAGCTTCCGGAATGGCTACAAAATCAACTTACAGCTTGGTACCTCCCATCTTAGCTTGCATTTACAGAGGACTTACCGAGACAACAAATTGCGTGACTGGCCATGACATTGGATCAGTCAAATATACATTTTCCGGACATTTTTTGTACGCTTGGGCTGCAACTTATTTTGTTCGGGGCATCTATGCTAACGTTGACAAGAGCATTGGTCGTCCTATTATCCGAAGATATGCTGGGACTTTAAATGATTTCCAACATTGGGAGGTTGATGCATTTGATTGTCGAGAACTCCTTCGTGGAAAAATGGACTCTAATGATTTTTCGTGGAATCCGATTTATTTACCTCATGGTGGTATAGGCACAGATAATAATGAAAGATCTATAGAGACTTCGGAGTTCATGATGGGTATCCGACCAGGGTTTCTTTCTTACCGTCGTGGTAATAACCTGTTTATTCTTGAAGCTTACAATCCTCACAGATTTGCAAGACAACAAGGCTTTAGGCAAACGATTCCAGGCTCACCAAAACCAATGATGCTTATAGCCAATGCGTTGACCCTCTACCATGCTTGGTTATCTTTGACGCAGGTAGGAAGTAGATGCACATTTTATCTTCCGAGGCGCATTGATGATATACAACTTCAAGTTGATCCATCATACGAAGCTTGGTGGGAAGATAAAGTATATCCTGGTCTGAACAAGATTAAAGTGCAAAATTTATTGTCCAGCGAAGATAATAACTTTGTACTTGGTAAATCTCCATCTGCCCCCGAACAAACAGGAAGTCATAATGCTCGTGAATTGGACTCCTCTTATGTAAATTCTCAAGTGACTCTTCGAAAGAGACCTCTGGATGTTCCAAATGAAAGAGGTATCAAGAAAATTAAAATAATACACTCTCGCATGGATTACACTTCAACTTCAGAACATGTAGAGAAGGTACATGAGCCCATTACAATTTCAGAAAGCAGTAGCTCTATGGACCGAACACCTCAAACACTTGATGCCACACTTCCTTTGAAAAGCAGTAGTCCTAGAGACCAGGTAAGATTTATTTATCATTCAATTTTATTTTATTTATTTATTTTTGAATGATAATTTGCATCTCATTTTTCGTTTTGAATTCGAACTTCAGATTCCTTTTTCTCAAGTATTGCGTCGGAAGCGGACAACACGACCTAAAGATTCTCAGGTTGTGAAGAATCCTAAGGAAGCTTGTTCTGAAACATTTAGACATGACTTGAGCATCCCAGATGTATCCTATGTCGCTGAAAATTTGGATATGTCGCCTCAAACACGAAACGCAGGTATACATCTTCATTTTTAGCCCATTCAATGCCCTAATAGATTGGTATTTAATTTCTTCAACTTTCTATTTGTTCTAGGATTTCCACAAGTTCCTGAAGGGATGTTTTATTCAGCAGATCATCGTAGTGAGAACCATGAGATGATTGGTGCACTTGATGAAATTTATGGTAACGATAGACATGAGCCTCCTTGCAAATACCCAAGCAGTATTAATAACGGTGTCATATCACCTAATCAAGATAATCTTAATGATGAGGTGAATTCTGAGCCTTTGCGAGTTAGCAGTTCAGAGATTGGACAGGAGACTTCGAATACCTCTCCTTTATTAGCATTACCAGCTCCAGGTTAGAAGATAAATAATTGTGAGACGACACCAATATGTTCTTCCATCTCTGGTCCTCTGCACAGATTTACCGAAGAATCTTCTTTCTTGAAGAATGCTCTACAAGAAGCCAAGATTAATTTCCTGCGGGCATTGTTTAAGGAAGCTTTGAAGCATGGTTTTTCCAACATTCGGACTTGGTGGAATGAATGCAAATCAACTCTTCGGGATGTGATCATCAATCAGTTCCGTGCAGATCCAATGCCTTTGATGAGACATATGGATGCATTTCTTGGAGGAGTTGACGTTTATCTTGCTAAAAGGCAACAGTACTTGGAGTGTTTGACTTCAGAAGAAAAGGCTAAGCAGTTGAAATCTCTTGATATCCAGATAGCAGCAGGGAATTCCACACGTTCTTCTTTGGAAGCTCGAATTAGTGATTTGAATTCAAAGCTGGATAGACTTCGTGATGAACTCCAAACTTTCCAGGAAAATACCAGTTCACTTGAGACAAAGAAGACCTCGTTAGAGCAAGCGCAGGTTAAAGATGCCACAATTGCAGGATCCATTGATCAAGAAAGGAAGGCTCTTGAAAACAACTTCTTGCAATTGATTGACAGTGATTGATTAAGATAGAATGAAGACTTCTTCTTCTTCTTCTTTCTTTGCTATGTTGTATGAATTTTGATTCATCAACATCATTCTCTCTTGTACATTTTTTTTTTTTGCAAAGAAAGTTTAATACAAGAAAAATAGAAAGAATTTATTGATTTTGACTGAACTTGAATTTATAATTTCCATTCAAGCTGCCTACGTACCCAAAAGGGATCAAGTCAAAACGTAGTTCATTACAACAACATTTTTTTATAGAGCCGTTCACAGTTTATCCTCTTACGGTCCAGGAGTAGTACATTTAGGTACAACAAAATTTAAAGAACTTCAAGCGTAAAAACGCTTTAGGAATTTTCCGTTGATAGGCCCAATTTGTAGTCCATCTTTGTCAACGATCTTGTATGCTCCATTTGTGAACATGTGAGTAACAAGAAATGGACCATCCCATTTAAGTTGGAACTTGCCCCCAGTTTTTCTTGTGATTATGATTGGTCTGCGCACTGAAAGTACCATATCTCCTACTTGAGATGATCTTGGCCGCACCCTTTTGTTGAAGGACTTTGCCATATGAGCTTGATAACATTCCAAGTGCATTTGTGACTCTAATCTCTTCTCATCCAAAGCTTCTAGCTCCTCGAGTCGAAGACGGACATTTTCTTCTGTTGTCAACCCTTCTTGAATAGCAATCCGCAATGATGGAATTTGGCATTCTAAAGGCAGGACAGCTTCTACTCCATACACCAAAGCATAAGGGGTAGCTTGTGTCGGGGTCCGGTAAGTAGTGTGGTAAGCCCACAAGGCTTCTACAATTCTTTCATGCCAGTCCCTTTTTGATTTAGACACAACTTTCTTCAACAGGTTGCACAAGGTCTTGTTGAATGCCTCTGCAAGTCCGTTGGCTGCTGCATTATACATGGAGGAATTGTATTGTTTGAACCCAAATTTAGCACATAAATTATTTATGTGGCTACTGCAGAAAGGCTTTCCATTATCAGTGATGATGTGTCGAGGAACTCCATACCGGTAAATGATTTGAACACGAATGAAATCCGCAACATTTTCTTTCTTTACTTCCCTCAGCGGTACAGCTTCAGCCCACTTGGAGAAATAATCAGTTCCAGCAAGGATGTATGAATGTCCAGCTGAAGATTTTGGAGTTATAGGTCCAATCACATCAAGGCCCCAAGCATCGAAAGGCCACGAGGCTATCGTCGGGTGCAATGGTTCCGGAGGCTGGTGGATGAAATTTGCATGGACTTGACAAGCTTCACATTTCCTTGCATAGTTCATAGAATATTGAACCATGGTTGGCCAATAGTACCCCATTCTTTTTATCCGAAAATGGAGCTTGGGCCCGGACTGATGAGCACCGCATATTCCAGAATGAGCTTCTTCAAGAACGTGTGATTTTTCCTCATTACTTAGGCATCGAAGGAAAACTCCATCAAATGAACGTCGATAGAGTGTGTTCTTATAGAATATGAAGCGAGAAGCACGCCTTCGGACTTCAGTCCTACGACGGGGATTGTCCGGTAACTTCTGATGTTGAAGATAATCAATTATTGGTTGTCTCCAATCAGTTTTTTCTTCATCGGAAACTTCAACATTGTTGTTTTCTTGCAGATTCTCTGGAAATAGTGGTGGAATAACCCATTTTTGAACAATTGACACCTGGTGGATAAACTCTTCATCTGATCTGGCTAGAACAGCAGCTAAATTGGCTAATGCATCAGCTTCTTTGTTTTCATTTCTTAGAACAAATTTGATTTGTATTGATTCAAACTGCTTCAAAAGTGTTGATGCGTACTCATGATATGGCTTTAGATCCAAATTTCTGACTTCATATTCAGATAGAAGCTGGTTGATTATCAACATAGAATCTCCAAAGACTTCTAATTGATTAATTCTCATGTCCAATGCAGTCTCCAAACCAATAATGAGAGCTTGATATTCTGCCATGTTATTGGAACACTTTTCTGTCAAAGCAAAGGCATATGGCATAACGTGATCATGAGGAGTGACAAATACGACTCCTGCTCCAGCACCGTACTTTCGAGCTGCCCCGTCAAAGAATAGCCTCCATGAAGGTACAACTTCAGTGTAAAAGACTTCTTCATCCGGAAGGTCTTCAGAGAGCTCCCATTCTGCCGGAATTGTATGATCAGCAAGAAAATCTGCTAATGCTTGTCCTTTAACAGCCTTTTGAGGAATAAAGTTGATGTCGAACTCCGATAATAGAAGTACCCATTTTCCTATCCTTCCAGAAAGAATAGGCCTTGACATTATGTACTTTAATGGATCCACCCTTGAGACTAGATTGATTGTGTGTGCTAACATATAATGCCTCAATTTCTTAGCTGCAAATATCAATGCTAAACACATCTTCTCAATTGGTGAGTACTTCAGTTCCGCACCTACTAATGTCCGACTCAGGTAGTAGAGCGCATTCTCCTTTCCTTCATCGTTTTTTTGGACAAGAAGAGCACCTAGAGAATATTCTAGCGCTGCAACATAGAGAGTCAATGGCTTTTGAGTTGGAGCTGTAAGCACCGGTAGGTGAGATAGATATTTCTTAATACTTTGAAAAACATCACGACATGCATCGTTCCATTCAAATGGTACATCTTTCTTTACCAACCTGTTGAATGGGTGACAACGACCAGCAAGATTAAAAATAAATCTTCGAATATATGCTAACCTTCCTTGAAGACTTTTTAGTTCATGTAAATTGCTGGGTTCACGCATGTTAATTATGGCATCAATTTTTGATTGGTCTATCTCAATGCCTCGATGTCGGACTATGAAGCCAAGAAACTTTCCAGAAGTGACCCCAAATGCACACTTTAATGGATTCATTTTCAACTGATAGCGCCGGAGTCTCTTGAAAACATCTTGTAAGTCTTGTAGATGATCGTCTCGTCTTTTTGTCTTGACAACAAGGTCATCCACATAACATTCAACTTTCTCATGCATCATGTCATCAAAAACCTTTTGCATTGCCCTTTGATAAGTTGCCCCGGCATTTTTTAATCCAAAAGGCATGACCTTATAACAGTATATCCCCTTAGGTGTGCGGAATGCTGTAAGCTCTTCATCTTTAGGATTCATTCGGATTTGATTGTACCTAGAAGATCCATCCATGAAAGAAAGAACCTCGTACCCAGTTGTTGCATCCACCATTAACTCTGTTATTGGAAGTGGAAAATCATCTTTAGGACAAGCTTGATTTAGGTCTCGAAAATCAACACAAACTCGTAACTGTCCATTCTTCTTTCTGACAGGAACAATGTTAGCAATCCAATTCGGATACTTGACTTCACGTATGAACCCAGCTTCAATGAGTTTGTTGATTTCTACTTCAATTTGGGGAATCAATTCGGGTCGAAATCTTCTCTGAGGCTGCTTGATAGGACGAACTCCATGTTTTACTGCAAGATGATGCACAGAAACTTTAGGATCCAACCCTGGCATTTCTTTGTAGGACCATGCAAACACATCCTTGTATTCTTGTAGCATGTTGAAATATTCAGATTCTTCTTTTGGACTCAGAAGGGAACTGACATAGATTGGCCTCGGCTCCTCTTCTGTTCCCAAGTTCAACTGTTTCAAATCGTCCACAGTAGCTTGCCCCCCTTCTTCAAATGTTGGCGGAGCTGGGTTAGGTTCATCTGATGTGTTTGAGTCTTCAACTTCAGATTCTGGGTTACCAACTTCTTCAAAAGCAATGTGGTTTATTGATACTTTTTCTTCATTTCCGTCATTCTTTTGAAACTTGGAAATCTTTCTAGTTTTGTGCCTTCTCTTGGAACGTTGAGTCTTTAAACTCATATCTGAATTCTTAACTCCAAGTCGAGAGAAGGCAGATTGCCTTTGAGACGGTTCTATAAAAGTCCGAGCTTTTTCATCAACTTGAGCAGATATGGGGTCATTGCTGCTTAACCTCTGGAAGACTGAGACTTTGTCTTTTGATTCAGTGGCTGTTGAAGATTCTCCCTTTAGCCTTTCAAATACCGAAACTCTGAAGTTTTCACCTTGAATTTGGTCAAATACGGAAGGTCTCGACTCTTCGGATTTTTTTTCAGGAATCTCACATATTTGAATCATGATTGAGTTTGAGGAGACCTTCTTAACTTTAATCTGTTTCGGTTGATTTGGATTATATCCCAAGCCATATTTTGGTTGTGATATGATTGATCCATCCAAACCTGACGGGACACGTCCACCTGCAAGTACTGCGTCAAGATCACCTAATTTTCGAGGTTCTCCTCTTCCAAACCCAGCATTTTCAAACAGTTTATTAACTCTCGGATTGTAACATCCCTTGAAAGTTCTCTTCATTTCATCAACTCCTTTTGCATGTGTCAAGTTATGTTCAGGTGAATCAGAGATACAGAGTCTTGATATACTTGGAATAGATGTTGAAGCTTCACCGACCTTTGTAACTTTCATAAGTTGATGTGGTATAACTAGTTTTGTAATGTTAGGTATCGAAAAAGTCAATTCTTTCCTCGATAACTCAACACTTTTTGAAGTTGCCTGAGGCTGTTTACCTCTAGAAGACCTTTCACAAGTAAGTTTTGATTTACCTGTCATAAGTTGATGTGGTGGAAATACAACTTTCTGATTAACACTTTCCATTTCAAACCCCGCTGTAGATAACCCTGTCAAATGAAATTCTTCATCTTCAAGGTAAAACTTGGCGTCTGCGAAGTAAGCTTCTTCTTTCAGGAAGGGCTTGGTCTCAGCTACCACGCATTTGACTTCTCCATCTCGGCTGTACTTAAAACATTGATGCCAAGTTGAGGGTACAACTCCTGTTTCATGCAGCCAGACACGTCCAAGAAGTAATTCATAAGATGTTTTGGCATCAATGACATGGAAGAGAGCATTGGAAACTAGGTCTGCAATTTGTAGCTTCAAGCATATCATGCCAATGGCTCCTTGACTTCTCTGATTGAATCCCTGAATCATGATGTTGCTTTTGGACAGATCTCCAATCTTTATTCCAATTTTCTTCATAGTATTGATTGGCATAATGTTAACAGCTGAACCACAATCAATCATTATCCGATGTATTTTGCACTCTCGGATATAACCACAGACATATAGAGGCCTGTTATGCAAACGAGATCCCAACTGTAAGTCATCGTCATTGAATGTGATTGTGGCCATACAGTCTTGGTAAGTTGTAGAAGTAATTGGTTCCAACACTTTCCCTTGATAAGTTTCTGGATCAATCAATGCCGTGATCAAAGTCATCCTATCATCGAAAGGTAGATCTAGAGCCTCAGACAAACTTGTGCTTGAAGAGATATTGTTGAGACGTGATATTACTTTCTTCGTCTTCGAACTCTCTCCTGCAACATTCTTTGATTTACTTCTCCATCCAGACCGATGACGTTAGAAGTGAAACATTCTTTGTCAAATAAATCCTGAGGAAAATACTCTCCCAAAGTTATGGGTCTAGGAGGTGAACTTGTCTTAGCTTTGGACTTCTTCTTACTGTTTCTTGGCCTCCTTCTTAGCCTTGATTGTTCATCACGTATATCAGGATTTGGTAGTTGTTGAGTGTTCGCTCAAAATAGTGTACCGCAAGCGCACGGGTCGCGTACAAGTAATAAAGTGGGCTTTTTGAGTCCGGGTTGTCGATCCCACGAGGAATGTATACTCAGATTATACAACTTTAATTAATTTAATTCTAACAATAAAAGAAACACACAATTAAAAGTTGGTTTTGGAAAATTCTAAATTAAAGAAACTAATTTGAAACCAAATTAAAATAAGGAAAATGAAAGATAAAATGGTTGGGATTCATGATTTCATTTAACCGTCGCCTAATTAATTTCTCAACATGCACATTAACAAATACTCATTTACAATGTTAGACCCGATTTTCCAAGTTTAGTTAATTACCTCTCTCGAGTGAAATTAACCCTAATCAATTGGTTTAACCTACTATATCTCTATATCGATTAAAACCCAATCAATTGCATTAACTCTTTGTGAAAATAGCTCAATGGATCATCTAGGGTTTAAGGTATATCTCTATCCTTAACAAGAACCTAGAACATTTGTCATTTGGTCTAAAATGCACAATATCTCTCGATTATCATACACTTCACATAACATATGTAACGCCCCGAGTTCCGTGGAGCCCGGAACGTCACTTTTCTAAATTTTCTTTTACACTTTATTGCGGAAATATGACTAAATATTAAATATCACGTTTAATAAATCAAAGTTTAGCGATAATTCAATTTAAATGGAATAATTCTTACAAACTTATTAAAAATGGAAATTCATGATAAAATGAAATTGTTTATTTCGAAATCCACGACTTTAAAAAAAGATATCCAAAATTTTTTTTTTTTTTTTTTTTTTCTTCGCCATTGCCCATCACTCGCCACCGTCGCCGAAATCTGCAAAATTGTTAAAACCACGGGGTGAGCATTTCAAAATGAAATACTCAGTAGACTCAACTCCAATAATTAATCTAAAAGATAATTGGACAAGTAATCATGCAAATAATGTAGTGACGTTCTTTTCTTATTCATAGGCATCACATAGTGAACGCAAATGAACCATTCTGTTCTTAAATCATGCTAGCAGATAGGTTATGACGTGCATAACATAAATTCTCAAATTTATCTCATACGAGATATTCTTTTCTTTTCTCATGCAATTAAGCATACAATATCACACAAATTCACATAATCACGTGCAATTATAATATAAATCAATTAGTGGGGGCGAGTCTACCTTTAACGTTACGAGTTCTCAAAAATTGGAGCGGGAAGTACGTCAATCTCTAAATTCTCCAAATGATTCGTCTAGCCAAGAAAATTAAATTAAATTAGTATCTTCGAGACTTAAATTTAAAGTAACTAAAAATAAATATAAAGATTTAAATGAAATTTAATTAGAATTTAAATAAAACTTTAGGGACTGAAGTAGACTTTTACAAAAATAAGGGTTGATTCGTTATTTATAGAAACATTCGTGACTAAATTGAAAATCATTTCAAAAAGGAGGGGCTGAAACGGATATATATCAAACTGTGGGGCTGAAATAAATGTTTTCAAAACTTAAGGACTGAAACAAGTACTTTTTCAAAAATCGGGGACTCAAAGGATCAATTTGTAAACAAGATTATATATATAATATATATATACATACACTCCTATCTCTCTCTCTATGTTACGACAGAGAGAGAGAGACGGAGCGTGAGGGGAGGGCGGACGCCCTCCTCTCTGGTCGATCGTCGGCGCAAGGCCGGCGATGGTGTCGCCGGCGCGAAGCAGCAGTAGCAGGGAACCTAGGCATGCGAGAAAAATGGAGTTTGGGCTGATTTTGGGAGCGAAGGACCGAAGTAAACCCGGGCTGCGTTCGTGGTTTTCCGGCGAAACACCGGTGAAGGCTGAGGTAAGTTATGGGTAGCGTTTTTATCTTGGTTTTTTTGGATTTGATTTGGGACAAAATGGTGTCGATCGAGGTTGGGCAGTGGCCGATTCGGTGCTGTGAATGATGGTGGCCGATCATGATGTGTTGGTTGTGGAAATTTGGGTTTGATTGGGATTTGATGATGGTGGTGGTTCGGTGGATTACAGTGGCGGTTTGATGATCTGATTGCATATGGGAGGAGCAGTGTCGATGGGCAGTGGTTTGAGAGACTGGGTACGGAGGTGGTTGATGATGTGCGTGGTGTGATTGGGTGGCTGAATGGGTGTGAGATGCTAAAGAATTTCAGTAGAAAATTACCAGGAGGATGGTCTGGCTTCGGTGAGTTCGTGTAGGATGAAAAATGAGGTATATGTCACGGTTGTTTTTTGCTGATGTTGGTAAGTTGCGGGTAAATTGCTAATTGAGGATGGATTGCAGGGAGCTGGATGCAGAATTGAGGGCTGAAAGAGGGGATACAGATTTTGGAAAGCTGAAACTGAATTCTCTTGATTGAGGCTGATTTGCAGGATTGTAGTAGGATGAAAATTTTGTGATTTAGGGAAGAGGGAGAGAATTAGGAATGTGAGGGTGGAATTAACATGTGGGGAAAATGGATTTTCAGAATAATTCTATGTAGGGTTGGAGCTTGAAATCTGAAAATGGAATATTGCTTGCGCTGGAGAGAATTGCAGAGAATTTTAAGGTGTTAAATGTTAATTTAGGAGGTAAATTTATGGAAAACATGGAGAAATGAATTTTTACTAATTGGGGGTTGTTCAGAATATCTAAATTGGATTTAGGAGGGATTAGAGAAAATTTAAGTTGGACAAGAATTTAAAATATTGAAATCAGTAAATTTTGACGCAAAATTCGAAGTTTGGATTTAAATTATCTTAAACCTGATCTTTCAAATAAATTGTGGTCTTGGAATATTTTTTATAAAATTCGAAAATTTAATTACGATGAAAATTAAATAAATTTTATTTATATTTTGGCTAGACGAACACTCATTTAAATTAAATTGGAAAAGTCGTAGCGACGCGCATTTAAAGTTTTAAAACACTTTATTTAAAAGAAAAGAAAATTCCCGGTCGCTACAACCCTACCACCTTAAAATAATTTCGTCCTCGAAATTTAAAACTCACTTGGTCTAAAATATCTGGATACTTGGCCAGAATTTCCTCTTCTTTTTCCCATGTAGCCTCATCGCTACTATGTCTACCCCACTGGACTTTGACTAGAGAGATTTCTTTATTTCTTAGGACATGGACTTTTCTATCAATGATGCACATGGGTGCTTCTTCATAATAGAGATTTTTCTGAATCGGGACTGACTGAAAGTTTACCACGTGACTGGGATCGTGAACGTATTTTCTCAATAGAGAGATGTGAAAAACATTGTGTATAGCCGAGAGCTCGGGTGGCAATGCTAGACGATAAGCCACACTACCTACTTTCTCCAATATTTCAAAAGGTCCGATAAACCGAGGCCTTAATTTCCCTTTCTTTCCAAAACGAATAGTGCCCTTCATAGGAGAGATTTTCAAAAACACTTTCTCTCCAATCTCGAACTCCAAGTCTTTCCTTCTTTGATCAGCATAACTTTTCTGTCTGTCCTGTGCAGCTTTAATTCGCAATCTGATTTTCTCGATAGCTTCTACGGTCTTTTCAATTAATTCAGGACCCAATAATTTCCTCTCGCCAACCTCATCCCAATATACCGGTGATCGACATCTTCGCCCATACAGTGCTTCATACGGTGCCATACCAATGGTAGCCTGAAAACTGTTATTGTAAGCAAACTCTACCAATGGCAGGTGAGCTTCCCAATTGCCGCTTAAGTCCAGTACACAGGCTCTAAGCATATCCTCTAAGGTCTGAATGGTGCGTTCAGACTGTCCGTCCGTCTGCGGGTGGTAAGCGGTACTAAAATTTAATTTAGTCCCCATAGCCGTGTGTAAGCTCTTCCAAAATCTCGAAGTAAATCTCGGATCCCTATCTGAAACAATAGACGCTGGAACCCCGTGAAGTCGAACGATCTCCCTTATATAAATCTGGGCCAAGTGATCTATACTGAGAGTCATCCGCACTGGAAGAAAATGGGCTGACTTTGTAAGTCGGTCTACAATAACCCAAATGGCGTCATGTCCTCTCACTGTTCTTGGTAAGCCCGTTACGAAATCCATGGAAATCTTCTCCCATTTCCATTCCGGAATGTCTAAAGGGTTTAGTAGTCCTGACGGTCTCTGATGTTCAGCCTTGACTTGCTGACAGGTCATGCATCGTGAGACAAACTTAGCAATCCATCCCTTCATATTCCTCCACCAGAATGTAGTACGCAAATCTCGGTACATTTTTGTTCCTCCTGGATGAGCTGCATATGGAGCTGAGTGGGCTTCCCTCAATATTTCGTTCCTAATCTGATCATCCTTCGGTACACACAGGCGACCCTTGAATAATAGTGCATTATCGCTTCCGATTTCAAAATCTGCTCTCTTGCCAGTTCCAACTTCGGCTTTGATCTTTTCCAAAAACTTATCGCTTTCCTGAGCCATCACAATTCTGTTTCTCAAATCTGGCTTCACTGTCAAATTTGTCAATCGGCTAAAACTTTGGATTCCTTTGTTTCTCACTTCGATTCTCAAGTTCTGAAAATCCCGAATCAACTGTTCTTGTACTGTTCCCAAAGCTGATAATTGACCCACATCTTTCCTGCTTAGTGCATCTGCAACCTTATTAGCCTTACCCGGGTGGTAAAGAATAGTACAATCATAATCCTTCACCAGTTCCAACCATCGACGTTGTCTCATGTTCAATTCCTTCTGAGTGAAGAAATACTTGAGACTCTTATGGTCGGTGTAAATCTCGCATTTACTCCCATATAGGTAATGTCGCCAAATCTTAAGAGCATGTACAACGGCTGCTAGTTCTAGATCATGCGTCGGATAGTTTTTCTCGTATGGTTTCAACTGTCTTGAAGCATAGGCAATTACTTTACCTTTCTGCATAAGCACACATCCTAAACCATGTTTCGAGGCATCACTGTATATCACAAAATCCTTGGATCCATCCGGCACTGTTAACACTGGAGCTGAAACCAGTCTATTCTTCAATTCCTGGAAGCTTCGTTCACACTGCTCTGTCCACTGGAATTTTACACCCTTCCGTGTCAACTGAGTCATGGGACCCGCTATCTTAGAGAAACCCTCTATAAATCGTCGGTAATATCCAGCTAGTCCCAAAAAGCTTCTCACATCACCTGCATTCGCTGGCGTAGTCCAATTACTCACTGTCTCCACCTTTGACGGATCAACTTCGATGCCATTGTTTGTGACAATATGACCCAGGAAGCCTATCTTCTCAAGCCAAAATTCACATTTCTTAAATTTGGCATATAACTTTTCTGCCCGTAGCGTCTCCAACACAATCCTCAAATGTTCCGAATGCTGTTGTGAATCTTTGGAATAGACCAAAATATCGTCAATGAAGACAATGACGAACTTATCCAAGTACTGATGGAAAACCCGGTTCATCAAGTCCATGAATACTGCCGGTGCGTTCGTAAGACCGAATGGCATCACCGTGAACTCATAGTGTCCATATCGAGTCCTAAACGCTGTCTTTTGTATATCCGCAGGCTTGATCTTCAATTGATGGTAACCGGACCTTAAGTCCATCTTTGAAAATACCGCAGCTCCTTTTAATTGATCAAACAAATCTTCGATTCTGGGCAGGGGGTACTTATTCTTTATCGTCAACTTGTTCAATTCCCGATAGTCAATGCACATTCTCATACTGCCATCCTTCTTTTTCACAAATAGCACAGGTGCTCCCCACGGGGACACACTTGGCCTGATAAAGCCCTTCTCTAGCAGTTCTTCCAGTTGGACTTTCAATTCTTGTAATTCTTTCGGTGCCATACGATACGGGGCTTTCGAAACAGGGGCAGCTCCTGGCACCAAGTCAATAGCAAATTCCACGTGCCTATCAGGCGGAGTACCAGATAGGTCTTCTGGAAATACATCTTGAAAGTCACACACAACTGGCACTGACTCCAATTTGATTTCCTCGGCAGGTTTTCCTTGGAGATTAACCAGATAACTTTGACAGTTTCCCTTGGCAATTAGCTTTTCAGCTTGCATAGCCGAGATAAGGCGAGGAAGTGCTTTAACCTTCGAACCAAAAAATCTGAACACCTCATCCCCATTCTTTCGAAATACTACTTCCTTCTCATGGCACATGATTGCGGCACGGTTAGCACTCAGCCAGTCCATTCCTAGGATAATGTCGAAATCCTTCATCGAAATAATATTCAGGTCTGCCTCAAACACTATCCCATCGAAATCCATTCGCACAGACTTGACTATCCTATTAGTGTCAAGAATTTCTCCTGACGGTAAGCTCACTTCAAGCATGCTACTAGTTATTTCACCCACTAAATTCAATCTAGTTAAGCATGAGTCGGAAATAAATGAATGTGTAGCACCCGAATCTATTAGGACGTATACGGGAATACCAGAAACAGATAAAATGCCTGTTATCGTCGTTCATATTATTAATTTGAGCAAAGCATGATACAGGAAATTAAGTAATACAAGTATATGAATGTTGAAGAAATGGTATACCTGCAATCACGTCGGAGTCCTCAACGGCGTCCATGGCAAATACCCTAGCCTTCCCTTTTCTGTTCTGGTCAATGTTCTTCTTCTGGTCCGAGCCTTGAGCGGGTGCTGTGTTGCAATCTCGAGAAAAGTGGCCCGGTTGGCCACATCGGTAACAAACAACCTTGTTTCCAAAGAGGCATTCTCCTTTATGCGTCTTCTGGCACTTCGGGCATGGTGGAGGGAAACTGGTCACCTGACCTCTGCTAGGTCCTGTATTCTGTCTCTTATTGAAATTCTGGTTCCTGTTCTGATGATGACCATGCCATTTCCGTTTACCTTGATGCCCTTGATTGTTCCGATTTCCTTGGTTGCCAATCTTTGCACCAGCAAAAGCCACGGCCTGAGCTTTCTTCACAACTTCCCGGTAAGTGGGCAGTTCATGTGAGCCAACAATCTGCCTGATATCCGAACGCAGACCTCTTTCAAATCGGCGTGCCTTCTTAACTTCGGTTTCCACTAGATGTGGAGCATACCGTGACAGTTCCTCGAACTTCCGTTCATAGTCAGTGATGTCCATCTCACCCTGAACTAGCTGTAAAAATTCTGTCTCCTTGTGGTCTCGGAGGGCTTGTGGGAAGAACTTGTCTTTGATCTCTTCCTTAAACTCTTCCCAGGTCAACGCTGCTTGTTCCTCTTCGGTCCGAGTCCGTGATGCGGACTCCCACCAAAAGCCAGCCCTACCGATAAGCATAAACTCTGCGCAAGTAACCTTCTTGTCCTCAGGGCAAGAGATGTGCTTGAAAATCCTCTCGATTCCCTGTAACCACTCCTCCACGGCCAGTGGATTATCCCCACCGTCAAAAGTGGGCGGACGGTACCTCCTGAATTGTTCAATAACTGGCACTGCGGAACCTGTTGGGGCCTGCCTCAAATCTTGCACAGCCAAAAGTAAATCCCTGATGATACTGGATTGGGCTGTGGGGCCCTGTCCTGAGTTCTGTTGCTCAGATGTAGCACGGTCCATAATACTCCTGTTAACGCGTCTAGCCATTCCCTTAAATGAAAACAAGGAGTGTATTGTAACTTCTGATAACATTTATACTAAATATTGTAATAAATTCAACTCCAATATGAACGAAAATTGAAAATATTCTCATTAATGATTAAAATTTCCTTCGATTGAGGATACAAGACATAGGACTGCCAATACTGGGAATGGGAATACTGCTAGACTAAAATTAAGATAACCGTTATATATTCTACATCTTTGGTGGTGACATAGGAGATATCGATCCTGGTGTGCCTGGGGTATAATCTGGTGCGCCCGGGGTCATAGTCGGTGAGTCAAGGGTATACCCTGGTGAGCCAGGAGTGTAGTCATATATGCCTGACTCGGCGTCGGTTATCTCAATTGGTTCTCCCTCGTCATCTGATAGAATAATTATTCTTGGCGCTGGAGCATGGGTTAGGTAGCGGTCCCACCGCATTACAAATTCGTCGCAGACAGTCTGGAATTTCACGTCCTCTCCTAGGCATCTCTTCACGTCATTATAAAAATCGATCGCTAGTTCACGCTGACATTCTGGAAATGTAGTCAAAAGGCGGCTAATAGATTGAGCATCAGTCAGCCTAAGTCCACTAGCTATAGCGTCATGACGTATGGCGCAAAAACGAAGGATGTGGTTTGATATCCCGTCAATTGGTGCCATGCCTAGAATCCATTATGCAAAGTCCAGTTAGGGTTTTATTATTTATTTAAATCTAGGGACGAAATATTTTATGAAAATTTTCTTAAATTGTACTAATTCCCATTATGCTCCAAAACTCGTTTCTTTCTTTCTCATTATTTCGGATACTAGTTGTCTAATTCTTTCTCGTATTTTCTTTTCTTTTCTTTTCTCGTCAAATTCTCAAAACATTTATTCTTAAGTATCCGAAATAAATCAATAAAGTAAACATACTAAACTTCATTACCTTCGGAGTCGGCGGAAAATGATGGCAATGGCAAAAAGTCGTCAAAACATTATTTTTATTATTTTTAGAAAAATTTATTTTCTTATTTTGCAAAAAAAAAAAAATTGTAAGTCTACAGAAACGTAGACCCGCTCTGATACCACGCTGTAACGCCCCGAGTTCCGTGGAGCCCGGAACGTCACTTTTCTAAATTTTCTTTTACACTTTATTGCGGAAATATGACTAAATATTAAATATCACGTTTAATAAATCAAAGTTTAGCGATAATTCAATTTAAATGGAATAATTCTTACAAACTTATTAAAAATGGAAATTCATGATAAAATGAAATTGTTTATTTCGAAATCCACGACTTTAAAAAAAGATATCCAAAATTTTTTTTTTTTTTTTTTTTTTCTTCGCCATTGCCCATCACTCGCCACCGTCGCCGAAATCTGCAAAATTGTTAAAACCACGGGGTGAGCATTTCAAAATGAAATACTCAGTAGACTCAACTCCAATAATTAATCTAAAAGATAATTGGACAAGTAATCATGCAAATAATGTAGTGACGTTCTTTTCTTATTCATAGGCATCACATAGTGAACGCAAATGAACCATTCTGTTCTTAAATCATGCTAGCAGATAGGTTATGACGTGCATAACATAAATTCTCAAATTTATCTCATACGAGATATTCTTTTCTTTTCTCATGCAATTAAGCATACAATATCACACAAATTCACATAATCACGTGCAATTATAATATAAATCAATTAGTGGGGGCGAGTCTACCTTTAACGTTACGAGTTCTCAAAAATTGGAGCGGGAAGTACGTCAATCTCTAAATTCTCCAAATGATTCGTCTAGCCAAGAAAATTAAATTAAATTAGTATCTTCGAGACTTAAATTTAAAGTAACTAAAAATAAATATAAAGATTTAAATGAAATTTAATTAGAATTTAAATAAAACTTTAGGGACTGAAGTAGACTTTTACAAAAATAAGGGTTGATTCGTTATTTATAGAAACATTCGTGACTAAATTGAAAATCATTTCAAAAAGGAGGGGCTGAAACGGATATATATCAAACTGTGGGGCTGAAATAAATGTTTTCAAAACTTAAGGACTGAAACAAGTACTTTTTCAAAAATCGGGGACTCAAAGGATCAATTTGTAAACAAGATTATATATATAATATATATATACATACACTCCTATCTCTCTCTCTATGTTACGACAGAGAGAGAGAGACGGAGCGTGAGGGGAGGGCGGACGCCCTCCTCTCTGGTCGATCGTCGGCGCAAGGCCGGCGATGGTGTCGCCGGCGCGAAGCAGCAGTAGCAGGGAACCTAGGCATGCGAGAAAAATGGAGTTTGGGCTGATTTTGGGAGCGAAGGACCGAAGTAAACCCGGGCTGCGTTCGTGGTTTTCCGGCGAAACACCGGTGAAGGCTGAGGTAAGTTATGGGTAGCGTTTTTATCTTGGTTTTTTTGGATTTGATTTGGGACAAAATGGTGTCGATCGAGGTTGGGCAGTGGCCGATTCGGTGCTGTGAATGATGGTGGCCGATCATGATGTGTTGGTTGTGGAAATTTGGGTTTGATTGGGATTTGATGATGGTGGTGGTTCGGTGGATTACAGTGGCGGTTTGATGATCTGATTGCATATGGGAGGAGCAGTGTCGATGGGCAGTGGTTTGAGAGACTGGGTACGGAGGTGGTTGATGATGTGCGTGGTGTGATTGGGTGGCTGAATGGGTGTGAGATGCTAAAGAATTTCAGTAGAAAATTACCAGGAGGATGGTCTGGCTTCGGTGAGTTCGTGTAGGATGAAAAATGAGGTATATGTCACGGTTGTTTTTTGCTGATGTTGGTAAGTTGCGGGTAAATTGCTAATTGAGGATGGATTGCAGGGAGCTGGATGCAGAATTGAGGGCTGAAAGAGGGGATACAGATTTTGGAAAGCTGAAACTGAATTCTCTTGATTGAGGCTGATTTGCAGGATTGTAGTAGGATGAAAATTTTGTGATTTAGGGAAGAGGGAGAGAATTAGGAATGTGAGGGTGGAATTAACATGTGGGGAAAATGGATTTTCAGAATAATTCTATGTAGGGTTGGAGCTTGAAATCTGAAAATGGAATATTGCTTGCGCTGGAGAGAATTGCAGAGAATTTTAAGGTGTTAAATGTTAATTTAGGAGGTAAATTTATGGAAAACATGGAGAAATGAATTTTTACTAATTGGGGGTTGTTCAGAATATCTAAATTGGATTTAGGAGGGATTAGAGAAAATTTAAGTTGGACAAGAATTTAAAATATTGAAATCAGTAAATTTTGACGCAAAATTCGAAGTTTGGATTTAAATTATCTTAAACCTGATCTTTCAAATAAATTGTGGTCTTGGAATATTTTTTATAAAATTCGAAAATTTAATTACGATGAAAATTAAATAAATTTTATTTATATTTTGGCTAGACGAACACTCATTTAAATTAAATTGGAAAAGTCGTAGCGACGCGCATTTAAAGTTTTAAAACACTTTATTTAAAAGAAAAGAAAATTCCCGGTCGCTACAACATATATTTGGTGATCAATCAAACACATGAAATAATCTCAATAACAAATACACATGAAATAAGCATTTAATCAAATAGCAAATATTAGAATTAATCCAAACTAGGTTAAATTGCATCAATCATCCCAACATGTAAAATTTAGCTAAACATGCGTTTAAAAATAAAAATAACAAGAAGCATTAAAAATAAAAACCCGGAATTAGAAATTTGTGGAAATTGCATCAAGGTCCTCCAACTATCAAGTAATTGCATTTCAGTCCCTGAACTTCCAGCTTTGTGCAAATCAGTCCAGCCATGGCAGCATTCTCCATTGCAGTCCAGTACCTCCAGCAGCACCAGCAGATTTCCAGCAACTCCAGCAGTGAACTTCAGCACCAGCAGCAGCACTAGCAGATTTCCAGCACAGCAGATTTCCAGCACCAGCACCAGCACCAGCAGATTTCCAGCAGCTAACAGATTTACAGCAACTTATGCAGCCTTCTCCAGCACCTTTCACAACAGCAATACAGCACAGGCAACCAGCTCTTCTTCAGCTTCAAACCAGCAGAAGTAGGCTGATGTTACCAGCCTGCAATCCGTCTGGTTTTCACCTTTTCTTCACTAGCAATGGCAGCAACAGCAGACTCCACCGGTAGCAGGCTGCTCCTGTCACCAGCAACCTCCTTTCCGGTTTCACCCCCTGCCTATCTATCTATCTCTCTTGATAAAAATGGCAGCCCCAACTGCAGCTGTCACCTGCAGTCCAAGACTCCCCTTTGATGCCTTCCTTCCCAGGCTGCGCCTCCTCAGCTGCTTATAGCTGCCTGCACTTCACCTCCAACAATTTCACACAGCAGCACCCAGCAGTGTAGTTTCCTATCTATCTACTCCTAACTCCAGCTGGTTGATTCCAAGGCTGCTGTCACCAGCTTCTAGCAACTTCCCCCCTGTGTCAGCTGTAGTTCCTCTCTATTTATCTCATAAAACCCGCACTTAGGCTGCTGTCTTCACGTTTTTCCTTCATCCTCTGTCCAGCCTGCTTTTTCCCATACTCTCCATCATCTGCCCATGCTTCCAGCTATGTTCTCGTGTCTTTTTCTTGCCCATGCTTATTTTCTGTCTTGGTTTCCTGCTTTTGTCCTTCAAAATTTATTTTGCAGCCCAATTCCTCAACATTCGGCACTTGTGCCCTTTGGTCCCCAACTTCATGTTTTTGTATGCGATTGATCCATTTTTACTCAAATTCATAAATTAAGTAATCATTTTGCTTTCTCTTGTGGTTTTATCCTTGAATTTGAGTAGTAGACCTTGATCCTCAACTTTTTGGGATGTTGCAATTTAGTCCCCAAACTTTTGGTTTCTTTCAATTTGGTCCTTGAACGTCAAATTTGCTCCTATTTAAGCTCAATTGCTCCCCAATCTTGTCCATTTGCTTTCTAATTGAGGTTGTACCTAATTGTACAAGATAAACACAATATATAAGTAGATATTTGCTCAATTTGTCAATTAAATTGTCTATTTAAAAGTACAATAAGTGTGTAAAACGCACACTTATCATTGAGCTTTTCGGTGTCGTCTTTTCACGAGAGTCCATGGCATATCGCTTTCTTCTGACGGTGTTTCTTCAATAGGAGAAATTTCCATACTCAATGCCCCTAGTGTTGGTCCTGCAAGAGATATCAAAGATGGTATTTTACCTGTTTTGTTGGGGGTCTGATATTTCTCCTTCTTGCTTATGAATGTGGACCAACCATCACCAATTTCATCTTCAGATTCCGAATCGGAATCCCAAACATCTAAGTCATCTGTCATGATTTCATAAAATGTTGGACGGTAGGGAGCATGTGGTTTATCCATTTCTGGATATATGTATGTGATGGTGACTTCTCCGTCTACCTCGAACTCTACTGGAATAGCTCCTTTTGGAAGTTGAGGTCCAAACTCCTTTACCCCATGAGAGAATTTGTCCATATCATATGCAATAGGGGAAAACTGCTCTTTATTTGCAATAGGGATTGGATCGAATGACCCAAAGGAAATCATCGAACAAGCAGTTGTTGGATTTTCACCAGTTTCAAGTTTGATCTTATTTTCTTTGTCCAGGCGAACAATAAGATCTTTCAACACGAAACATCTCTCCACCGGATGACTGATTATTCTGTGGAACATGCAGTACTTAGGATGATCAACTTGACTAGCCTCTTCTGGCCTCTTCGATGTTGGAAGTTCGATTATTCGTTGTTCAAGGAGTTGATCTAAAATTACAGAAACTTCGGAGTCTGAGAATGGATACTCCTTTTCTTCAAGTTCTTTCAAACTTAGAAGACCTTTCTTTTGTGCTTGTGCCTTGTTAGGCCTGAACTCCTGCTTTGGCTTTGAATTTGGATTTGGATTTGGATTTGAACTTGATTTCTGAAAAGTGATTTTTGCAGGAGCGGTAGATATGGCCAGAGATTCTTTCAACTTACCTGGCTTACTGTCCTTTTTTACTTCCTTCTTGGGATCTTTTTTGTCACGCGGATCGCTTGGCAAGTAACTTCCATGCCTTGTAATTTGAATTTCTAAATCATGAGCACGTGTGGCTAACTCTTCAAAAGAGTGAGGCATATTTTCTTGGAGATTATAAAGGAGCCCCCAATGCATGCCTTGCACACACATGTCGATAGAGGATGCTTCACTGATACGTTCCTTGCAATTAAGGACGAGATTTCTCCAGCGTTCAATGTATTCAACAACTGGTTCCTCCTTATTTTGCTTAGTTCTGGCAAGTTCTGGAAGGCTGACGGTCCGTCTGGTGCTATAGAAACGTGTGAGAAATTCACGTTCGAGCTGATCCCAACTGTCAATTGACCCGGCTTTCAAGTCTGTATACCATTCAAATGCAGCACCTTTGAGGGAGCGTACAAATTGCTTTACCATGGTATCATTGTATGTGCCAGCATTGTTACATGTTTCAATGAAATGAGCTACATGTTGTTTCGGGTTGCCCTTTCCATCAAAATACTGAAATTTCGGTGGTTGGTAGCCAAGAGGCATTCTCATCTCGTCGATTTGACGACTATATGGTTTGGCATAAACTAATGAAGATTGCGGTGAACCACCGTATTGAGCACGAATGGTGTCAGTGATCATAAGTTGAAGTTGTTGGACAGACAAAGAGCCAACAGAGAGTTGAGTGGTGTCACGAAACACATTTTGCACAACAGTACGGTCATGCATATCTTGCTTCTGCTGGTACTCTTGGATTTCAGGATCTTTAACTTTGCAAGAGCTTGCATTTTCTAGGTTGTCCTTTTTCAAAGGGCTTTGTAACTCCAGTCGATGCATGAGAGCGGCGATTTGTGCATCTTTTTCCTCCAAAGACTTTGTCAACTTTTCAATGGAGACTGCTATTTGCTGAACTCGATCATCAGTGTCTGGTGACATTTCTGTTACCATCACCGGCTCGATTGATTCTTCAGAAGCGGTATAGTCACCCCATTTTCGTGGAGAAGTAGCATGAGTCGATCCAGAAACAGACCTGCCACTGGAGATAGAACCAGAACGGGGACTTTTTGCCAAGTTCTTTTCTGACGACCGGGAGCCCTGCTTCTTGAAAGCGATTTTCATTTTGCCCTTTTTGGAGAACTTCTTCAATGGTGTAACCAGTTGAGTTTTCCCGAATTTTGTTTGGGCTCTAGTCACATGGAAAAGTTCAGCAAGTGTTTCTTCCAGACGGGTCGCAGTCTCCTTCGCTTTTTTGCTTACCATGTCCGACGTATTTGTTGAAACTTGAAAGAGGCAAGAGGGTCCCACCGGGCGTGCCAAGAAATTTGTACGACGAATTTCGAAGTATTATTAAAAATACTGAAATTAAATTGTTACAAATTGAATTTGAGAAAATACAAGTGGACAGCTCTTGTAAATGCAAAAATTGCAAAATCCTCTGATTAACGATCTGCGTGTTTGAAGACAAGGGGCCACGTGGCTTGATTCTTGGACTTCTGAATTTGCTGGAAAATTTGATTTGTTGAGAGATTGCTTGTTTGTCACTTGGAACTTGAGACTTGGATTTGAACTTTGGATTGACTTGCTTTGATTTGAAGAAGGCTTTGATCTTCTTAAAATTGATTTGAACTTGCTTGATTTGAAGAAGACTTTGATCTTCTTGAATTTTGGACTTGGCTTGAAGTTTGAGAGAATTTTTGTATTCTCCACCTGCAATTTTCTTTTCTTGCTTTTCTTTTCTTTTTCCCTTCTTTTTTTTTTCTTCCCATGGACCAATGGTCCTATTTATAGAGAGAATTTTGTAACCACCTCATTTATTTAAATAAATAAAATGGTTAGGGTTTTGAAAAGTAGGATGGGCCTCAACCATGGGTTTCTTTTAGGTGGGCTTTAGTGGACTTTATTTGTTTAATAAATTAATTGGAATTGGACTATTAAATTTGATCCAATCCAATTAATAATTTTATTTTTTTTAATGTCTACAACATGTTTTTCATGTTCCTTCGAATAGAAGCACTTATCAACACTATTGTGTTTGAATCCAAACGACATAATTACCAAATCGAATTTCTCATGCCATTTTTTCGGTGTCTATTTTAAACCACATAAAGATTTAACTAATTTGCATACTTTCTTTTCATTTCCGGGGAGAACAAAACCTTCAGGTTGTTTCATATAAACCTCCTCATCGAGGTCCCCATTTAAGAAAGTTGTTTTAACATCCATTTGATGTATGTGCAAATTATGAATGGAAGTTAAGGAAAACATTATTCTTATAGATGTAATGCGTGCAACGGGTGCATATGTGTCAAAATAATCCATTCCTTTCTTTTTTCGATATCATTTGGCTACTAGTCGGGCTTTAAAGGTGACGCGATCCCAGTCGGGGAATCTCGTCGACAATGCGGAATAACAAAAAAATCTAAAACCCTAGGAAAGATCTAAATCAGATCTGACAAGAAATTAACAAGAACACGAATAAATAGACGGAAATTAAAAATAAGATTGACGATAGGACCTGGACCCAACAATCACGACGCAAGAATTGACGATGCGGATTGAAGAACCAAGGTTTTCGAAACGCCACAAGGGATGTCAAACTCCTTGATAAGTTTCTGATTGGAACGCCACAAACATTCACGAAATATTTGATAAGTTCAAGGAATTGTTCTTCAAGAACAAGAAAAAGGAATCCTCCTTTTCGAGAGAGAAAATCTCACATTCATTCAATAAATCAAAGTTGTTATTTTACAATGATAAAGAAAACCTAATTATAGTCCAAAAACGCGTCAAAATAAAACCTAGCTGCAAAATAACGCGGCATTTTTACGGCCGTAACATATTTGTTTACGGCCGTAATTGACCCTCGGATCTAAAACTATTTTTATGACTTACGGTCGTGACATTGGTGCTTACGGCCGTAAGTCCCCTTCTGAATAAAACATGCATAATCCATTACGGCCGTGAATTGATAGTTACGGCCGTGCGATAGCAAATTTACGGCCGTAACTCCAGACCTTACGGCCGTAAACGGTCCTCTGAATTATTTTTCTCCTTGTTCTTTGACCCCTTTGATTTGGCTCGATCCCTTTGTCTTCTCGGCTCGCTTCCAACATGACACTTGTGCCGTTTCTCGCGTAGATCACTGTCGCATTTCCGATAGGTCGACTTCTCCCTTGGTCTACTACTTCGGATCACATCATCCCCCCTTTCTTGGAAAGGATTCGACATCGAATCCGTATATGGCCTCTCCTCTATGTGTCTCTTGCTTTCGTTGGCTCGAGAGACCTGTTCCTGTTTTGTTCTATGCATCATACTTCGGGACTGTTCTGTCCGGCAATTAATTTTCCCTTTGGCCTTAGTTTTGTAATTTGGTTGTAGTACCTGCAAAACAGAATTAGCCAAACTAGGGAGGGATGTGTTAGCAAATGCAAATAAGCTCATTTTTGTGGTGGACTCTCTTTTCTTTTTCTTTGTACTCTCAAGCTCACCTTTTTCTGAGGTCGTGGCCTCAACCCTCTTGTTTTCAATTTTCACACCCTCTCCTTTTTCTGAGGTCGTGGCCTCAACTCTCTTATTTTTTTCCTCAAACTCGCTCTTTATTTTCAATTGGTCCTCTTGGACCTCTTTAGGTGTTAGCGGAGCAAGAGTGATCCTTTTTCCACCCTTCACAAAAGAATATCTATTTTTGAACCCATCATGCACCACTCTCCTATCATGTTGCCATGATCTTCCCAATAAAATATGCCCAACATTCATAGGGACCACATCACATACAACCTCATCTCTATAACCCCCAATGGTGAATTTAATATTAACCTGCTTGTTCACCTTAAGTTCTCCCGACTCGGTTAACCACTGTAATTTATAGGGGTTGGGGTGTTTCACCTTAGGCAATCCCAACTTCTCCACCAATAATGTACTAACCACATTAGTACAACTTCCCCCGTCAATTACCATCCCACAAACCTTTTTCCCTACCAAACACCTAGTGTGGAAAAGATTATCCCGCTGTTCCTCAATCTCAACCATCTTAGTTCGAGAACTTAGGACACGTCTATTCACAAGGGACCCTTTCACCGCATAAGTTAACCCCTCTTCATCGCTACTACTAGCCCCAATATCCACTAACTTAGGCATTCCCTTAAATTCATCCTCAGAACTAATTTCACCATTATCACGCAAAAGCATTACTTTTTTATTTGGACACTGTGATGCTATATGGCCCGACCCCAAACACTTAAAGCACTTAATATTTCTATCCCTAGTAGGTTGAGAATCAGAAATATTTTTACCTTTAGTTGGAAGTTCCTCCTTTCCCTTCGGGACGTGCTCATCATTGTGATCCTTCCTCGGTTGTGATGTAGGATAAGTTCCTGGTGATTGTTTAGATGTCCCCTTCCGCCTTAATTGCATTTCTACCTTCATTGCCATGTGAACCATGTCTTCCAGTTCCACATAATGTTGTAACTCAACAATGTTCGCAATATCCCTGTTCAGGCCACTCAAAAATCTAGCCATTGTAGCTTCCCGATCCTCCACCACGTTGGCCCTAATCATGGCGACCTCCATGTCCCTATGATATTCCTCTACACTCCTAGAACCCTGCGTGAGCCCCTGCAACCTTTGATAGATATCCCTATGATAGCGGCTTGGGACAAACCTCTTCCTCATGATGGTTTTCATCTCACGCCATGTATCCACCGGTCCTTCACCATTCCTCCTCCGATCCTTCACCAACTGATCCCACCAATTAATGGCATAATCGGTGAACTCAACAACCGCTAGTTTCACCTTCTTTCCTTCAGAATAATTGTGGCAATCAAACATCAATTCTACCTTCTTCTCCCAATCTAGGTAAGCCTCCGGATCACTCCTCCCATGAAAAGGTGGAATAGACATTTTTATTTTACCCAGATTATCATCTATCTCATCCCGATCACCACGATCTCTTCTATTATTTGCCCTCTCATTCCTATCTCCTCTACCCCTTCTCCTCCTTACACTATCCACAGATGATTGGGTACTACTTCCTTCACTCGCAAAATCTTCATCATCAAACTCATATCCAACCCTTTGATTATATCTCCCCCTATGATCCCTCCGGTCTTCCCTCCTAACTCTAGGACCCGCACGAGTTTGTTCCCTACGCAACTTGTTAATAGTTTCCTCCTGCCTATCCATCCTAGTCATCAACTTCTCAAACTGCTCATGTATCGTCTCCATCACACCTACATCATTTTTATTCACTCTATTCATACCTTCCGGTCGTTTGTTGTGGCTCGTTGACGGAGCTGCTGGTTCCCTTTTATAAATTCCCTGGTTGTCCCCAACTGATGAAGATGATGAATCCCGTCTGCTAGACATTATTAGTCCTTACAGAAACGAATTCGGAATATTTAGGAAATATTTGGAATTTTCGGATTTTTTTATTTTATTTTTTTTTATAATCTGCCAGAGAATTTGACTACGAGTATGGCAGAAAAAATGGAACTGAATTTGGACGAAAAACGAAGAAGAATAACACTTTTGAATTTTTGGGACTGACTCTTATGGATCAAACTGGAAAAATATATGACTGACACGAAGAACGCGAAGAACAAGAAAAAAATCAAGAAAAATCAAGAAACGCAAGAATCTGAAATAGATCCAAGCTCCGATACCAGATGACGCGATCCCAGTCGGGGAATCTCGTCGACAATGCGGAATAACAAAAAAAATCTAAAACCCTAGGAAAGATCTAAATCAGATCTGACAAGAAATTAACAAGAACACGAATAAATAGACGGAAATTAAAAATAAGATTGACGATAGGACCTGGACCCAACAATCACGACGCAAGAATTGACGATGCGGATTGAAGAACCAAGGTTTTCGAAACGCCACAAGGGATGTCAAACTCCTTGATAAGTTTCTGATTGGAACGCCACAAACATTCACGAAATATTTGATAAGTTCAAGGAATTGTTCTTCAAGAACAAGAAAAAGGAATCCTCCTTTTCGAGAGAGAAAATCTCACATTCATTCAATAAATCAAAGTTGTTATTTTACAATGATAAAGAAAACCTAATTATAGTCCAAAAACGCGTCAAAATAAAACCTAGCTGCAAAATAACGCGGCATTTTTACGGCCGTAACATATTTGTTTACGGCCGTAATTGACCCTCGGATCTAAAACTATTTTTATGACTTACGGCCGTGACATTGGTGCTTACGGCCGTAAGTCCCCTTCTGAATAAAACATGCATAATCCATTACGGCCGTGAATTGATAGTTACGGCCGTGCGATAGCAAATTTACGGCCGTAACTCCAGACCTTACGGCCGTAAACGGTCCTCTGAATTATTTTTCTCCTTGTTCTTTGACCCCTTTGATTTGGCTCGATCCCTTTGTCTTCTCGGCTCGCTTCCAACATGACACTTGTGCCGTTTCTCGCGTAGATCACTGTCGCATTTCCGATAGGTCGACTTCTCCCTTGGTCTACTACTTCGGATCACATCAAAAGGTATTGAGAGTACCATCCGCATTGTACTTCTTTCTAAATACCCATTTACATCCTATAGGTTTAGAGCCATTTGGTAAATCAACAAGTTCCCAAGTATTGTTAGACATTATTGAATTCATTTCATCCATTATAGCATCTTTCCAAAAAAATATTAACTCTTGATGACATAGCCTCTTTATAAGATTTAGGATTCGTTTCGGTTTGAAGAACATATGGTATTGTTTTTATAACACTCTTTATATCTCCTTCAATAAGATAAAGAGAAATAAGTTGAGCGTCAATTTCATCCGATCCTAATACTTTTTCTTTTCGAGTTCTTTTGCTTCTACGAAGTTTATTAGGATCATCAACATCTTTAGAGGTTGTTTCTCCAAATGATTTTGTAGAATTTGGAATCTCTTTATTTGATTCCTTAATATTATTATCCGAAGATAAAGAATCCTTAAAGAACTCTACTTCGCGTGACTCAATTATCACATTGGCCTCCAAATTCAATAATCGATATGCTTTACTATTTGAAGCATATCCAACTAATACACATTTGATCCCTCTTCGACTAAGTTTTGTTCGTTTTGGATCGGTGTTTTTGCAATAAGCAAGACACGCTTACACTTTGAAGTAACCAATAATTGGTTTTCTTCCTTTCCATAATTCATATGGAGATACTCTTGTAAATTTAGAAGGAACTCTATTTAATGTATGACATGCACTAAGTAATGCTTCACTCCAAAGATTAAATGGCAATTTAGAATATAACAACATTGCATTAATCATTTCAACAAGTGTCCTATTTTTTTCCGCCAAACCATTTTGTTCGGATATTCTAGGTGCACTACATTGATGAATTATGCCATGTTGTTCACAAAATAAGTTAAAATCACTAGAGAAGTATTCATCTCCTCTATCACTTCTAAGAATTTTTATTTTCTTATTCAAGTGATTTTCAACTTCATTTTCATATGCTTTGAAAGTTTCAAAAGCCTCATCCTTATGTTTTAATAAATAAACATAAGTAAATCTAGAAAAATCATCAATAAATGTTATGAAATATCTATTTTCTCCTCTTGTTTAACATACCATTTAATTCACATATGTCGGTATGCACAAGGTCTAATAAGTGAGTTGTTCTAGTTACGCTATGACAATGTTTCTTAATCATCTTAGATTCTACACAAGTTTTGCATTTATAAACTTTGTTTTCATCATAAGATATTAAGTCACACATTTTCATTCTTTTTATAGTGTTATTGCCTATATGCCCTAATCTACCATGCCACAAAGTAAAAGAGTCAAACATATAAGCGAAATTCTTTATTCATATTATTATTGTCAACGGTACATAATTTGACCATTCCATCATTAAAATAGGCATTTCCAACAACGATCTCATTACGGGATAATACAAGTTTACCGGATTCATAAACACTTTTGATTCCTGGTTTTCCCAAAAGATCACCACTAACTAAGTTCCTATTCATGTTCGGAACATGGAATACATTAGTATGAGTAATGATTTTTCCGGATGTGAAGATGATATCTACATTTCCTTTTCCAACCACTTTGGAGTGGCCTTCATTACCCATTTGTATTTCTTGTCCATCTTAAAAGTCATGAAAAGTTTTAAACAAAGACTTATCATAACACACATGTATGGTAGCATAAGTGTCATACCACCATCCTTGAACCTTTCCTTTTATAGTGTTGACTTCACATATTGTAGCCACAATGTTGTCATCTTTAATGGAGTTTATTTTATGTTCTCCATTGGATTTCTTCTTATGCCTGCACACCTTGGCCCAATGACCTGATTTTTCACAAACATAGCATGTTTTTTTGGTTTTGGTTTGAACTTCCCTTTGTCCTTTTTAGGACCAAGAAGATTAAACTTTTCTTTGTTCGAGTGTTCGGGCTTCTCAATAGCATTTTCTTTTGATTTGGCTTCAAAAGAATTCTCATCCTTGTCCCTCATTCTTGATTCTTCTTCAATGCGTAGATGCTTTTGTAGTCGTTCCAAAGTAAAATCTTCGAAATTATGAAGAATCTTCTTTCGATATCCTTTCCAAGCACTTGGAAGTTTGGCAATAATTCCCGCCACTTGGAAGGATTTTGGGAGTTCTATTTTGACCGCCTTTAATTTGTTGACAAGTACTTGTAATTTATGTACTTGAGGAAGAATAGGATTATTGTCCAAAAATTTTAAAACAAAATACTTTGTGATTAAAAATTTCTTGGTACCTTCTTCTTCCGCCTTGTATTTGTTTTCCAAATCGTTCCAAATATCTCTTGCCGAAGAAGTGTTGATGTAGAGATCGTATAACCGGCCTGACAAAGCATTCAAAATATGTCCACGACATATTAATTCATCTTCTTGTCTTTTCTTCCTTTCGTCCCTTATTGCTTCCGTGTCCGTCTCCGCTGGTTCCGCTAAAGGTTCCAAATCCGGATCCAAAATGTAGATCTTCAATGCGGTAAGTAGGAATTTTAACTTGTCTTTCCGACACGTGAATTTTGTTCCATCAAATCTATCGAGCCTCACAAGATCTTGGTTCATCAATTTGATAGTTGCAAGAGTTGTTTCATTCTCCATGGAAAAAATATAGTTTGAGAATGTTGTAAATTTGGTGTAGGAGAATGAAGAGAATAATGAAAAATAACAAAATAGATGAAGAAAAGAATAAGGCTCAAACACGTAGAACGTTGTCCTCAAACTATATTTGCTCCCACCGGGATTCAAGTTTGCTTTTGAGATTATAGGAATTAGGTTTGTAGGATTAATCAAGCATTTCTTCAAGTTCAAACAAAGCAAAATAAGAACTTGAAACTTGAAACACGAACACTTGAATATGCAATGAAAGAGGAATAATTTGTATATCAATCTTAACTTAAAGTTTTCTAAAAGTGATTTGGAATGAAGTATAATCACCTATTTATAGATATCCAAGCACCAATCACGAATTGGTGCCAACTTTCCATGAAAAGATGGGTTGATTCTTCAAAATGTGCCAAATTCAAATCAAATAAAGGTCAAAATTTTAAACCGTGCGACAAGGCGGTTCAATCATTGCGCAGTTGCGTGGTTATATGATTTATTTCAAGTCAAAAATTGACGCGTGCTGCACTGTTTTTGTACCGTGCGGCCGCGCGATTTTCCGATTAATGTCACCTTTAATTTTTCATTTCCGTTTCTTTTCAAAATCATTCATTTGTTTATCATTAATCATTTTGAACAATACATATATATGAACATATATATCTAACATGCCATTGTCCAACGTGCTTGGAGACGGAGATTGCAAAAGATAGTGTGCTCTGTCTCTGCATTCACCATCTCAAGCTATGGTTGCTTCAAAAACTTAGTTGCCAACCATGAACACGTACCCTAATAAATTTCAATCCCATTCTTTCAAGCCAAATCAAATTTAGATAAAAGAAATTCCATTTTCTTCAACTATCAATGCCCTTATAAAAATTGATATCAAAATGACAAATATTGTCCCTATGTCAAAAGCTTTAACAAATTCTAGCAAACAATAAAGTAGGCTCAAATATTACTACACTACCGTTCTCCTACCAACCTGTCTGGCACCAGTTGGTGCCAGACAAAGGACGTGGCTGCCACGTTTATTATTATTATTTTTTTGTCTGAAACCCCCCCCCCCCCTCCCAATCCTGCTGTCCATATTGTTACCCCCACTCCTAATAAAGGCCACCCCTACCCATTTCAATAAAGCAAATGTCCCATCACTCAGACATTAGATACAAATTCCAAAACCCACTCCTTTTTTTTCCTTCATTCCTTCCGTGTCTTTTATTGGGGATGAACATTACCGCTTCCATTTTCATCCTTCCGGTGCACTTCATCAAAATTTTACTTTTAAGTTCTTAAATTTGTTCGTGTTTTAAATCGTGGAAAATTTTATTACCAGTAGTTCTTAACTTTGTTCGTTTTTTAATCAGTTTATTTGTGTGGTTTTTATATTTTAGGTTTAAATGGACAGCAATAATGAGATCGGGTCAAATTTATAGTAAATTCTGATTAATGAACCACATTTTTTTTGGGAAGTTTATAACATGTGTTTTTGTTATTATTATTTTATATGTTCTTTTTGTTTTGAAGTTAGACTATATATTTTTTTATCTAATTTTTGTCCAACATAAATTAGTAATTTCATTAATTAATGTTAAAATGATGACATCACACAAAATAACTCCGACATATGTGTAAGTGCCACCTAAAATAAAATGTTTCACTGCTTACAATTTGATGTAATTTTTTTTGTTAACTAGGAATGGAATATGAGGATGATGATAATGTGTTCCTTCCCCAAGTTTCTCATACTACAAAACCTAAGATCGAATTATAATTTGACTCCCATGAAGATGAACACAGTTTTTACAATCGGTATGATAGGGGGCATGATTTAGTACCAGAGTGGGTAATTACAAGAAAAAAACAACTAACGAATACGTTTGTAAATTATTTGTGTACTCCAAAGAAGGTAAGAAAGAAGAGACGTATCAAATACGCCACAAGGATGATTTCCAGTAGCCTGATCGATTATGAAACTAAAAACGTTCCATTTACAGCAAAATTAACTCAATTATTTGGGGACATTTGAATAAATTTAGGCAGGCAAAAAATAGGTTCCATTTTCGATCATATATTTTCAAAAATTTGGGATTCGAATCATGAATCACAACATAATAGTGTGATCGATCTGCAGCAGCGACGGCGCACTTCAAGTCCAACCCACGGCAAAGAAAATGCACCCAACCCACGCTAGTCAAACCACACATCTAACCCACGCCATAAAAACTGCACCCAACGCAGGTCAAACTGGATTTTCGCAAAATAGCACCTCAATAGATGGCAAATGACAATGGCGGGTTGTGGTTGAAACAGCGGGGGGCTGCTTTATTGTCAGGAGAAATAGGTAGGAGAACGTTGGGGTTTCCTTTATTGGGAGTGGGAGTAACAATACGGGCAGCAAGGGTTGGGAGGGGGGATTTTTTCAAACAAAAAAAAATAACATGGCAACCACGTCCTTTGTCTGGCACCTACTGATACTAGACAGGTTGGTAGGAGAACGGTAGTGAATATTACTATTGGGTACCTACGGAAATGATCTAACACCCACGGTGGACACATGTTATGTTTCCCACCGTGGGCATTAGAACGAGACTCCGACTATCTATTTAAACAGAAAGTATACATTCGACGATTACAATTAATTAGGATGGTTCTCAATTTGATCTACCACAGTCTCAGGATTCCATAGTTGTCCAAATATCCAGATTTTGATGGTATTCTACATAGCAAGAACGAACGTAGAACTACAACAACATGCTTGAGATGACCTGATTTTAGGAGAATTGATTTAGAGTCTTGTCGACTTTCTTGTGCTATCAAGGAACAATAACAATCTCGTGTTAAACCTAAACAATTTCCAAGTACTATTAATAGGTTTCCAACTCCTAATTCCATAAGGATTTGTAAAGGAGTAACCTTGGTGGGCCTAAGAACTAATTAATCTGAGCCAATTACTCAATAAGTTCAATTATAATTATTATGGGGAAAATTAAGTAAAGAGGAAATTACACCATCTAAGGTGTTTTAAGTTCCAATTTCAAAAATCAGGTGAAAGTATTATTCATACAAAAATCAGGTCATATTTTACCCCTAAATAAAAAACAAGCCCTAATCTTCTAAGATAAAAAACGTTGATCAGTTCCTCCCTCATCTCGCCTGAACTCTACCATTTCTTCATTACCGACTAGACTAGATGGAAGCAGCAACGGTGGCGCTGCTGCTTCTCCAACCCCAAACCACCAACTACGACAAGACAATCGATTGGCTTCAACCTTCATCAGGTGCTAAGAAGGTACCGTAAGTTCCCTAACTTAGGCATCAGAGCCAGGTGGTGGTGCAGGTATGTAGTGTCGATGGTGGTGCAATTGTACGTAGAGGCGATGGGCGGCCAGAGGTGCATTTTGTATGTTTATTGTGGCGGTGCTGGGTGTGTGTGTGTGATGGTGGTGGTGGTGGTCTGTTATGGTGTTGACTAAGTGTGTGGCGGTGCGGGTCTGTTTGTGATGGTGGTGGTTGGTGGTGGTCCGGTCTTCACGGCTTCTATATTTTTAACCGGATTTTGGAGTATTTTTTTCATATTGGTGGTGACTGTGGGTGAAAATGGTGGTTTGGTGGTGGTGGTGGTCTGAGATTGCGGTGGTGGTCGTCACAGGTTGCATCGGTGGTGTGACCTCGAAAATATATAATTGTGACCTTGAAAATGGGGTGGTAGGTTGTGATCGAAAAAAATGATGGTTGCGACCTACAATTTTTTTCTTGTGACCTCGAAAATGAATAATTGTGACCTTAAAAATGGTGGTTGGTAGGTTGTGATCGAAAAAAATGATGGTTGTGACCTACAATTTTTTCTTGTGACCTTGAAAATGAATAATTGTGACCTTAAAAATAGTCGTTTGTAGATTGTGACCTAAAAATAAATTCAATTTGTGACCTAATATTTCGATAATTTGTGACCATGAAATCATTAATGACCTAAAAAAATTGTGTTTTGTGACTTCAAATATATAGTATTGTGACCTTAATACATATAATTAATAAAATATTTTAATTATTTAATTTAATTAATTGATTCTAAATATAACCTGATTTTTGAATTTTTATAAGTTTCACCTTAATTTTGAAATTGACATTTAAAAACACCTTATTTATGTACTATTAAATACCTATATGTAAATTGAATTGAAAAATACCCGATTTTCAAACTATTCGTAATATTACTGAATTTCTTATCATAACTTTAGAAAAATACCGAATTTTGAAGAGAGAGAATGTAATATTTGATTGACAAGATTAACCGGAAATCTTTTTATTTAGGAAAATTGTTACCAATTATTTAGCTAATTAAATTAGGAAATTTCAAATATCCAGAAATTTAGCCACTAGTTTCCTTTTTTAGCAGATCACCACCTTCTATATTTGTGTATTGATTAATCTCTGTCATTTTTATGGAATATTGTATTGTTGCTACTAATATTATATGTTGTGTATTGTATTGTAATACATGTTGTCATTACAATATATCTAACATCACAAAATAATAGTGTTTTAATTACATTACAGAGTTCGTAATGGTTAATAAAGTGAAATTAAATTCATTGAAAGGCTATTGTGCATGTAATTTTATCTCATGAATCCATAGAGTGTTATGTAGTATCACTAGATATAATATTATAACAGATGTAATACATAGTGCAAGTGCTGGGGTTGCTCGTAATATTACATTCCATGCAATTACTAAATATTTGTAAAACATTGCATTGGATGTAATTCAGAAGCTGGTATATGATTTTATCCATTAAATTTCATGTAACGCCAGTTCGATGTATGTTAAATTGTATTTGATTTTAATTAAATTACATAACTCGCAATATCACATCCGATCTAGAAGATGACTTCCCATATTAATAAACTAATTTAATAATTGTAGTTTTCATATTATTAGTTGATTTTAAATGTAATTACACCCATAATTTAATTTCGTAAATAAATGGTAACTACATCCCTAAATAATAGGTTCCATAATTATTGAGGTTAATCAAATAATACATTCTCTCTTATAAAATTCAGTATTTTTCTAAATAGTTTCTAAATAATGCATTTATATAAGAATGATTGAAGGAACTAGTGTAAAATCTAATTCATCCATTATTATGTCCATCCAACAATTGAAGCTACAAGCCTAAAACATAATACAAGTTTAGGCAAGCCACAAAATTTCCGGGCAAGTCATTTCACCAAACAACCCGTCTGAAGCAAAACCTAGATCGACCTAAACATGAGTTTGAATAATGATGGAAAATATGTTTTTACCAACATTGATTTATGTGTGAGGGTATACTTGTCACTTTTAATAAGTTGATTTTGATTAAGTTAGACTTAGCGACTCGAATTGTGTTTCTAATGAGTCAATTATGTTCATTGTTATTGATCAATGTTGATTAATAACTTGATTAGTTATTAGGCTCCTTTAAATTAGTCATTTGACCATAAGTTGGGTTTAAGACTTAATCCCTCTACACAAAAAGAAAAGTCTCTCTCTCTCTCTCTCTCTCTCTCTCTCTCTCTCTCTCTCTCTCTCTCTCTCTCTCTCTCTCTCAATTTTCATATATCCGATTCCAAATAGGTTAAGATCTTGACTCAAAATAGTAGAAAAATTAGGAGAAGAGGTTTTGATTACTGATCCATGTGATATCTGATCACAAGTGTGTTGTCTGTTCTCTCGATTCTTTTGCAATGTACTAAAGGATGCTAAATTGAGTCTAAACAAGGTGTTGCAATTTAAAAGAAAACCCAATGAATCTTGATGATTGTAGGCAAATTTCTTGGTATGATTTCTAAACAAATAATTTAATTTGTTTTGTTTTACATCTCATATTCTCAACCTAAAATAAGCTTGAATAATTTAACTTAATTTACATCTCTACCGTGACATGAAGATTTTTGCTATTAGAAATCATATAAAATAGATCATATTTATACTAAATACAGGATATAGCTGTTGATTATTCCCTAAACTTGATTGCAAATTTATTAATAATAACAAATACACTCTTGGGTTAAAATGATGATTGTAACGGCTTAGCTACGAGGCTCCAAGTCATTATTAAAATTTTGTGATATAAAAGCTCATAATATAATAAATTAAAACTAGTTTATTAGTAAAAAAAAGTGTTAAATTTTGTACAAAACATCCCAAGTTGGCTCTAAAAACACTTCACTTTGTTTTCTCGATCAAAACAACTCTTAGACGTTAAAGAAATTATTTGGGTCACGAGTATTTCGCAAGAAATTTTATGGTCTCATTTGAGTTTGATGTGCTCTAAGCTCGACTCACACATAAATATAATACTGTTTAAAATTAGTTTATTAGTACAATGAATTTACTAAAAAAGGGTCTCACATGACTCTAAAAATATTTAATTTCGATCAAAACAACTTTCATTGTCAAAAAAATTATCTAACCACTAATGTTTTGGATATAGTAAAAAAAATTTCCTTCTAAAGGTTGGTTTTCAAAAGAACTCACAAATTTCCCTCTATTTTATTATTATTATTATTTTTGGGCACGACTTGTTCAAGTCTTTAGAAGTAAATTTACCATTTTATCCAGAAATAAAAAATAATTCCCTATTCGTGTAGAGAGAAATGATCTAACATCCACAATGAGTATCATAACAATTATCCACTCGTCACGTAACGAGTGAGTATTGGTTGAAAGACCACCTACTTTCAGGAGTGGGTGATTTGTGGAAACTAATACTCAATCAAAACGTATCGAGTGAATAATTATTATGACACCTATTGTGAATACTGTAGCGATCAAGAAATTTTCACGTATTAAATAATTACTTTTATTATGAAAACGTGCCGCTGCGATCTCACCCATTTTTAAGTTAACGTCACGACGTATTCGTCTAGCCAAGTCGATAAATGTAAAGTCCATTCGATTTTAATTAAATTCCGAATTTCTAAATTTTATTATTTTATTTAATTATTTAAATTATTATTTTCAAAATCGTTTTAAATTCCAAATTATATCAATCTCATTTTATCAGTTTCATTTTTCTGACCCAGTTGAATTCGCGTGCGATTTTCCTCGAATTACGTACATTGCTTGTCAAGATTTTCACACTACCAACTTCCACCTATCACATCAATCACATACCATACCATACCACACCACACCACACCACACCACACCCTACCTCTACATCACCAACCTCTCCAAATTCACACTTCACCAATTTCAACCACTCCATTTTTCAGCCATCTCTCTCTCTCTCTCCATTCTACACTCCTCCCCAGCTCCATTTCAGCTCCATTCACAGTCCAGCAAGGTAATGTCCTCCTCCTCCTTTATCATCATCACAACCCAGCTACCGCCTCCACTGCCCCTTCACTCCACCAGTCGGCCACCACTACTACCAAACCACATGAACCCAAAACAAAGCATCATCATCATCATCACACTGCCGATTCTTGCTCACTGCACAAACCAAACCACCAACACAACCAGCTCGAACAAGAACCACCACCCAAACCGCCTGCAGCACCACCATTTTCACAACCCAGCCAGTCAACCCACCTGCAGCACCACCACAATCGCGGCCAACCCAACTCCAAACCTAACCAATTTCCACCATCACCACTGGCACCATAATCACCATCACCGCACACACAGCCCAACTCGAAATACCCCAAATCAAACCCAAAACCTAAAAATAACTTACTCAAGCTACTCACCTTCGACCGTCGCTTCTTCGACCGGAGTTTCATCGCGAACCCAGCTCCGCTTTTGACCTCGGTTTCGCACAAAATCTCGCACCTAAGCCCCTCAAATCTGAACCTTGCCTTGGCCGCCACTCGCCTCCACCTTGTGCCGGTGTTTCGCCAACAAATCGCCGATCGAAGGACGGTTGGGCGAGGTGCGACTCGCACCTCCTCCTCTCTCTCTCCGATGAAATGGGGGAGGAAAGAGAAAATTTTGTTTTAATAATTTTGATTTTTGAAAATTGCAGCTTAGTCCCCAAGTTCGAAAAATGATTTAATTCAGCCCTTCTAGCTTTAAAACTTATAATTTCAGTCCTTAAGTTTTTAAATGATTTAATTAGTCACTTCATTTTTAAAAATCAATTATTTCAGCCCTATAGTTTAATATTCATTTTGAGCTCCAACCCAGCTTTTGAAAATTTACATTTTAGTCCCTCAAGTTTGAAAAGTATTCATTTTAGTCCCCCCAACTTTAAAAGTATGCATTTTAGTCCTCAACTTTCAAAGTATTTATTTAGTCCCTCAACTTTCAAAGTATTTATTTTAGTCCATCAACTTTCAAAGTATTCATTTTAATCTCCCAACTTTCAAAGTATTCATTTTGTAGCGACCGAGAAATTTCTGAAATTTATTATAAATAAATATTTTATTTACTAAAAATTGTGTCGCTATAATTTAACCCGTTATTTAAAGTTCACGTACGTCGTTTAGCCATATTAATTTAATTTGAGCCAATTAGTAATTTAAAATTTAGAGTTTATTTTAAAATCGTAGTCAATTTCAAATTTTATTTTTAAATAAAATTATTTTAATTGTTATTCTATTTAAAATCCCAAATTCTTAAAAATCCAAATTCTTATCCAAGAAATTTAATTTCAGCTTAATATCTTTTCAAATTTGAAATTATCCAAATTTATAAAATTCGAGTTCATAATTATCTTGAAAATTTCGTGTTTTACCCGAACTCATCCTAATCAATTCCTTGACCTATGTTTATCTGATGAGGATATATAATTTTAATCCAACACAATCACTAACCTATCCATCCATTATATTATCGATCACCATAATTCTACCACTGACGTTCAATCCCAGATCTCAGGTAACATTTCTCAGCAAAAGGCATCTGCTCTTCGTTGTTCTTTTCAGTGCAGAATCGGTTTACAACTCAAACCATCGAATCACCATCACCCAGTCAAGTTCCATACTCCGCCTAAGAACAGCCGAATCACACCCATTGCATCACCACCCAAATCTCCAAAATTCCATCCAATCACACCACTGCCTTTGCATCACCGTGAATTCACTGCAAGCTCAGTTCACCACAAACCGACCACCCTCATCGTCGAGTATCACCGCCACGGCCCAACTCAAGAAAAACCCCAACTTAAATCCCAATCAAAATCCAAAAATTCAACCAGAAACCATCAACATCACCACTACGGCCAGACCCACGCCTGCGAACTCCAAACCACGATCCACCCTCGACACACACTACCGCCCCAGTCCAACGCCACCACTGCCGGCAAACACGAGCCCAAAACCAAAGAGTAAAATTATCCTAAACATTTACCTTGAACCACCGATTTTCGTCGCCGAAAATCGCCACTCTTCTGCCTCTGTTTTTGCCTCAGTTTAGCGCCCATCTTGCACCAAAATCGTTAAAACCAAACCCCATGTGCGCCCACGCTGCACACCGCCACTCGCTGGCGATGTTTCGCCGGAAAAATCGCCGGCAGCGGTGCCGGGCTTTGAGAGAAGCCCTCCCTCCGTCGCACTCTCCTCTGTGTGCGAATGCAGAGAGAGAGAAGGATTTGGGTTTAAAACTGTAATCAGTTCGGTCCTTTCTATTTTTAAAATGCTTCTAGTCAGTCCTCTCGGTTTTTAAAATATTTTGTAAGCCTCTATTTAGGTATAAAAATATTCTATTCAACCCCTGAATTTTTGAAATTTCTGTGTCTGCCCAATTATTCTCTAAAAATTTATTCCAGTCTCCTAAGTTTCAAAAGTCAATTATTTTGTCCCTGATTCTTTCAATTTCATTTTTATTCTCCTTCAAAAAAAATAAAAAATAAAAAAGACTTTAAATCCCAAAATACTAATATAAATCATTTATTTTATAGGGCTAGACGAGACGCGAGAACACTAGAAAGTTTTATTCCTCTTCCCTCAAAACTCGAGAAATAAGGTTGACTCCTAACTACAAACTTATTTTTCTAAAATGCGCATCAATAATTATTTGTATTATAGATATTGCACGTATGATTGTGTTCATGAGAATTACTTGCTGTTTAAGCATGATGTTACGAGAATTACTTGTTTCTTTAAGCATGATGTTACGAGAATTTACTTGTCTAAGTGCATGAGACTTGAACAAGTATTTATTACTTGTTCATGAGATGACTAGAATATCATGATTATGTGTTTTATTTGTAATACTAATGATTATTATGCGCTGAGTCTACTGAGTATTTCTATGAAATACTCACCCTTTCTTTAAATTACAAATTTTCAGGTGACGGGGTTGGCGATGGAGCGCGCGATGGTGGCTATTGAAGAAATTTAAATATGTTTTGAGAAAAATTGATTTCATCCATTTAATTCCAAGTCTTCGAATTTCCTTATTATTATTTAAGTTATTTAGAACATTTGAATTATTTAACATTAAAATTTTAAATGAAATTGAATTTTATTCATTTTCCGCAAAAATCATTATTCTCGAAAACAAATTTGAAATGATGACGTGGCATCCTGGGTACTTCAGAACTCGGGGCGTTACACATTTTAGCCCCCAACTTTCAAATCATCAATTTCAGTCTCTAAATTGTAATTTATCATTTTAAACCATAAATTTCAAAAGACTAATTCGACTTATTTTTCTAATTGGCTAGACGAGGCGTACGAAGATTTAAAGGATTGAAGTCTTTTCTCGCTCGACTTTGCACTCGTTGAATTTAAGGTAGACTCGCCCCTATTAATTGATTTAAATTATGATTGCATGTGAATGTGTATGTTATGTGACTTATGTGAAAGTCATTTTATGAAAAGAGACGATAATGCATTTCTTCGGAAATATTTATGTTGTTATGCTTGTCATAACTTATATGCTTTTATGCATGAGAAAGAAAGAAGAGAATATCTTGTAAGATATATGATGATGTTATGCATAACTTATGTTCCTTATGTGCACGAGACGAGACTACCCACACCCGATAATTTTAAAGAGCCTATGATTTTTCAAAGAGAAGCCATGTGCTTTAATGCATGAGAAGAGCAACCCACACCCTATGATTTTAAAGAGCCTATGATCTTTCAAAGAGAAGCCATGTACTTTAATGCACGAGAAGATCAACCCACACCCTATGGTTTCTAAAGAGCCTGCATTTACGTGTTCAATTATATTATAGATTGATTAATTGGCGATGAGTCTACCGAGTATTTCTATGAAATGCTCATGTCTATTTTAACAATATCTGCAGATTTCGGAGAGGGTGGCAAGTGATTGATGGTTGTGGCAATAGTCGTTAAATATGTAGAAAACTCAATGACACACACACACACACACACACACATATATATATATATATATATATATATATATATATATATATATATATATATATATATATATATTCTTATATATGTTCAACCAATTAATCAAGAAGAAAGAAAGAAAAGAAGAAGAAAGAAAAGAAGAAGAAGAAAGGAAGAGAGATGTGAGGCAACCCTAAAATCAATTGTCAAGAAGTATATTGAATTAATCATAATACTCAAAACTATATATAAACATAATACAATCTAAACTAGGAAAGCTATAATTAGGAAAGCTACTATAATTATAATAAACTAATTATGTTAATTATTCTAACATCCCCCCGCAAACTCATGATGCTATAGCAAGAAGCAGCGAGAGTTTGTCAAGTAAGAATCGAAAGCGGTGAGTCGGATGGGACTTTGTGAAGAAGTCTGCTAGCTGCAACGAGGAGGAGACAAAAGGTAAGGCAATAGTCCCATGCTGAAGATGATAACGAACAAGATGACAGTCAATCTCAATGTGCTTCGTGGGCTCATGGAACACAGAATTGTGTGAGATTTGTATGGCACTCTTATTGTCACAATACAAGGGGGTGGGAGAGGAAAGGTGAACACCCATATCTTCAAGTAACCAACGTAACCACACAATCTCAGTAGTAGTGGAGGCCATGGCACGATATTCTGCTTCAGTAGATGAGCGAGAAACTACTGATTGCTTCTTACTTTTCCAAGAGATAAGAGAATCACCCAAAAATACACAAAAACCAGTAGTGGACTTACGATCAGTTGGGTTCCCAGCCCAATCTGCATCGGAGTAAGCACGAAGCTCTAAAGAGGAGGTCGATGGGAATAAAAGACTCTGAAAACAAGAGCCACGGAGATAGCGCAAGATCCGAACAACCGCTGCCCAGTGAACCATGGTAGGTACTGAAACAAACTGACTAACAACATGCACAGCATAAGCAATGTCAGGCCTAGTGATGGTAAGATAAACAAGAGAACCAACAATAGTGCGATATAAACCAGGATCTGTTAATGGTTCACCATTAGAAGGTGAGTAACGAACATTAGTCTCAATAGGAGTATCAGCTGTTTAAGTATCAGTAAGACGAGCACGCTCAATGACATCTAAGGCATATTTAGACTGAGAGAGCATATAACCTCTAGGAGAAGAAGCAACATCAATCCCTAGAAAGTAGGATAAGGGACCCAAATCCTTCATTTCAAAAAGACGAGTCAATTCAGATTTTAGATCAATTATCCCCAAAACATCATCACCAGTAATGATCATGTCATCAACATACAACAGAAGGAGGATACGACCAGCGGGAGTAGACCTGCAGAACAAGGCGGAATCATGATGGCTAGATGTAAAACCAAGAGAGAGAACAACTGTAGAGAACCTCTCAAACCAAGCACGAGGTGCTTGTTTGAGACCATATAAAGCTTTCTTGAGTTTGCAAACAAATCCAGGAGAATGAGGAACACCAGGTGGAGGAACCATATAAACATCTTCTTGAAGATTTCCATTCAAGAAGGCATTTTTAACATCCATTTGAGAGAGACTTTACTGAAGAACAGAAGCAACTTCGATAAGTGTACGTACAGTAGTCATTTTTGCAACAGGGGCAAATGTCTCCTCATAATCCAAGCCATACTGTTGAGAAAATCCCTTAGCAACCAATCGAGCCTTATAACGCTCAACTGAACCATCAGATTTAGTCTTAATTTTATAGACCCAACGAGATCCAATAGCATATTTACCCAGTGGTAAGGAAACTAATTCCCAAGTGTCTGTCTTATGTAGAGCAGAGAGTTCATCAGTCATAGCATGTTGCCAAAGGGGATCTAAAGCTGCTTCTTTATAGGAGGAAGGTTCAGAAAGCTTATGAATGGAAGACAAGAAACAACAAAAGGATTCAGAGTAACAAGAATAATCAAAATCAGGTAAGTGAGTAGACTTACGTATACGTTGAGGATATAGAGGAGGGGGAGACAGCGGATTCTCAGCCTCAGATGGTGCCTGGGGAGGCATAGGAGAAGGAAGGACATTTTGAGATGGCGCATGTGTACCTGTAGCATGTGACGAAGATGGAGAAGAGATAGTAGGAGTGGTTGTAGGTGGTCTATCAATGTCGTCGGTGAATGGATCAATACAAATGAGATCTAATGCAGTCACGTGAGAAGTATTATTAGTAATAGAAAAGAACGGAATGTGTTCAAGAAACACAACATTGCGAGAGACATATAACTTGTGACTAACAGGATCAAAACATCGATAACCTTTTTGTCCCTCACCATATCCTAAGAAGACACAAATAGCTGAACGTGGAGTTAATTTACTACGTTCTGCTGTGGGACGAAGAACAAAACAAGTGCACCCAAAGACTTTTAAGAGGGAATAATCAGGAGAATAACTAAACAAAGATTGAAATGGTGACAAACCAGATGTGTGAGAAGATGGTATCCTATTAATCAAATAGACAACGGTGAGAACGGCCTCTCCCCAAAATTCACTAGGTACCTTGGCAGATAGAAGAAGGGAACGAGCAGTTTCAATAATGTGTCTATGCTTACGTTCAGCAACACCATTCTGTTGAGGAGTATCAGTATAGGAAGTTTGATGGATTGTACCATCAAGAGCAAGCAACTCACGAAAATTAGTAGAAACATATTCCCCACCCAAATCACATAGAAAACATTTAATGATAGCAGAATGTTGAGTTTTAATGAGTGCTCTGAATGAACGATAAATAGAAAGAAATTCAGAACGTCGCTTCATAAGATATACCCAACAGTAACGACTACAATCATCAATAAAGGAAACATAATATCGGGACCCTCCTTTAGTAGAAACAGGAGCAGGGCCCCACACATCTGAGTGCACAAGATCAAATGATGCAACAGAAGAAGAAACACTACGAGGAAAAGGTAAAGCAGAGAATTTAGCAAGTTTGCAACCACTACGATCAGAAATGTCATGAGGTTTCAAGTCTCCTAAACAACCTTTAGAAGCTAAAAATTTTAAACGACTAGCAGACACATGTCCAAGGCGAGAATGCCATAAATAAAAATTAGAAGAAGAAGAATTCAAATGAAACGATGATAAGTCAATACTAGAGGCTGCAACATGCGCTGGTTTCAGACTATCCAGAACATAAAGTCCTCCTCTCTGCCTATGTCCTATCCCAATCAGCTTCTGAGACTGCGGATCCTGTACATAACAAGAAGTAGAAGTAAAGTGAACAGAATGTCCAGAATCACATAATTGACCAACAGAGATAAGATTTAAAGTAAGACCGGGAACACAATAGACATCTGAAAGAGATAGATTAGAAGTATGAATAGAACCAACGCCTGCTAAAGACAACGGGGAGCCATCAGCAGTCATAACAGATGTAGACGACGTAAAAGGATATAAAGAGTCAAAAAGTGATGAGTTAGAAGACATATGCTTGGAAGCACCAGAGTCAAAAATTCATGAGGAAGGTTTACCTGAGGAATTCTGAGAGGACAAACCTACATGAGTAGAGGCAGACATGGCATGTGGCTGCGAGGCTAAAAACTTCTGAAACTGCTCACTAAGATCAGTCAACCTGGAATCAGATGAGGGTGGTGGTCCAAGTATAGAGGAGACAATAGATGGAACAACCGCTACTGTGTGAGCATTGGATCTATAAGACTGCTGCGGTGATGAGTAATAACTCTGCTGCTGTGACTTCAAAAATTTAGGACATTGAGCCTTACAATGTCCTTTTTGTCTACAAAAACTACAAACATCATTTGGGACCCGTACATGTCCTTTGGTTCGATTCTGTGTAGATGGTACAGCTAAAACAGAAGTCCCAGAATGTGAAAGAGATACATCTTCAGTAAGAGATTTCAACTGTGTCTCCTCAGCAACAAGTTCACTAACAACTGAATCAACAGATGGAAGGGGAATACAATGCAAAATAGAACCTCTGAGCCCCTCAAAATCACTACGAAGCGCCATCAAAAACTGAACTAGTCGTTGCTCCTCTCTATAGGTAGTATAATCCTCACATGCTTTCAATCCTGCAGGTTCAATAAGAGCTAACTCATCCCAAATTAATGTCATAGCAGTATAAAAATCTAGAATGCTCATATTCTTTTGTTGCAATGCCCGAATGTCAATCTCTAACTGATATCGTTTTGCAAAATTAGATTTAGTGTACAACTTCTGTAAATGGTCCCAAACCTCCTTTGTTGTTTCATACTTAGCCAACTGTGTACCAATACTGTGTTCAACGGAATTATTTATCCACGTAAGAATTTTTGAATTGTTTGAATCCCAGGTATCTAACACAGTTGCATAATTTGCATCATTGGTTCCCGGTTTGTCAATTGTTCCACTTTCATAACCCCACATCTTTTTACCCTTAAGAAAGTGTTTCATAACATGACTCCAGTAAGCATAATTTTTACCATCCAAACGCACATTAATAGCTTGAAGAGAATCATCAGATGCCATGATAAGCGAAAGAAAACGATACTAACCAACAAAGTGAAGCGGAGCAGTTTATAAAACAAGCGGATAAATTCAAACCAACCCCACGGAAAGGTAGAAAATGGGAAGTCGATCACTTTTCCGTCAGCCGCGTCTCCAGAAACACTTCCACGCGCCGCCACGCACCGTCGCAGTGTCCGGCCAACCTTCTCACGCGCCTCCTCAAACCGGCGCGTGACACCACACGCGCTACTCCGATGGATGCGCCGACGTCTTCTGAGTCAGAATATGGTCTTGGTTCGCCGAAATAACTACTGTAGGTGCCTCGAAAATCGTGAAAACAGTGGCGATTTAGGGTTTTGAGGCGAGGAAGAAAAAACTGCGCAATTATTTCGTTTTTCAACAATAATCTGATTTAAATGGCTCTGATACCATGTAGAAAACTCAATGACTGACACACACACACACACACACACACACACACACATATATATATATATATGTTCAACTAATTAATCAAGAAGAAAGAAAGAAAAGAAGAAGAAAGAAAGAGAGATGTGAGGCAACCCTAAAATCAATTGTCAAGAAGTATATTGAATTAATCATAATACTCAAAACTATATATAAACATAATACAATCTAAATTAGGAAAACTATAATTAGGAAAGCTACTATAATTATAATAAACTAATTATGCTAATTATTCTAACAAAATAGTTGAAAATCTTATTTTGATGATCCGTATTTCCAAACATTGGATATTTTTGAGATTTTCAATTATTTGAGAAATTATGACACTGTCAACTGTTTTGTAATATTAATGGCTTGGTTTATTATTTCGAATTGTTTCATAAATATTTTCAAGTTTTATCGATCATTACAGTTTATTTAATGTTGCCAAAAATAAATTTAAGTTATTTCTTTCGCTAGAATATTATTTTAAAATTTAGATCAAAAAATAACGTGGTGAAACGAATATTTAGAACTCGAGAAGCTACAAATTCTATATCATTTCCCGTCACGTACGTGGAATAATACCGTGGCTTTTGCAAAAAGAGTCCAATTTCTTTATCCCCACTCAGAGAGTCAGAGCCTTTTGTCAAACGGTTAGTTTCCAAGTTCACAATTGGCAAAAGCCAAATTTGTCCTTTCACCATCTCTCGTACTCGTCTCGCGAGAATATGGCTTCTCATCTATATATGAGTTAAGAAATCTCTCATGTAAGAAACGATAAATGGAATGAAAATTCATTCCATGGCGCCAGTCTCTTTCCTTTCATCATGTTTGATCATTTTTATTATTGTTAATTAATTTATTTATTTTTCAAAAATTAACATTATTATTATCAAGTATAAATATGTGAAAATTTTAAAATATATTTTTTTCTTAAATAATTAAATTTTACTTTATTTTTCATGAAAAATAAATGTCAATCAAACAACAAAAGTTGAATTTTTTTTATTTTTTTTTTTTTTTTACTTTTTTCACCTAAAAAATTAAACCAATCAAACTTTTAGGCTGCTTTTGATTTCCATGACTTTCCATGGAAAATATCAAATTTCTTGCAAATTTTCCATCTTGCACTGTTTGGTTGAACATTTTCCTCCAAAATGAGGAATTGGAATTCCATCCATAGTGATAGGTTATATTTTCCTAACAATTTTAATCAAACAACAAAAATTGAAAAATTCCTCACTTTTTTCCACTTAAAAAATTAAACAAATCAAACACTTAGGCTCCGTTTGATACAACATTATTTTCCCTAGAAAATCAAAATTCCACCCATATTTTCCAACTATTAGTGTTGGTTGTCAAAATTTTTCTTGGCAAATGGTTTCCACCTTCAGCACTCACGTGTTGAAATTCTTGGCAGGAGAGGAATTTGTTTTCCTGGCTAACCAGTAGAATTTATTTTCTATGTAAGTTGAAATTTGATTTTGCATCGCGTTTGATTATTTTTGTTACTGTTAATTGATTTATTTTTGTTCAAAAAATTAACATTATTATTATCAAGTACAAATATGTGGAAAAAAAAAAAAAAAAATTTTAAATAATTAAATTTTAATCAAATAACAAAAGTTAGAAAAAATTTCACCTTTTCTACCTAAAAAATTAAATCAATAAAACATATTAAATTTCAAATTCTCAGGAATCCAATTTCTTGGAATTCATTTTCTTTCCACTCAAATTCTACCATTGCTATCAAACGCAACCTTAGGCTCCGTTAGATACAACATTATTTTCCCTGAAAAATCAAAATTCCACCCATATTTTCCAACTATTGGTGTTTGGTTGTTAAAATTTTTCTTGGCAAATGGTTTCCACCTTCAGTACGCACGCTTCGAAATTCTTGGCAGAAAAGGAATTGGTTTTCCTTGCTAACCAGTAGAATTTATTTTCTAGGTAAGTTGGAATTTGATTTTGCATCGCGTTTGATCCTTTTTATTATTGTTAATTGATTTATTTTTGTTTAAAAAATTAACATTATTATTATTATCAATTACAAATGTGTGGAAAAATAAAAAACAATTTTTTATTTATTAAAATAGTTAAATTTTGCATTATTTTCCATAAAAAGTAATGATAGTCAAACAACAAAAGTTAGAAAAAATTTCACTTTTCCACCTAAAAAACTAAACCAATCAAACTCATTAAACTTCAAATCCTCAGGAATCCAATTCCCTGGAATTCATTTTCTTTCCTTCAAAATTCTACCATCGCTATCAAGCGCAGCTTTAAACTTCAAATTTCCAAGAATTCAATTCATTGAAATTCATTTTATTTCCACTCAAATTCCACCCCGACAATCAAACGCAGCCTAAGATTTGAAGTCAAGCCTTCGTTTAGTAAACTGTTTAAACAACACATTTTTTTGAATAACTTTTAAAAATCACATATTTCTCCAAATCACTTTTCAACAAAATATTTTACCTAAAATACATCCATTCTTTGTTTATAAATAAAAAACTTTTACCAAACAAAGGTTACAATTTATGTACTCTACAATTTTTCAATCATACATTTTATCAACTTTTACCAAAGTTTACCCACCAAATAGGTGCTAAGCCCTTGTTTGAGCTCCATTAAAATTGGACTTGGGGGAAAATACATTTTGAAATAGTAATTTTTCAAAGAATGTGTGGTTAAACCATATGAAAGAATTTGGATTTACGTGAGATAGTAATATTATTGGAAAACTTGTTGTTAAAATTAAAAAGGATAATATTAATATATATATATATATAATTTTTTAATCCCAAACAGGTGCTAAGCATCAACGTTAAAAGAAGAAATCTTCACTTATTTTGATCAATTTCTACGGAGGTAAATCTTTGCTTATTAGTCAAGAAGATACTCTCAATGTGATGAAAGGGCCGTTTGACAAGGCTTTTTAAAATCAAAATCTGCTTTTGAACGAGTTTAAGTAATTTCTAAAAATTTCGTCTAGCTAGTAGAACTTTAAGTAAACTAATTTAAGATAATTCCCCCGAAAGTTCTTCTACAAAAGTAGAAATGAAAGCAAAAATTATGTCAAACGAGTACCAATAATAAGATAGATAATACTTGGGAGGCTTCAAGTTGCTATTAAAAAATATTATCCCTTTTTAAGTTTTTATTATTGATATTTTGTTTATATAGCTAGGATTAAATGGCATGTGTTCTAATTATAGCAGTGAACAAGTATGTTCATAATAAACAATGGTTTTCGCTTGATACTAGCATTGGTTGTAAATTTTAAATGTATTGAATCCATAATGGTCCAACATTTTGAAGACAATCAAGACTGTCAAGTGTTCTCACTTTTAATTTTGGTTTTTAATCTTGGCCTTTAAATTTACTTTGTGATTCCAATCAAAGAAACAAACGAACACATCTCCAATTAATATAATCAAGAAAGCCCATTTAGCTAATCTCATGCAAGTTGTCATGCCTCAACTTTTGGAGCAGTCTAGTTTCAATTCTCAGGTCAAATTAACGTGTAGAAAAAATATAGTTAAGCATTTTATTTAAAAAAAGAAAAGAAAAGAAATGAGAATTTATCTACTTTATCATCGAAATATCCTTCACATGCACATTATGCTATTATTTCCTATATTTAGTAGAACATACGAGTATTATCGATATTTTTACTATTCATTTATATCTATTCATAATCAAAACAGTTTATAAAAACTTCCCAAACATTTGGCTTCTGAGGTCATCTTCAATTCAGAACTTTAAAATGCAGTCAACGTTACACTCGAATGTAGTTTCTCTTACTCTATTCTATTAACTCATCTCCAATCCAAAACTTCAAATTTCACACAAAATGAATAATTTTTCTATTTAATTTAGTATTGATAATTATTTTATTGGAATTGGAATTATTTATTTTATCATATATTTTATTACTACACGTGCACTTCTTTACATTAATGATGAAACAGAAAATACATCAAATATATTTAGCTCCGTAATTTAATTCTCAAAATTAGTATATTCTTCCTAAAAATATTAATTCAACCCAAAAAAAAAAAAAAAAAAAAATGATATCAATTGGTTAAAATTGGGTAAAATTGGGAAATAAGGGAATTTTTTTCTTTCAATTTTATAAGATAGGGGCAAACTTGGAAAACAAAAAATCAAAAAAGGGATCGTCTTCTCAACCCATGGCGTCTCAACTTCAAAAACAAAAATAAATAAAAGAAGGATGCCGTCTCAACCCAAGATGTTGTTCATATATTGAAAAAATGCAGCTTTGCCCATCCAATATAGAGTCTCGATTGGAGAAGGGGAAGACGGAAAAATCCCCGATTACAACAAGCTATAAATTTCCAAAATTAAAAGGAATTCCATTTCCATTTTTACTCTACATTGATAAAGATAAAATACTAGTAAAATGCACCCCAAACTTGTTGTTCGAGTTATAAAGTAGTCACAAACTTACAGAGCAAATCTTTCGGTAATATAATTCATCTTTAAGGGACAAAAACAGTTCAAACTGATCGAAACACGTCTTAGATTGGATAGTTTTTGTTGAAGGAAACTGATTGTGCAACTATAATAAAAAGTGATAATATTTTTGTTCATTTTTTATAATTAAATATCAACTTACTATTTGAACAATAGATTAAGGACCGATTTTGGAATTTTCACATACAGAGTACAGTACAGTAGTTTTCACTTTGCCACTTTGGTAATACAACTCACAACTCACAAGCTTCTTTTTCGTTTTTTTATCTTGTTTGTTTTCGGTAGGTTACTATTCTATTCTCCCAAGGTCCTCTTTTGCTGTGCCGAAAATAACTTTACTTTTCCCCCACACACCTTTTCTCTTCTCTATAGCTCAGCCCATACTGTCAAAGCTTTCACACTCTCTCTCTCTCTCTCTCTGAAGAACCATTCCATCTCTAAGCTTTCTTTGTATCCACTTGGGTTTACTGGTGCATAGGTAAGAGGTATAAAGAACCAATCCTTTTCTATTGCTTGCAATAATTCCAACGGTTACTTTCTGGGTTTTGTGGTTATCTTCGAAATGTTAGCTTTTGCTTATTTTCTCATTTTAATCCTATGTAATTGTGGTAATGTTCCAGTGAGTTCTTTGAATGATGAAGGTTTTGCCCTCTTATCATTCAAGCAGTCAATAAAAGAAGACCCTGAAGGGTCACTGAATAACTGGAACTTTACTGATGGAACCCCTTGTTCTTGGAACGGCATTACGTGCAAAGAACAAAGGGTTATTTCTGTTAGCATTCCAAATAAGAAACTCTCTGGGTTTCTTTCTTCTTCTCTGGGATCTCTTTCTGAGCTTAGGCATGTGAATTTAAGGAATAATAAATTTTCTGGAAGCTTGCCTTCTGGGCTTTTCATGGCTCAGGGGATGCAAAGTTTGGTCCTTAAGGGGAATTCTCTTTCTGGGTCTCTACCTTTTGAGATTGGGAGACTTAATTACCTCCAAACTTTGGATTTATCAAAGAATTTCTTTAATGGGTCTTTGCCTGCATCATTGATTCAGTGTAAAAGGTTGAGGACTCTTGATCTTAGTCAAAATAATTTTAGTGGTTCTTTGCCTAATGGGTTTGGGAAAAACTTGGTTTTGTTGGAAAAACTTGTTCTTTCTTACAATAATTTTAGTAGCTCCATTCCTAGTGACTTGGGAAATTTGTCCAATTTACAAGAATCTGTTGATTTGTCTCATAATATGTTTAATGGTTCGATTCCATCTAGTCTCGGTAACCTTCCTGAGAAGGTTTATATTGATCTGACCCATAACAATTTAAGTGGTCCAATTCCTCAAAATGGTGCTCTAATAAATCGAGGACCTACAGCCTTCATTGGAAATCCAGGACTCTGTGGACCTCCATTGAAAAATCTTTGTTCTTCTGATACTGAGGCTAGTTCGCCTTCTTCAATTCCTTTCTTGCCTAGCAATAACCCTCCCCAAGGTGGAGATAATGCTGGAAAAGTTAACGGTGGACGAGGGCTGAGTAAAGCTACTGTAATTGCCATTATTGTGAGCGACGTGGTTGGGATTTGCGTCATTGGTTTGCTTTTCTCGTACTGTTACTCGAGGGTTTGCTCTTGTGGCAAGAGGAAAGATGAAAATGGGTATGGTTTTGATCAGAAGAGAGGCAAAGGGAGGAAGGAATGTTTATGTTTTAGGAAAGATGAATCTGAGACTTTATCTGAAAACATAGAACAGTATGATCTAGTGCCGCTGGATGCACAGGTGGCCTTTGATCTTGACGAACTTCTCAAGGCGTCGGCTTTCGTGCTTGGTAAGAGTGGCATTGGAATTGTTTACAAAGTCGTCCTCGAGGATGGGCTTATCTTGGCTGTGAGAAGATTGGGTGAAGGAGGTTCACAGAGGTTTAAGGAATTTCAGACGGAAGTTGAAGCGATTGGAAAGCTAAGACATCCCAATATCGTGACTCTTAGAGCCTATTATTGGTCAGTGGACGAGAAGCTGTTAATATACGATTTCATACCAAACGGGAACCTTGCTACTGCAATTCATGGTGAGTTTTACAGCTCAAGAAACTTGTTTAATGTAGTCAATTTGGTCACATATTTGTTTACTTGCAATGTAAGAAAAAATCTGTTGCCCAAATCGGGCACGCTGTGTTACCCGATACTGGCACATGTTGCACCCTACATGTACCTGGATTGGGCAACATAGTGTGCCATTCCTAATCTTTCTTCACTTGATTGTTTTATGTGCTATAATGTCCTCAGGAAAGCCCGGATTCTTAAGTTTTCCGCCTCTTTCTTGGTGTATGCGTGTGAACATAATGAAAGGAGTTTCCAAAGGCTTGGTTTATCTGCACGAGTATAGTCCCAAAAAGTATGTCCATGGAGATCTGAAGCCTTCTAATATACTGCTTGGACATGACATGGAGCCCAAAATCTCTGATTTTGGACTTGGGCGCCTCGCGAATATAGCTGGTGGATCCCCGACCATGCAGTCCAGTCGTATGGTCTCGGAGAAACCGCAACACAGACATCAAAGCAGTACACCTTCAGAAGTCGCGTTGGTTGCCTCCCCTGCTGCTGCTTTTGGGTCCAACTATCAAGCTCCCGAGGTACTGAAAGTGGTGAAGCCGTCCCAAAAGTGGGACGTCTACTCGTATGGAGTGATCTTATTGGAAATGATTACTGGAAGATCGCCATTAGTCCAAGTCGGGAACACGGAAATAGATCTCGTCCATTGGATGCAGCTTTGCATCGAAGAGAAGAAGCCACTTTCCGATGTTTTAGATCCACACTTAGCTCAGGATGCCGAGAAAGAAGAGGAAATGATCGCTGTTCTAAAAATTGCAATGGCATGCACGCAGAGCAGCCCCGAAAGGAGACCTACAATGAGGCACGTCTCTGATGCTTTGGAAAGATTGCCCGTTTCATCCGATTAGCCAAAATTCACGTTCATTGATTGATAGTACGGATTTCATTAAAATCGCCCCACGTTTTGGACCTGGGAACGGGACGATGATTCACGTGAGATTTCTTGATCACATCACTTGCTGTAGGAATCTCTTTTCATAAGTGCAAAAAAGGCTATGCTGTGCCTGTTTCTTCATGTGTGTACATGTATAAGAATGTTATTTGCTTGTCTTGTTCCTGCTCTTATTGTAGACCTTTTGTTTGTTTATTGTTATTTTTTGGTCAGAATATTGTTTGTTATTCAAGCATGTGAACAATCTACTATGGAATTTTGTCCATGGCAGCATAGCATTAGAGAAATTGGTCGGTTTGTTTGACAAAGTTTTTTAGATAATTAAAAGTTTTAGCATATTTTAATAAAAGTTGCTGTAATATGTTGGTCCAATAAAATGTTTTGTTAAAATTAATTGTCGACTGTGAGTTCGGCTTTTAACAAGCACTTGGACTTTGTTGATGGGAAAACAGGTAAATGCTAAATAATCCCTTCGACGTTGTTGATGGGAAAACAGGTAAATGGCACTAACAGTTCGCAAAGTTTAAAAAATGCAATACTTTAGTATTGAAATTCTAATTTTAACATATTTTATGTTGTAATTTGGTCCTTTTTAACAATTGACTATACTTATGGATATGTAATTAATAAATTTGATAAGAGGGATTAAATTACAATAGAAACCAAAAATTGGACACGCAAATGTTGTAATTAAAATTTATAGTACTGACTTGAGACTATTTTAAAATTTAGAGATTATGAAGATAATTGACCTAAAAAAGTTGTAGCAATTTCGTTGAAATTGAATGCATATTTTGCACACGTCACATGATCGAGTAATATTACGTAGACCACTTATGTTATTTACTTGTTTACTCGTAATATGTTAGCACTATTAAATAGGGTTGCGCAAAAAATTGTCAAATCGCAAATCGAATCGAAATCGTTAATTTTAAATCGTTAGTTCGATTTCACGTGGATCCGTCAATATTTCAAACCAAATCGAACCAAACCGTTTCAAAATGGTTTGATTTAGGTTTCAATTTCTGAAAACCGTTTAAACCAAACTAAACCGCTAATCTTTTAATTAAAAAATTAATTTTATTCATTTAAATTTAGAGTTTTTATCCCAAATAAATTCAAATTTATCTAATAAATAAAAGTTCTTGTCTAGTTTTTAAAAAAAAAAAAAAAAATTCTAGTCCAATTTTTCAACCACAAAATCTCATTAACATATAACTCATACCACCCTTTAACAACATACTTCAATCCTAAAAGCTCATTTAATTGAAATTCAAAACTAAAACGCTCTCACTTCCTAATTCAATCAGTCATTTTCTTTTTTCATTCGTCTTCCTTGTCTCATTCGAACTTTCAAGTTCTTCTCCATTAATGTCAATTGGATTCTTAGAACAATAGATAGAGGCGATACGTATACTACCAATTTTTTCCTGTATTTGATTTTATTTTGAAGAGTCATAAAATATTTTTTGATCGATATCAGAAGGTTCAAATCAGGGTAAGAATTTGAATATCACATGTTTAAATTTCTTTGACAGCAATATCATTGGATTATTTTATTTTATCATACTACAAATTGCGGGACTAGTACTTTATGGAATTATATCACACATTTATGCAAGAAGTATATGTATATGGTTGTAGGCAAAAAAAAAAAAAGAATAACTAGTTATGGTATGTCTTAGACTAGTGATTTTCTCAAGATTTTGGTGACGATGATTTGTAATGTTTGTTCAGAAAGAACTTAGGGAACAAATCAATTTAACATCAAAAATATATTATATTATGTCGATAGGTAAAAATCGCGAATTAAAATCGACCCAAACCAAGAAAAATGATTTGATTTGGTTTGTAAAATGAAATGGTTTGATTTGATTAATTTGATTTTGAAAAAATGTCAAACCGATTGAAATGTGTTGATTTAAAAATATATTAAAAAATGTCCAAACCAAATCGCATTCACACCTGTATTAAATGATTAAATTCAATTAACCAATCCAATATTTTAAATTTTTTATATTTAGGTGTAGGTTAAAATCAAATTTTAGTAGATTTTGATAAAAGTTGATAAGATATAATTAAAAAGTTATGAGTTCCATAAAATATGTGATTGAGATTGATGGTTAACTTTGACTTAAAATTAAAATTTAGTATCAAATATGTTTCATATAATTGAGATAAATATGTTTCATATAATTGAGATTGATGATTGATTTACACTTAATAAAATTTTAATTTGTATCAAATAGGCGTAATTGGACTTAGCGTGAAATGTTTTACATCAACTAATGTTAAATACGAGTTGGAGGAATTTTAATATTATATATTTAGTGGGTCAAATCAACAAGTATTTCTCATAGTTTGTGAGATAGATTTCCTTACCATCCAACTTTATATTTTTACTTTTCAGACATGACAATTGTAAAGACAAAGTAGGGCTGAAAAATGTGTGGCCATTGACACGTCCCTCTGATGTATCGAAGGGAACATGGCAACTCATAAGTATAGTCTATGTTATGTGCATTTAGAGTTTAGACGCCTTCATTTCATAATTTATGCATTCTTTAGAGTAATGTTTTTGCTCTTAACTTTTCCTCTTTATATGATTATCTCTCGTCTCTAAGCTCATGTTTGCCTCTTTATATGATTATCTCTCGTCTCTAAGCTCATGTTTGGTACAGATAATTTCAAATTTCATTTTTTTCAAACTCATTTTCAACCACATTTTACTAATAAAATAATCTACACATAAATTAAAAAAAAAAAAAAAAATCATACTTTTTAAGTCCATATTTTTTAAAATTTACTATTACAAATCACATTATTTTGAAATAATAAATCTCAAACTGGGGCTAAATACATTATCATAGAAGCCACGAGTTCAAGTCTCAATAATTGATATCGCGAGGTTATTTAAAACTTTGGTGCAATATGTCATGAAACGGGACGGGATAGGGGTAAAGTGTGGTCGATAAAGAATTAATGGGACCAATGGTGTGCATAAAAAAGAGAAGACTCTAACCAGTTAGTTGATATTGATTGGCAATAAATTGGTATGTTATTTGACTTTTTAGAAGTAGAAAAATTCTTCTTGGTAGTGACTCATTTTCCAACTGTTTGAAACTATTGTCACCCGTCAATCATGCCTACTGGGCTGGAGATCACTGAAATTGTCAATGCACGCTTTGTATGTAGCATACAAAATGGATTGTTGACTAAAAATTAAATAAACGAGACGAAAGTTTATGTCTTTTCAACAAGTGTTGTTTAGTATTGTACATCACCATGCCAAATAAGTCATTAGACTGGCAAGGAACGGATCCAGCATATGCGAGCCTAGGCAATCGTTCGTATTGGATCCGCAATTTTCTTCTTTTTAATTAGGTGGCCAAATATTTTACCCTTAGGCAACTGCTCGGTTCACTCGAATAATGGATTCGCCCGTGACTGGCCCAAAAATTTTGTGAGAAATGCTTTTGCCTAGTTTGCCCCTATCTGATTTGCAAAAACATTGCACACACTTTTCTAGATTAACTATATAGCAGCATGTGTCTAGGTGAGAATGGAATCCACCTACAGTTGGTTAAAAAAAAAGTATAATCAACCGCCAAACATTAGTCCCTAACACGTGAGATTAAAATTAATTGTTAACTTTGACTTAAAATTAAAATCAGATTTTAATTAGAACCAAATTAGAGAAGGTAGTGGCAAATTATTTTGAGCTTATACCATTTTTATTCTATTTTTTTTTTATTTGGACGATTTTTTCTTTTAATGTCCTTATCTTTTACCATATTTGTGCATGACTTTTCATACTTACTTTCTATATGACCCCGTAGCGAGCTTTAGGTCGGCAACTCCCAACTCAGTTGAGTTTAGGGTACCAGGTTCAAAGAACCTCTCAAATTTAATTACCCGAGTCATAAAGGCTTAAATAGAAAAATTATAGATGCTTTAGCGTCTTATGTGTAAGTCCACTATTCGTACTTGCTTTCTAGTTGACCCCTCTAACGAGCTTTAGGTCGGCAGCTCCCAACTCAATTGAGTTTAGGGTACCAAGTTCAGAGAATCCCTCTGTCTTAATTATCGAGTCAAAAAGACATTTGAAGAGTAGAATAAGACCTTCAGCATTTTTCTATTTTTATGCTGGTTATGGTTTATACCCGTTAATCAGAACTACTTACACTAAAGATGCAAAATTAAAAACTTCAAACCCTCAATCCATCAATACCTACTCATACTAACCTTTCCACCCCCAAACTGAGTTTGGTTCTACATTTCAGGTCGGGATCTAAATTCTTAAGGTTTAGAATTTTTCAGTCAATTCTATATTCAAAATGCACAAGTTTACCCCATAAGTATCAAACATCTCCATGCACAAGTTATTATTCGAAAGTGGTTATGTGCTCAAGTTTGATTAAAATCTTACATGGATAACTGTTAAGAAAAATTTTCGTTCACATGTTGTCCAAATTTCTAACTAAAACACAAAAGTCAACTCAAATCATGTCATAAGCAATAAATAAATTAACAATTTTTTTCAATTTTTTTCTTTCTTTTATGATTTTTCACATTTTTTTAAAAAAAAAATTCACATTTTTTCAATTTTTATGAATTTTCTACCCAAAATCGAATGAATGTTTTACTAAAAACACATGAATGAGATTCTCACCCCCTAACTAGAAATTTACATTGTCCTCAATGTATTTCAAGAAATAATAAATTATTAAGTACAAAATAACAAGAGGGGTCAAGTACTTCCCAAGTTTGGAGAGGCAGTGTTCACATTTTGAAGCTTTGACTTAAATGCTTGGCTGGATGAAATTACCATTTACTTCATTTTTCACATTTGGCTTGAATTGTCCCATGATGATATGTTCTTTGCAAACAAGAATTAACGATCATTAGAAGCATAAATATTACATAGGAGCTAAAGCAAATCAACATAACACACCCAAACTAGGACTTATAAAAATTTTGAAATTTTTGAAAAATGGTCGACCACTGACTTTTAGCCCTTGACATCGCCTCGAAAAAGTAAAATTTCCCAAGACATGTCACTGGCATATGAAAGTACATAATGTGTTCTACAACATATCAAAAATTCATCATGTTTGGGGTTCATATGGGTCATGAAAAGATGTGACAAAGTAAGTACAGTAAAACTGAAAGTGTGGGATGTGGTGCATTGGTGGCGCAATGGCCTTGCAATGAGGTGTTATGAAGTGCAATGATAATCAAGTTGAGTTTCTTGCCTTAATTCAGTGTAAACAATGACCGAATGATGCACAAATGGTGTATAACATGTGGTGAAGGTGATTATTCAAAAAGATTTGCAAAAATTCAACAAAACATTCATTGGGACGTTTACTCAAAAACCTTTCATGCATATTAAGAAATCAAAGAATTGTATAGAGTTGGAGACTTGAATTTACACAAAACTTTTCACCTATAAACTCATAATTCAACACTTCAATCACTAACTAAAACCCATTTCCATCCATCTACAATTTCATAATTTACACAAATATGAAGAACTCTAAGATTATGCACAAATCTTGTAAAGTTGTGATGAAATCCATACCTTTGAATAATTTTGATGCAAAGCATGGCATGTAATGGAGTTAGAATGATGTGCAAATATAGGGGAATAGTTGGGGACTCAATGTTGGATGATTTTGGGGGGGGGGGGGGAGAAAATCGAGTTAAAAGTGGTTAAAATGAAAGTTTGGCAAAATATATAGCATTCTGCCGTTTCTGCCTAGAAACATACCGTGTGACCGCACGGTTCTCCTGAATAGTGTCATGAAAATTTTCAAATTTTGAGTTTTGGACCCCTAAATTCATCCAAATGCATGCAACCAACTTCTAAATTATATGCACATGTCCTAAGATAGGTGATCAAGTGAAAGATTGTGAAGAAAAGCAACAAAATAAATAGAAAGCAAACAAATCCTAAAAACTACTCCTAATGCCAAAACATGTAAAATAGAACACTAGAATTATTTAAAGCAATAACAAATCAATGCATGCATTCTAAACATAACAGTGCTCCTAAAATGCAATGTTGAGCACTAAACGACTAGAAAGCAAATAATTAACTCAAAAGCAATAAATGAAATAACTAAAGAAAAAGATATTGAAAAATTGGGTTGCCTCCCAACAAGCACTTCATTTAAAGTTTAGAGCTAGACTTTACGCAAACTTTTCAAGGTGGCATGAAACATGATGTTGAGGCCCTATCATTTGTCTAAACCCAATACTCAGCTTGTTCCTACAGATAAAGATGCTGTGCCACTTCAATTTTTGAACAGTTTTCAAGTAGTGGATTTTGATTCACTAGTTGAACCATGTCAAATGCTACTTTCTCATCCTCCACTTGAAGCATGACCTCCCCCTTTTCCACATCAACCAAGGCTCTAGCAGTAGTCAGAAAGGGTCAGCCTAAAATCAGTGGCACCTTACTATCTTCCTCTATGTCTAGAATCATGAAGTCAGGAGGGAATATGAATTTGTTCACTTTAACCAGCACATCCTCAATGACTCCATATGGGTATTGAATGGAGCGATCATCTAGCTACAAGATGATTGAGCTTGGTTTTGAGTCCCCTAATCCTAGCTTCATATAAACTGAAAGAGGCATCAAATTTATGCTTGCACCATGGTCACATAAAACTTTGTTAAATTTTAAGTCACCAATGTTGCAAGGAATTAAAAAACTCCATGGATCTCTTAGCTTGGGTGGCAACTTTTGTTGCAAGATGGAGCTGCACTCTTCATTCAGGGACACCTCTTCAAGTTCCTCAAGTTTTCTCTTACTTGACATCATCTTTTTCAGGAACTTGGTATAGCTAGGGATTTGGATAATGGCTTCTAAGAAAGGAATGTTAATGTGCAGCTCTTTGAGCATGTTGAGAAATTTATTGAACTGTTGATCCTCCTTAGGCTTTTGTAATCTTTGCGGGAATGGACCAGGGGACTCATGAGGCTTAATTGTCAATTTCACCTCTTACCCCCTCTTTCTTTTCATTGGATAGCATCTCAGGTGCCTCAACTTGTTTTCTCTTCTCTTCACCTGACTTATGAACATGAACCTCGGGCAATTTAACTCCACTACGTGTAGTTATTGCATTTACTCCTTATTTCTCATTCCAACCCTTCAATCTTTGGGGAAAAGGAGTAGGTAGTTCATACACTCAGTCACATGGAGCAAAAGTGATCCTCCATGGTACAAAATATACCTCTCTTTCAACAGATTTGATTGTCATCACTTGCTCTCTAGGATTGACCGCAGTGTTACCAGGAAGTGTACCTGGGGTTCTGTTTGCTAAAGCCTGAGCTATTGACCAACTTGGGTTTCCAAGTTTTTGGTTGAAGCCTGATGATTTCGCAATGTAGTTTCAGTCAGCCCATGAATTGGTCGGTTTTGGTCATGAACTGATCAGTTTTAGCCATAAACTCATTGGTCTGGCTCATGTACTGGTCAGTCCTCTTCATCAATTTCACGACCATCTCCTCAAATTGAGGTTTATTCTCCACTACCTGGTGTGGAGGGTTTTTCTGGCCTATTCCATTTTGATTATCCCTCCATGAGAAGTTAGGGTGATTTCGCCAACCAGGATTATAAGTGTTTGAGTTTGGATTACTTTGGCGGTATTCCCCTTGTACAAGTCTACTTGTTCAGCTTGATTAGCCAAAGTTGGACAATCTGATGTACTTTGATTAGCCCCACATTCCTCGCATCCAGTTACTACACTTTTCACTGAAGGTTGGTTTGTATGAAATTTATTAAAGAGTTTATTTTAGCAGACAATACTGAAACATCATCCACTGCATAAACTCCTGCTGATTTCTTTTGGATTGTTCTCTTAGATGCCCACATTGCAATTGTATTGGCTATTCTCTTAAACAGTTCAAGTGCTCCATCAATAGTTTGTGTAGTTATTGATCCATTGGATGACGAATCAACAAGACTCTTGAATTGAGGGAGCCAGTCAATGTAAAAGTACCTTACCTACTCATTTTTAGGTAGTCCATGTTTAGGACACTTTCTAAGCAAGCTTTTAAACATGTTCCATGCTTCATCAAATGACTCAGACTCTTGTTATTGAAAATTTGTTATCTCATGTCTGAATTTGGAGACTTTGGTTGGGGGAATGAATTTTGTGCAAACTTTCTGGGCCAAATCATTCCAATTTTTAATACTTGCAGGAGGACGGGAATCTAACCAATCTATTGTCTTATCTCGTAAGGTGTATGGAAACAACCTAAGTCTTATGGCATCATCTGACACACCCTGATATTTAAAATGCTCACACATGTCTAAAAATTTAGACACATATGCATGTAGGTTTTCATCGGGTTTGCCATAGAATTGATGTCCATTTTGAAACATATTTATCACATTGGTCTTTAATTGAAAGTTTGCAAGACCAAAAGGTGGATAAACTATACTTGATTGGTTTTGGACAATTTATGGGGTCATGAAATCTTCTACAAGTCTATTTCCCTCATCATCTAGCTCAACACCAGGTAAAGCAAGATTTTTGTTTCCCATTTGTTCCTCTTTTTGGTTTTTCTGTTTATCTAGTTCCCTAGCTTCTCTTAACCTAGGTGTAAAGTACGTTCTATTTCAGGGTCAACTTCAAAAAGATTCTCGTTTTTCGAACATAGCATACACGACCATGGGAAAAACTAAAGAACTAGTGACTAAACTAAAACTAAAATTTAAAATCCTAGAATAAAATAAAAACAAAAACAAAAATAAAAATAAAGAAAAAAAAAGTTAAAAAGTCTGAATTAGTGGATGTAATCTAAAAATAAATTTAAACTACAATTCCTGGCAACGGCGCCAAAAACATGTTCACTCCCGTAAGTGTATGGATCGCACAAGTAATAAAGTGGATATGAGTCCGAATATCGTTCTCACGAGGATTGAGTAAATTGTATTTTAGATTACGATTCCCTAACCGGAACTGTAAAAGCTTTGGTTTGAGAATTTTGTAATTAAAATTGACTAAAAAGAAACGAGAAAATTTGCTTGAAGAAATTTTAGTTTTAAAAAAAAATTAAACTAAAATGTGAGAAAATTTGATTTATAAAAATTTATGAAATAAGCATGTTAGAATTGTGAATCCACTTTGTTCCATCATCCATGTCTTGAATTAAACTTTTAACAACAATTTATGGGAAATTAAAAATCCACATTCCTTATATTTTAAAACTCTCTTTCGAACGGTAAATTAAAACATTTTTCTATAAGGAATTTGTCTATATTTCTATGACAAATCCAAACCTATAGAAGCATTATAGATTTATGAACACTTTTTTGGATTACACAAAGCATATGGGTATATTTCTATCTCCTATCAAATTTTGTGGCAATTAACTCAAGTCCAATAATTTCTTACTCTTTCGAACATAGAAAATTATCACAAACATAATACAATTATGCGTCCACAATTATAGATGAAAATAAGCATACAATTAATTGCTCAAACCCATAAAAAGCTTTAATTAAATACTAAATCAAAATATGGAATCCGGTAAACAAAGTATCATCACAATCCTAACAATTAATCTAGCCTAAAAACATGATTGACGAATAATCAATAAAATAATTGATAGACATCACCCGAATTGAAAAAAAAATGATTGATTCGCCTAAGTGACATCGAGTATTGAACTGAAAAATCTAGAATTCTTTCTCGGGTTCCTGTCCGCGTTCTTTCCTCTCCCTGCAACGCCCCTGTTTCTGTTGAATATATGGGAAGAATGCATAGCTAAGGTTTTTAAAATATATATTTTCAAAATTAAGAAACTCAAGTTTTTGTTTCAAAATTAGGTCATAATTAATTACATATTTTATTATTTATGGTCACAAGTCACAATTTTTTAGGTCACAAATCAGGTCATAAGTTTATGGTTACAATCACAATTTATTTCTCAGTCACAAATTTCGAATTTCGCAGGTCACGTTTTTTTTTTGTTGCAAATCTTGAGTCAATTGGTCACAACTTAACAAATTATGAGTCACAATTTCTTTTTTGATCACAAATCACAAATTTCATTGGTCACAATTTTTTCTCAGATACAAATCAAGAATTTTTAGATCACAAATCACTAGTTTTTTTTTTTTTTTTTTTTATCACGGATCATAAATTTTATAGGTCACAATTTATAAAATTATTTGGTTGACTCATTTTTTGGTCACAAATTATCGATTTAGTTGGTCGCAAACCACAAATTTTATATGTCACAAATTAAAGTCACAATAATTAATTGGTCACAACTTATTTTTGGATCGCAATTATCAAATTATTAGGTCACAATAATTCAATTAAAGATCACAAATTATCAAAATTCGTAGGTCACATACTATTTACTAGTCACAAATTATGTAATATTGGTCACACATCATCATCAGCACCACCACCACCGACCGCCAACACCTCCATATTGACAACTGCCACCACCGACCACCGCTGCCAACACCATTACTGACCAGAGCAAACACCACCACCACCACCCCTAACCTCACCACCAACCAACACTACCGCCACCACTTCCACCACCACACCCGCCACCACTAACACAACCTCCACCACCATCGTCGCCTCAACACTACCACCACCACCACCATAGCCACCTCAATCAAGGAAAGAAAGAAAGAAAAAAAGGCGTTGCTGCAACCTGCTACTTTACAGCTTCCACCACATCACCACCTACCAACGGTCAACGCCACCATTTCCACCACCACACACAGCCACCAAACATCACCACCTACCACCACCCAAGATTCACCACAGACTCATCACCCATAATTCACCCATAAAGTCTCAGATCCACTAATCTGCAATCTCCGTCGCCAAAAATCCACACCACCACAGCCAGCTTACCGCACCACCATCACCACCACTAATGCAACACCCCTCCACCACAACACAGCCATTATCTACAATGCACCACCACCATGATTTCCTCAACCACAACAAAACTAGCACGTCAGTCAACATCTTCCCTCTCTCACCGCACCGGACATACTGAGTTTCCACCATCATCCAGCGATACAGATGGTGGTAACAAAGGAGATCGACATGGCTAGTAAATTAGGGTTGATCTGATGGAATGGGAAGAATGGGAGCCATTATAATAATTTTATTAATTAATAATTTAAAATGAATTATGACCTGAGTAGTGGATAAAAATATTCCAAACTTGATTTGAATTGGGAATTTTAAAGGTAGTTGTGTGTGTAATTTCCACTGAATATATCCCTATTTATTTCCATTCAGCCTCATTTTTCCTTAGTCCAATAGTCTCAGCAGGCCCACTTCCAATTTCTTCTTGCAAATTGGTTTTAAAACCCACTCAAGTAGCCTTCACCATCCATTCATTGTTGAAGAAAGAGTCCAATGGTCCATCCACATGTTGCAATTGGATTCAAGCCCAATTAATGTATGTTTTAATTTTTAAGGGCTCGATTCTTCAAAACAAGATAAATTGATCCTTGAGTTTCTTCAATTGTGCAATGTAGTCCTTAAATTTTAGAATTTCTTCAACTAAGCTCTCGAACATCTTCTATCTTCCACTTTAGCTCCACTTATTATTCAATTATCGTGTATTTGCTTCAATTCTTCCATTTTCCCGACTTTGAGATATTTTCTGAAATATAAACAAATAATAGCGAAACAAATAGCAAATATTTTTAAACAAACAAATAAATCCTACTTTTAGGATATAAATAAGTGTATAAAATACACTTATCAGGCAGAGTCAAAGTTAATGCGGTCATGAGCCTACACTCTGCCTGAGTTGGCTCCACCCCTGACTTGGTGGACGCATGAATGACACGTTTTTAGATAACGCAGACTCATAAATATAAAACGGGAAAGATGTTTTTGTTTCATTATTTCAACTTTAAAGAAATAAATTGTAAAATACAAACATCAGGTGATAAATAATATAAATAATATATTATAAAAAAATCCACCCAACCCCATTCAAAACTTCTATTACAGATAGGCCTTGTCGTCGTCGCCACCACCACCATATTCAACGTATCGCCACATTACATCATCACCATGATCTTCAACACATCGCCGCCGCCACCATCTCTGACATACCACCTCCGCCACCATCTACGACTTACCACCACTTTTTGAAGATACATAGAGAGAACTGATGTGTGTGTTTCTATATATACATAATTTAAAAATTGTGTATGTGACTTGTGAACTATGACTTGTGATCTGTGACTTGCAACATATGAATTGTGACCTATAAACTTAAATTTGTTACTCGTCATCCATGTACAAAGAAGATGTGACCTATGAACATATGAAGTGTGATCTGTGACTATACAAATTATTCGAGACATATGAAGTGTTACAAGTGACCTATCATATGAAGTGTGACATATGACATTTTGTGATTGGATGAATTGTAAGATGTGACTATACAAATGAGTTATGAAGTACGGAGTGTGACATGTGACCTGAAATATGAATTGGTACCTATGAAATGTTGTGATTGAATGAATTGTGGCATGTGATCTATATAATGTGACTTACGATATATGAAGTGTGATATGTGACTTGGACACGTGACTTGACATGTAACTCATATATGTGACCATATTGATCACTAACAAACAACAACCACCGTAACACACACAGCCACCACCGTAACACACACAACCACAACCACTACCAACACAAACTATACAGCCACCATCATAAATGATAAAACACACAAAACACACCACAAGCCGTCCACCACCTCCACACACAACTGCACCACCACCGTCAACACACATGCTTCACCACATGGCCTTGAGTCCTTCAATGCATAAGAACTTTATCAATTCAAGCATAGAAGTGGCGAGAAAATACGATTTTGATAAGATGGATCTCAATTACGAATATCCTAAAACACTTAAGGACGTGGAAAACTTGGCCTATTTACTTGACGAATAATGCCTGGTGGCCAGAAGGAAGCCAAAACCACCAACCGGCCACCGCTCCTCCTCACTGTCGCTGTCTATTTCTCCGCCAACTTCTTCCTCTCCTGGACCTACAGATCATACCCTGCAACCTCCATCACCAAAAACTTAGACCTACAAATCATACATGTAGGGGTGGACAAAAAAAGGGGAACTGATATGACCGAACCGGAACCAAACCGAACCGAAAAAATCGGAACCGTATGGTTTTAAAAAAATAAAATAGGAAATCGGTTTTGGAACTGAGAACCAATTGGTTTTCGGTTCCGCTTTTATAACCGAAAAATCGAAGTTAGAACCAGTCTTTGATCCTTGTTTATTTTTTTATGGTCTTAATTGGTTGTCCTAAAACTAAAAATCAAAAGAATTTGTAATTTTTTTGGATAAAGTGAAAATAATTAATTTCTTTTTATGAAATTTGTTACGTCTCTACGACTCTACCTCATTGTAACATTTAACTTTACACTTGGACTGAAATTCTTAGTAAATGAAAATCAAATGAGACTAACTTATTAATAAGCGAGTTGTAAATGACCACGTTGGAGTTAATTAAATATTTAAATATAAACCTAAAACAATTAATAATAATGCATTTAAAACTAATGATTCATCCCACAAGTTTAATATATTGCCATGCTCGAAAAACCTTATAGACCATTTGTTTCTTATTTTTGTTTATGAATATCTTCTGTTTCATGAAGAATCCTAAGAGTGAAAGGATTTTCAAAATCCTTGATCTTGGTATATTCAATAGAAGTTTATTTCAGGTTATTGGCTTACTTCCCGAAGCTTGATGCTCCTCGATAAAACTTTCGAAAAATAATTATTATTGTAGAACCGAATTATAATCGAAACAAAACCGGATGGTTTGGTTTTGGTTTGGTTCTTGCTATTCAATAGAACCGAATGGTTCCATTTTACAAGAATTGAAAAAGTATGGTTCGGTTCCGGTTCTTGAGATACCCGAACCGAACCACCCAACGTCCACCCCTAGTACCATGCAACCTCCATGGTTCGTCGCTCCGCTGCTTCTTCCAGCGACGAGTGCCACTTTCGCCAAGTATAGAGAGCAACGACAAGAGGTTGGAAGGGGAAGGATGTCCGACAGGGTGCCGTTTGTGGCCGGAGGGGAAGGGTGGAGGTGTGGGGATTGGAACTTAGGGGTTGAGATGTTGGGAGAGAAATGGAACATATACAGATTGAGGATGAAGATATTATTAATTAATAGTTTAAAGATGAATTAGCACCTGATTATTCTATTAAAAACTTACAAACTTGCTTTTGAATTGTTAATCTTAAAAGCAGGGTTGACTGCAATTATAACGTCATAGTTTGTGATAGTGGCCATCGTTTGCGCTGCCCCTACCAATTTAGTAACAAGGTTTAATTTTAGTTTTTATTAGAGTCGAGAGAGGGATGGAATCAAGGTGGGAAGAGATGTGGAGAGATTGGTGAGGGAGAGTAATTGTGGTCCAAACGATGCTTCAAATATTACTGAGGGGATCGGCCAAGGATCTTGAGATTTTCGAGGAGGAAGAGACATAGGACCATGGAGCAAGTGATCAGTCGAGGGAAGGAGTTATGAGGTCGAGGAATCGGGCATATCTGATATAATTATTAAAAAGATTTTCAAACAAGACTATAATAACAACCATAACATACGAATGGCTTGTTGAGATGGGGGATTTGTTGAAATAGCTTTTTCAAATGTGGAGTTTTTCAAAATGCCCTTCTTTTGTAAAATGTCTTTATTACCCTTAATGAATTGTATTATTTTATTTGCAAGATATATCCTTGAATTAGTCAGGTTGATTTAATTCAATACTTTCTATTATATTCATATTCTTTAATCTTTTAAGTTCTTCTAAAAATATTCTATATTGTAATAATTTCTCTAAAGATTTAGGATGTTCTTTCTTTGTTATATATCCTAATGTTATTCCATCTGAAACTTCATCTTCTATATCTTCGTATTCTTCTATAATTTTATGAACCGTATTTATATTTTTTGCTGTTTCAACAAAATTAAATTCTATTCTATTTAAGATAGCATAGTCAATATCTTCATATATTTCTTTTAATTTAGATTGTCCAACAGAATGTATATTTTTAAATTTTCCAGCAATAGCTAATAAGAATGAATTTTCTTTATTATCTAAATATAGTTTATGATCATAGTTATTAGAAGTTGATGCTTGTGAAGTATCCGTAAATTATCGGGTTGGTAAATTATTATACAAAATTCTCTGGTATAAGTCCATTCTTTGATCTAGTAAAATATAATAATCTGCAATATATTGTTCGTATTTTTCTAAGAGTTTATTATATTCTTCAGAATATATGTTTTCATTTTCCATTTGATGTTAAATATCTTCCATTTTATCTTTCAATTTTTCTAAAAGGTTATCTAGTCTTTCTATTGTATATCTTGGCATTAGGTTTGGACTGTATTTGTCAGTATTTTATTTTCTAAATCTATTTTAATCTCTAATATGTCAGAATAATCTATAATGTATTGATCATAATTTTCTGAAAGTATATAATATTGTTCAGATGATTCATCCATATCTATTAAATGAGATATAATGTTATCTATTTTTTCCATTATTTTTCCTAACAAATTGTCTAATCCTTCAATAGTATATCCAGGCATTATAATTACAGAGATAAATAATTTATAAAGTTTCAAGTAATTTTTCAAATTCTATGAGTGTCTGAGAATTGATAATATCTATGTCAGCCATGATATCTATACTTGGTTCAAATGGTATATTATATTTTGAAATATTTTTCTTTCTCTTTTCTAATTTGTCAATTATATCATGAATATCATGTATCATTATAGATCTTACAGTTCATCTAGGAAAGTTTTCTATTAAATTTTCTTCAAAATTTTTTAATATCTCTTGTGATGCGTAGAGTTGTTCTTGGTATCCGATTTTATCAATTTTATTTTCATATTCAATTCCTTTTTTACTTTTAATATACTTTTGAACTTTATATGGACCTCTTTTAGTTCTGGGTTTTTTCATGATATAATTACTGTTATTCATGATATTAAGATTTTCAAAAACTGGTAAAGAAATATTCATCTCTTCCATCACTGTCATAATCTATTACAGGATCATAATCATTATCACTACTAAACACATATCCTAAATATAATTCATTATTTATTTCAGTATTATCACTATCAATCCAAAAATAAATAATCGATTTTGTAATTTCTAATCCTAATATTCCTTTTAATGTTGGAAAAATAGCTAACAAGCATGACATATAGACATGATATAACTTTTTTATTTCATTATTTGGTCTAGTAAACTGTTTATGCATGAATAAATGTTCAATTATGTTATGATATTCATCATTATAATAACTGTTCTGTTAATTAAATTTAACAATTCTGAATTATGTCATTTTAAAAGCTCTTCTTCCTCCTAATTCCGTAAAGATAGATATATTAAGAATACTAACATCTTTTCCTGTTCTCAGTACCTTTGTATTTTCCTTCTATTGTTAGTGACCTTCAGGCTTATAGGTTTCTGCTCCACACCCTCCAATGGCTTCCTGCCTTCACGGGTTATTAGCTAGCTAAACCTAGATGCCTTCACTGTATAACTCTTTAGATGAAAAATATTTTAGGACAGAGTGTAGGGAGTTTTCTTAATAATATATCTTCTTTTTGGAAATAGGATTTAGAAGACAAGAATTTAGAAACTCATCATAATATGATAAGTAAATTGGGATTTTATTGATAATATGAAGATTGACAAAGGATTGGTATGAGAATTTTTTCAAAGACAGAATTTTTTTTGGCTTTCTCACAAACTGAGTGCTCAAGAGAGTTCTGTCTTTCCTCTAATCAGAAGACTCTTATTTATACAACTTTACGAGGTATTACTATACAACCTCTTACATCATTGCTTATGTAATGGATACAATAATTTGAATTTTACAAGGTCCTACAAGGACATACCTGTCCATCTATTCTTTATTACAATGATACAGCTGTCCCTTTATTTCTTCACATGGCTACATTATAGGGACACCTATCCCTCTATTTTCAGTCTTCTCATGGCCCTTACATTGTGCTGTCTTGTTCCATTAAATCAGATATATCAATTGGCTTCCATCTGTCCATCACTTCTGTTGGTATATAAAGTAGACTTATCAAATGGCTTCCACCTGTCCATCAATTCCTTTGGCATGTGGGGCAATTCCTAGCTATGCACGCCTCTTGGAAAGTGGCAAGACTTCCATGGATTTGATGAGTATCAAATTTATTGATGTATTCTTGCAAGATTGTTGACTTTTCTTTTCCTCCATTAGTGAGTAAGGTCCATCCATTGTACTGGCATATGCATTTGAATTTTTTCTCATACAGATTTTTGGCAATGTTGTAGAGAACTTTAATTCCCAACACCCTTCGGGATCTAAACCATGATCTTGTAATGTTTGGTACTGGCTTGGTATTTTTTCCAACTTCAATTTGAAAATTTCAAGCAACATACCCAATCGTGATAATATGATCAGCAGGATAATATATCCTTCCATCAATTTCAGGACTGATCGAATAAAATTTTAAATATATGGATCTTCCTTGAGCAAATTTTGAAATTTCTCCTTTTAGTAAATCATCAAATTTTTCGATTTCTTTCAGATCTTTTCCTGGATAGATAAGATCCAAGAATCCATAATCAGCTGCCATTTTTGTCATGACGGGATCTCCTCCCTGAGTAACGATCAATCGTGGGTATACATGGTCTCCAGACGAAATGTAATAGCAATCACATTCTTGAAGTTCATATATAACTTCAACAGTGGTTTTACATTCGTTTTCTTTTGGTAAAAAAGGGGAATCATCTTCTTCTTTAGCATGAATTCTGACTACCCTTGTATATTCATCTTTGGCATTGATTGTGATTTTTCGAGGACTAGATTCATTTATAACAACTTTTTTGGGACTTGGTTCATCTCTTTTAATTATTGGTCCACCACTGCTTCCAGAAGATGTACCTGTTTGTATTTTTGATATAACTTGTTTGGTATCAGCCTGTTTGGTAATCAACGATTCAAACTGAGATTCAATCTCAATTATGTTATCGCTCAATTCTTTAGTATAATTGTGATGAAATGTTGAGATTTCCATCAATTGCTTGAAACTTCCTTGGAGAGTTTATGCAAGTTGTTCAATTTCAAGCTTTATATCTTCAGCTTCCTCCATGAGGAAGTTCATTCGCTTTTTGGCGTCTATCAGGGATCTTTTAATATTATCCATCTGCAAATTCAATATTCCTGCTTAAAAAGTCCGTAAGATAATTATTAATACCTTCAATATGAACTATATCAAAATTATAAAATGCCAAATAGGCTTGCCATCTATGGAGCCTTCTATATTGAGGTTCTAGTGGTAATTTATTTTTTACTAAACTTGCAACTTGAGAATTATCAGTTTCAACAATGAATTTCTTAGATAATAAAAACAATGAAAACTTCTTTATTCCTCTGATGATTGCTAACAGTTCTTTCTCATGAGTAGTATAATTTATTTCTGCTTGATTAAACGTTCCACTTGAGTATCTACAAATTTCATTAAGATCTGTTTTTAATATTGCTGCCCAATACTTATCCGAGGCATCAGTATTAACTATCAAATTATCTTTTTCATCGGTAATCTTAATTTTGGCAAATTTTTACATTCTTCTTTTAGTGATTTGGCAATTTCTGTATATTCATCATTCCATCCTTTGGTATTTGTTTTCCTGGGTGAAATTTGAATTTTATGTCTCTTTTGAACATAAAGCAATATTTGTCTCTTCTGCATAATTTAAACATCCTAAAAAATTTTGTATTTGTTCTTTTGATTCTAATTTGTTTGGAAAACTTTCTATCTTTTTAGATATATGCGTTTACAATTTTATCCCTCTTTTATCTATTGATAATCCAAGAAAATCAATTTCTTGTTTTTCTATTATAGCTTTATTTTTGAAAGAACAATTCCTTCTTTTTTGCATTCATTTATAAATTTAATTAAATGGTTTCTATGTTCTTCTCTATTATTAGAACATATTAATATATCATCGACATAGACAATTAAGAATTCATTAAATTTTCTAAATATGTTATCCATTCTTCTTTGATATATTTGTGGTGCATTTTTTAAACCAAATGGCATAACCATCCATTCATACTTTCCTTGGGGCGTACTAAATGCTGTATATTGAATACTATCTTCTTCCATTTTTACTTGCCAAAATCCTGATTTGCAATCAAATTTAGAATAATATTGCTTTCCTTTTGCAAGATTTATTAGTACCTCTTTATTTGGTAAAAAATATCCATCAAATTTAGTATATTTGTTTAATTCTTTATAATTTATCACCATTCTAGCTTTTCCTCTTTTTTGTTCAGAATGTTTCATGACCATAAAAGCTGGACTACTATGGGGTTCATTACTAGGTCTGATTAATTTTTGATTAAGTAATTCTTTTATCTGAGTTTTAAACTCTTGTGTATCTTGTATGGTATACATCATTGGTCTAACTCTTATAATAACATTTTCTGTTAATTCTATTTTAGCTTTTGGATGATGTGGTTTCTAAAATAATAATGGATTTTCTCCACAAATTTTTTCTAGTTGATCAATGATTTTTTCCATATTTGTTTGTATGTTTGTTTTTAAGGCTTTTTTATACATTATTCTTTTATTTTTTATTTCATTTTGTATAATTGGTTTTTTCTCTCATTTATCACCACGATGTGTTGGCTGAACTCTGTAAGGTCTAAATTCTCTTGGTATTTTTAGTAAATGTCCACAAAGTGTTTGTAACATTATCATGTAATTATTTTGTTTATAATATTGAAATTGTTGTATAAAGTCATTTCCTAGTAATATATCACATTCTAATTTGTTATAATTATATACTTTATTTACAACTATTTGTTTACTCTCAAGTATTATATCAATTTTATCAGCACTATTAATTATATGAGTACTTTCTCCTGTTACTCCTGTAATTTTTATCTTTCCATTAGTATTCCATGATTTTATTAAGAAACTTTTGAATATTGTTATATCACTTCCCGTGTCAATTAATGTACATGTTGTTATATTTGTTTCAACAATTGTAACTTGTATATAAACGGCTAATGGAAAACTTATTTGGTTATTCATTTATTCAGCTTTTCTGCATAGTATAGTTTGACCATTATGAGTTATATATAATCCTTCACGTTTTATACTATAATCTTCTACTCCATCTAGAAAGCTCATTCCTAATAATACATGAGGATTTACCATACTACTATCTACATGACATGGTATTAGGAGATTTATTCCTCCTATTTTTATTGGTACTTTTACTTCAAGTTCAGTCATATGTACTTATCCATCAAAATTTATATATCTATATGGATCAGTTCTATGAGATATTAGTCTTTTATTTCTATTTGAAGCTATATGACATTCACTAGCTCCTGTGTCAATTAATATATTTGATCCTTTTATATGTTCTATTCCATTAAAATATTCACCTTCTATTTTCATATTTTCAGCATTTCTATTATGTTTTATTTCTTTTGTATTACTAGTTTCTCCTATTTTTTTTCTAATAGGTAAACTTGCTGATCTCCTAATTAATCTGCCATCTTCAAATGTTGTGTTATTATTAGGGTATTCTTCTTCTCGTAACTCTATGATTTCTGGTTTATTTTTTGTTATAGTAAGTTCATAGTTTCTTGGAACTAAACTTATTTGTTTATCTGGTTCTACAGTTTTACCAAAATCTTTACATTCTTTATGAATTTCAATATATGGTTTTTTAGAATAAATGTTTCCATAATTAGAATTAGTAAATGTGTATAATGCCCTGTATTATATAGTCATAATTTTATCTCCTGGTTCCATTATATCATCCTTATGTAATTTGAAATGTAATCCTAAAACTTCATTAAAATTTCTATCTTTTAATGATATACAATATTTTGGGTAACATGTAAATATTAGTTTCTTATATGCTAGATTTCCTTCTACTGTTTCTAAATGACTGTCTTTTAAATTTATAATTCTTCCATCATGTAAACTTACAGTCAAAAGCGAATCTAATCCTTCTCTAAACAGGGATTTAAACATTATTTGGATACCTACTAAGTAAACATATTGAATCTTTTCACTTTGCTTTCTATTGATCTTTGTTAATAATTCTGTAACTGTATTTTTTGTTAAAAGATTTAATTTGTGTGTTCCTTGAGTGGTTCTAACATCTATTGCCCTTTCAATTTTGTGATATTCATTTATTGCTACTTTTTCTCTTTTCCATATTCTGTCTAATATTTCCCATTTTCCTATTTTCAAATCTAAAGATAATTTTTGTATCTTTCTAAACTTATTATTATCAAAAGTTACCTTTAACCCATAATCTTCTATTCCTTTATATTCTTATTTATCTATGTTCTTATTTGTTTCTATTTCTTCTATTTCTTTATTCTGATTCTGATTCATTACTTTCTGAATCTGTTTAACTTATATAGACTTCTTGATCATAGTATTCTTCAATATCTGATATTTCACTTAGTTCACTTTCTATTTCTTGATATTCATTTTGTAATATTTTAACTTTCTTTTTGTTATAATCAGGGTTTATATGTCCAATTTCTCCACAATTCCAACATTTGCATTGGCTTTTATCTTTCTTATAAGTTTTATTTTTCTGTTTTTTATTTGGATTATATCTTCTTTTATAATATATTCTCTTAGGTTTTATATATCTTTTTCTGAAGTTCCTGAATTTTTTAAACTTTCTATTTTTATATTTTCTTTTATTATTTTTTCTTCTTTCAGGGTTACATCCCCATTGGGTAGGTTTTTCCATATCTTCACAACATATTCTAGTTAGTTTTCCTGATTTCTTTAATAATTGTCTTTGCTGACATATATATGCTAATCTTTCAAATATGAATTTTATCCTTGATCCTAATGTTCTAGATGTTCCAGGGTTATCTCTAATAAATTTTTCAAATTCTATTTTAAAGTATATTCCCCATGAACCTGGTAATTTATTGTAATATATATCTCTATATACTTCTTGATTTTCATTACTATAGAATTGGACATAATAATATTCTTTAAATTCACAAGTATATTCTTTGATTTTACATATATCACATATTGTTAAATTTATTAATTTTATTCTTGCATTATCTTTTTCTTTTATTGATTCTGCTTCAGAATTACTTATCCAATTTTCTCCTAAAAATTCATCCGCAATATAATCTACTAACTTTTCTATTCCTTTTCTATCTGATTTTATTAGTTCTGTCTGTACATTTCTTCTTATTAATGCTTTTGTATCACTACTTATTCCTTCCCACCAATTTCTAACATGTCCTTCAAAAGAGGCTATTAAAAAATTTATTATTCTATCAGTATTTTCCGATGTATCATCTTTATTGTATAAAAAGAATAATATCATTGAATCTGCCCAAGTTAATAAGACTTTTTTAGTGTCTATTTTACAATCAAGATCTAATTTTGTTCCTCCATGATTAATAGGTTTATCATAATTATTATTTGGTTCAAATCTATCTTTATATTTATTTCCTCTAGGTGGTTGTCTATCTCTAATTCTATCATAATATTGTCGGTGTGGTTTGCTATATAAGGGTACATAACTTTCATCTGGATCTGGTAATTCTTGTTTAGAAGTTCCTATAGGAGTAGGGTTAGGTGCTCTTCCAGTATTCATTAAAATTTGGTATTCATTAAAATTTTCTATACTTAACTGGTTAAAATTTTTTATAAGCAAATCTAACTCTTCATTCATTTTTGTCTTGTTTTTCTTCAATTTTTTCTTCAATCTTTAATTTTCCTAAAGTTTTTTCTATAGATTTTTGTAATTCTAATTCTTCCTCTAGTATTTTTGGTAATATGTTTCTTCTAAATTCATCATCCATACTTCCTGCATCTATTATAATTTTTTCTTGTTCGAAATGCTTCTTTCCTATTCTAAGTATTTCTTTTTCTATGAGTCTTTTGTCTATTTTCTTATCTTTACTTTTGTTATTTTCTTTGAATTCTCTAATCTCTAATTTTAGTATATTTATATCATTTCTTACTTCTTTTAATTCATTTTTTACTTCTTGTACATCACTTATTAATGTTTTTATTAATATTTTTAGATCTTCAATATATTCACTTATAGACATTTTATATTCTTGATTTTTGAGTTTTTTGTACCTTAAATAGTTTGTCATACATATCATCTATTTTTATTTCTAACTTTTTGATTCTTTCTTCTATTGATATGATTTTTTCATTTTCATTTTTTCTTATTTTTTCATTTAACCTATCTATTTTTTCTATAATTATTTCAATTTTATCTTTTTTAATTAATTCTCCTGATTTTCTTTGGAATTCTTTTAAGATTTCTTCATCTATATTTTTAATTTCTCCTATCATTTCTTTTAATTCTTTAAATTGTATTGTTAATTTATTTTGAATATTTTGTAATTTTTTTTTGATATTCATGTCCTGTATATTTAATTGTTGTAATTTTTCGATAGCTAATTTATCTTGTAAATTTATGTTTTTATATGTTTGCCATAAAAATGCACTTATCCAATTTAATTGCATGTTAAGAAATCCATCAGATTCTCCCCATGAGCTTAATGGTTGAAACATAGTTGTATTAGCTCCTTTTATTTGATAAGATCCAACTGGAAGTCTTATATTTTCTATTATTTGTTTTTCAAATTTTATTTCTGAAAATTCTGTTATTAATTTCTTCCTTTAATATGTTCGTTTTCTAGAATAAGTTCTGTTTCATATTTTGCTTCTTTATAATTCATTATTATTCACAATATTCTTCTATTGATCCAATCATTGACTTTCTATGATATATTCTATAATATTTTAGGTAGTCTTCCAATGTGTTTGTTTTATCATATTTTTCTTTTCTAGTTTTTTCTTTGTCTTCTAAAATCGTTTGAATTTTTGGTATTTGTTTTAAGATTTTATCAAAATATTCTCTCTTTTTCTCTAATAATTTTAATCTTAATTTTTCTTGTCGTTTTATATTTCTTTCTTCTCTTATTTGGTCCATTAAATTTCTTCTTTGTTCTACTATTAAATATAATTTTTCATTTGTTTCAATGTCTAGATATCTAATTAATTGAGGATCCGCTCTATGATAATTCATTTCTATAATCTTTATATAACTCTTCTAGTATATCTTTGTGGATTAAATCTAATATTTCGTTTATGATAAAATCTTCTTTTATTATATCGAAATTTATTATATCATATATTTCTCTTCTTACATCTTTATCTAAATCTTTTAAAGTGTTCAAGATTTCTATTTTATAATTATCGGGTAGTATTAATGTATACATAATTATAAATCTTGATGTATATATTATATATTCATTTTTATTTTTTGTCATATTATATTTATCTTTTAGATCTGCCATATGGCTCTGATACCAGTGAGGGGTGCTACTATGAGCGAATAAAAATCAAATAAAATCATAAACAAAATTAATAAAATTTCAAGGACTAGGTTGTAACTTTTCTAAATCTTAATGGGTTTAATTGAAATATGATATATAAGGGTATTTTTGGTAGTTTATAGTATTTAAGGCTATTTTTAAAAGATAAAAAATTGTTAGGGTATTTTCAAAAATTGGTAAAATTTTTAGGGTATTTTCATGTATTTCCTCTTGTTGAGATGGACATCTGCAGGTTTTTAGCCATGAGAATTGATGATGAATAGAGAAGAGTCAACATATTTCTTTTCCACTTACTGTCACTTATTATTTCCAATTCTACAAGAAACTTCGGAGCTTTGCTATTTTCACTTTAATCCGATGCTTGAAGATGTATGAGGCAAGGGGTAGGAGTAGTTTGAGAAATGATTTAGAAGATGTGCAGTTAAGTGACGACACTAATGTAACAATCAATGTTCTAAAAGGCGTAATGCGTTGCGAGGCGACGAGGTCGAGAATTAAGAATTACAGGTTAAGGCGTACCAATGCGAAGAATGAGCGTCATAATGCGCTTCGTATTACTCATATTATTTTAAGACATTAAATAGATTTTTTTCACATAAAAATATTAAATTTCAGAATTACTAATTAGATTATTTTATACAAATATTTAGAGATTTGAATAAATAAAAGAAGATGTAAAGAAAAAATAATTTTCAAAATAGAGAGACTTTTTTTTAAAAAAAAAAAAAAACAAATAATAATACAATAAAAAGTTAATAACAACAACTAGAAGAGTGGAGACTGAAACCCACGTGAAGGGGTGCCGCACTCAATTGAGCTAGCTACTTGCTTGTGTTTTGTAATCAAACTGTAGACTAAAAAGAAAGAAAAATGAAAGGAGCAACAATCTCACATCGGATAGAAATTCTTGTATTTAGACTTAAGAGCCTGTTTGATAATGTGAGAAATTTTGAGTTTTGTGAATTTTTTTGGTTTTTTGATGGGTGTGTAATTTAAAAAAGTTTGAAAAGTCAAAAGTGGTGGGCTTGACTAAGAATGGATGGTTGAGATTGAGTTTGAAAAATTGAGATAAAATTTTTAGAGGAAATTACACCCTCACATGTATTGTAAAATTCAAATTCAAAAATCAAATTTTACACAGATTAGTTCAAAAATCAGGTATTAATTTTATTTTTATATCATTATTTTTATTTCTAATTACCTAATATTAGACAATACACGTGAACCCTACTTATTTCAATCCCAACATTTTTCACTTTCATCTCCACCCATTCTCTCTCTCTCTCTCTCTCTCTCTCTCTCTCTCTCTCTCTCTCTCTCTCTCTCTCTCTCTCTCTCTCTCTCTCTCTCTCTCTCTCTCTCTCTCTCTCTCTCTCTCTCTCTCTGCAATCACCTCCCTCCTCCGGCACCCGCGACGGCATCACTACAACAAGTGATGATGCTTTGGTTCTGATTTCAATGGTGATGGTGCTCTTCTATATGAATCGGTTGCTGTGCTCGTCGATGCTGGCTGTTCACGCAGTGATTATCGCCACAGATCTCACCGCAGCGGCGCCCCTGTGCTTGGCTGTTGCAGCGACGCCAATGATTTTCGTTTGTTTGCTGTTTTGGGTTGAGGCGGTGTGCGGTGGTGATGATGACGATGTCTGTCATGGCAGCAGTGTGGTGCGATGGTGTTGTGTGTGGTGCTGGTCACAACGACGGTAGATCTGTGTCGGTGTCTTTGTCTATAGTGGCAGTTGTGTGGGTGATGAGGTCATTAGGTTTGTGCAATGGTGCAGGGGGCTTGCAGTTGTGGTGGTGGTGTTGGCAGCGCTCCGGTGGTGGCACAAGTGAGATGGCGTTGGTGGTGGTGGTGAATGGGAGGTGGAGATGTAACTGTTAGTGGTGGTGTCGGAGGTGGCCGGTTGGGGTGTTGGCAGTGGTGATTGGTCAGTGGCGATGGAGTGGGGTTGATAGTGGTGGTGGTGGTGGTGGTGTATAGTATTTGTGACCAATTATCGTGATTGTGACCAATGAAATAGATAAATTGTGACCTAAAAAATTCGTGGTTTGTGACCCAAAATTAAGTTGTGACTTATAAATTTGTGTTTTGTGACCAAAAAATAAGTTGTGACTTAAGAATTTGTGTTTGTGATCCAAAAATAAGTTGTGACCACAAAATTCGATGTCCGTGATCGTTAAATAATTTGTGACTTACGAGATTTGTAAATTGTGATCGAAAAATAAGTTGTAACCGTTTGTGACTTACGAGATTTGTAAATTGTGATCGAAAAATAAGTTGTGACCAAAAAATTCGATATTTGTGATCAATAAATAAGTTGTGACCAACTAAATCGATAATTTGTGACAAAAAAATGAGTCGATCAAATAATTTTATAAATTGTGACCTATAAAATTTATGATCTATGACCAAGAAACTAGTGATTTGTGAAAATTGTGACTTAAAAAATTATTGATTTGTATTCGAGAAAAAACTGTTACCAATGAAATCTGTGATTTGTAACCAATAAAGAAATTGTGACTCATAATTTGTTAAGTTGTGACCAATTGACTCGAGATTTGCATCAAAAAAAATCGTGACTTACAAAATTCGAAATTTGTGATCGAGAAATAAATTGTGACCTAAAAAATTGAAACTGTGATTATAAACTTGTGACCTGATTTGTGACCTAAAATATTGTGACTTGTGACCATAATAAGTCGTGACCCTAAAAGTCATCCAAATAATTTTATAAATTGGGACCTACAAAATTCATGATATGTGACCAAGAAAACTAGTGATTTGTGAAAATTGTGACCTAAAAAAATCTTGATTTGTATTCGAGAAAAAATTGTGACCAATGAAATTTGTGATTTGTAACCAATTGACTCTAGATTTGCGACCGAAAAAAATCGTGACCTTCGAAATTCAAAATTTGTGACCGAGAAATAAATTATGACCTAAAAATTTTTTACTGTGACCATAAACTTATGACCTGATTTGTGACCTAGAAAATTGTGACTTGTGACTATAATAAGCTGTGACCCTAAAAGTCATCCAAATAATTTTATAAATTGTGACCTACAAAATTTATGATATGTGACCAAGAAAATTAGTGATTTGTGAAAATTGTGACCTAAAAAAATCGAGATTTGTATTCGAGAAAAATAGTGATCAATGAAATTTGTGATTTGTAACCAATTGATTCTAGATTTGCGACCGAAAAAATCGTGACCTACGAAATTCGAAATTTGTGACAGAGAAATAAATTGTGACCTAAAAAATTGTGGGTGGGGTCATGGTTGGGTGGGGTGGGGTGAGATCGGTGTGGGTGGGATTGGGTGGTTGGGGCAAAGTGTGAACAAATAGAAGAAAAATCATTTTGAGGGTGGGGTGGGGGCTGGGGTGGGTCGGGGTCTGTAGCTGGGGTGAGATGAATTTGTCGCGTTGTGATGAGGTGAGGTGGGGTAGGGTTGAGGTGGGTGGGTCGGATCGGGTGGGGGTGGGATGGGTTAAATAATTTTGGGGTGAGGGAGTGTGGCTATGGCGAGATCAATTTGTCACTTTGAGGTGAGGTGAGGTGAGGTGGGAAATGGTAGGGAAACATCGAGCAGAAAAAAATTAAAAAAAAAATTGGGGTAGGGTAGGGTAGGTGGGTGGGGTGGGTGGGTGGGTCAGGTGGGGGCGGGATGGGGTGGGGTGGGGTGGGTTAAATAATATTTGGGGTGGTGGGGTTGTGGCTTTGGCGAGATCAATTTGTCACTTTGCGATGAGGTGGGGTGGGGTGGGGTGGGATGGGGATGGGTAGGAAAACATCGAGCAGAAAAAAAAATTTGGGGTAGGGTATGGTAGGTGGGTTAGCTGGGTGGGGTGGGGTGGTCAGGTGGTGGGTGGGGAAGGGGCGGGGATGAGGGAGGATTTGACATCGAGATTTGAGTTTTTGATTTAATATTGTATTAGTTTTAATATAATATATAATAGATAATTATGTTTATATTATATGTAATATTATATTTATTTTTAATTATGAAATACCTGATTTTTGAAAGAAAAATGTTAAGTTTGTTAGTTTTGAAAAGTGAAACTTAAAGGATTGTATTTATGTATTTTCCCCAAATTTTTATCATTACCAAACGGGCTCTAAGTATCCTATATATACCTCAGGCATGGCTTTCAAATTCCAAAGGTTTGTACCTTTAAATAGGTGCCGACCTTAAATATTTTTTTTAATTAATTTAATTTAAAATAAAAACTAATTTTTGGATCGGTTTGGACCCATTTTTTAGGGGTTTGGAACCCTTTTTTTACTGGTTTGGTCCAGTTTTTTACCGGTTTTTATAGTTCAAACACATTTTACCGCACATTAGCCTTTGCGACGCATTTGGAAAACGCATTGATCCTAGGCGCCGCATTTTTGCACATTTTAGAACACTGGTAACAATAGCTACCAATCTGGGATCTCTTCCTTCCAAACCTTTCAAGATCAAATTCATTATTAGGAAATGTCAACAACTCAGAGACGGAAAAAAATGTACTAACTGAAGTGTGCATATGGGGAAATCGTGAAAATTACACAAACATAATATATAGAGTATTCTTTGAAAAAGATGTATGAGACTTGCACAAACCTCATGTGAGGCTTTCTTTAAACACCTCGAAGCTTATGCCTTGAGTGCCATGTGTCCAGGCATATGGCTAGGTTGTTTATACTACTATGAACAGATTATAAACCTTCTATTTTCTACTTGATCTCTTATTTTATTAATTTGTTTTACTATATATGGTTTTCCCAAGATGGGTTTACAGATTATTACAAGCATTTTTTTATTTATTTTTTCATTCTTTTGGGTTTGTCTTGAGGCTCAAGCATCAAAACGTCTTGAGGAACAATTCATCACATAGTACGTATTCAGCCGCCCACCATATATAATGATGATTAGTTGAAATTGCTCCAGGGGAGCGACCTAGCTGATTGAGAATCTCTAATGGAAGACACAGTTACAATTTGCTTATATAACAACTCGCTCAGTCCAAGCCAGCGATTGAACTAACTCCCATATATGCACACTATAAAATCAGACCAAATAATTTGTTTTCATTAGTAGGTCAAACAAAGTACAAATTAGTTGACAAAAAAAATATTATTTCCAGAGTAACTGGCTACTTCTGGTAAATGTGGTATTAATTTGTAATCTTAGAAAAATAAATAAAGATACATGAATGGGAGAAAATGCATATATGAAAATGCATTATGCAAATTCATAAACTATTAGGTGCCCACTTATCTTCTAGTGTCTTTAGAGTCATCCATATAGTCCTATAAATAGAGGTCATTCCTGTACTCTCAAGGAATGTGAAAAAAGAAGCAAAAAATTATAGAGTGTGCCGTCGCAACTCAAAAACTATCAATAAAAATTCAAGTTTTTTTTCTTCAACACTTTGTTTCCGCACTAACAAATTTGGTATCAGAGCCAAAAACTTGTGCTTGCATTTTTTTCATTGTGGAATAATAATCATCTGTCTACAGCAATTTTTTTTTTCATGGCTTCAATTCAAACGGCTTCGCTAATTACATATTCTTCTAGTCAAGTCCCAATCTTCGAAGGCGAGCATTATGAATACTGGAGCGTCCAAATGCAAACTTTCTTCATCTCTTTGGATCTTTGGGATGTCATTGACGATGAGGAGTATGAAGAACCGTCCGAAGAAGATGAAGATTACGAAAAATTGCAAAAAGAACTTAAAAGAAAAGATGCAATGGCGCTTCGCTATATTCAACAAGGAGTTGGGAAATCCATATTTCCTCATATCTTTGGTGTTAAAAAGGCCAAAGATGCTTGGGAAATATTGAAGCAAGAATTTCAAGGAACGAAGAAAATGATTGCCTTGAAACTTCAATCCTTATGGAGAGACTTTGATAATCTCCAAATGGAAGAACGAGAATCAGTCTGATTTTTCTTCATGAGTCGCCGAGACCGTAAATCAAATCAAAAGCTGTGGAGATACAATTCAAGATAAAAGATTCGTGTAGAAAATGTTTAAGATGCCTTCCTCCAACGTTTGACCATGTTACAGCAGCAATTGAAGAATCGAAAGACTTGTTCAAAATGACCGTTTATGAGTTAACCGGGTCACTTCTTGCCCATGAGCAAAGGATCAATCGTTCGAGTAATCAATCCACCACTGAACAAGCTTTCCAATCAAAGCAAACATCAAAAGGAGGATTGAGAAACTATGGAGAACACAAAGGAGGCTCAAATCATGAGAAACAAAGGATAGCTATTGGAAGAAAATAAACAAGCAAACACAAAATTCCGGTGGTAACAATCCAACTTGCATAATTTGCAAAAACACGAATTATGAATCAAATGAGTGCTACTTTAGATGCAAAAGGTGCAAGATTCCCAAAGGGATTGTTGGTTTCAAAATAAGGAGAAGACAGAAAGAAAAAGTGCAGCAAACTTTTTTCAAGAGAATGAAAGAGAAATTTTATTTTATTCTCAAAATCATGAAAATGGAGCTCAAAGCCTATGGTATTTGGATAGCGGTTGTAGAAATCACATGACGGGGAGTCGCGACACCTCTGTGGACCTTAATCCAAATATCACCTCACAAGTGGTTCTTGGCGATGGAATGTGTAGGGGTGTCAAACGGGCTGAGCCTAGCCAACTCGGCCCATTTACCTTGAGTTTGGTCCTGCCCACGAGCCGAACTTAAGAAATCCGTGTGGGAAACGAGCAGAGCCGAGCTGGCCCGTTTCCCACACGAGACGTCGAAGTCCGGCTCATGAGCTCGTTGGCTCACGAGCCTGCCCACGAGCTGGCCCAAGCCCGTGATGTCTTTTTTATTATTTTTAAATTTTATATTTGAAGGACTTAAAAGTTAAAAGAGTTAAACTAGAAAATTGAATTGGACATTGAGATCTATTATTATGTCATGTGACATTTGTAACATTCAATTTATGCTTAAAATGTAAGGCCCTGTTCTCTTTACTGTTTTGATGTCGTTTTCTGTTTTTATTTTCGAAAACACTAAAAACGCGTTCTTTTTACCATTTTCGAAAACGCAATTTGGAAAACAAAAACAAAAAAATTGTACACAAAATGCAAAACACCAAAAACCTCGTTTTGGGCGTTGTGTGTATTTCGACAAAAAATGTTCAAAACGCGAAAAACGCGTTTTGAGATTTTTTTTTAATTAAAGAATTATCCTAACTTTGAACTAAGCTTAATATAAAGTTTTTTTTTTTTTTTTTTTTTTTTTTTAAGAATTAGCCTAATTTGGAACGAGCTTAAATAAAGATTTTTTTTTTTTTTTTTAGAATTATCATAATTTAGAACTAAGCTTAAATAAAATTTTATTGAATTCAATATCAACATTACAAAAAAAAATTGAGTGAAAATTCTTGTTGTTATATTTCAAAAAATGCGTTGATAAATGGACTCTGATGTTTTGAAAGAACTTGCATTTTCTGGATTTTAATAGAACTAGAGCTTCCTCAAATCCCGAACCTGATCAAGTTGTGTTAATATAGACTCTTAATGCTCGCATTAGTGTGTTGTATGTAACCATGTTTTCAGTGTATTGTGAAAGAAAATTTAAGTTTGAGTCAGTAGTATTCTGCAAGCAAATTAATTAAAAATAGTTAAGTAGTATTCTGCAAAATTTCAAATAGAACGTGTTTTCCAGCTTTTCATTTTCAAAAACAGTTTTCAGAAATGACAAACCAAACGCGTTTTTAGCAAATTTGAAAACAAAAATAAAAACAGGAAACACAAAACATTTTCGAATATGAAAATACAAAATAAAATACAAACAGAACGCTACCTAACATCCTTGTAATATTATAACATTCTCGTAAGTTCGGACTCGATTAAGAATTTAAAACTTAAAACCTATAATAGTAACATAATATTGTTATGTGTTTTTTGTTGTTTATAAAATTTTTAACCCAATCATTATAATTTATAAACATCAAAAATAATAAAAAAAAATGCATGAAAACGATCGAAAATGTACGAGCTGGCCCATTTTGAGACTTGTTGGGCTTTCACGAGCTGGCCTATGAGCTTCACTAGCCGAACCCAAACTTCCAACACCCAAATTTTATGTCCGGTCCAAGCCTAATTCTGTTTTTTCACGAACCGAACTCGTGAACTCACGAATTGTTCGGCCTGTTTACCACCCTTAGGCACGTGTAGAAATGCGGAGGGAAAAGCACCATTGCAGTCCAAATTGAAGGAGGTAACGAGAAACTCATCACAGATGTTCTCTATGTTCCTAATCTTTCTCATAATCTCCTAAGTGCTGGAAAACTTATTCAAAGGGAGTTCTCTGTCCATTTTGATGACAAAATGCAAAAATTTTGACAAAAAGAAAAAAATCTGTGAGGCAAATATTGAAATGAAGAACATGATATTTCCTCTTATGATGCCACTAAATAAGATTCATTTACTTCAAGTGAAAAACGTGGTGACAGGACTTCCTCACGTCCAACTCACAAACAAAATGTGCGAAGGATGCATCTATGGAAAATTGCACAAGTTTTTGTTTCCAAAAACTTCATGGAGAACAAAAACACCACTTGAGCTTGTGCACTTGGATATTTGTGGGCCAATGAAAACTCCCACTTTTGGAAACAAGAGATATTTCATTCTCTTTGTTGATGATTTTACAAGGATGATATGGATTTTCTTCCTCAATAAAAAAACTGAGGCGTATTCCACATTTCTTCAATTCAAAGCTTAACCAAAAAGGAAAAGTGGTTTTTTGATAAAAAAAAAACTCTAAGGACCGATCATGGAGGTGAATATCTCTACGAGCCCTTCATGGAATATTGTAGAGAAGATGGCATCAAAAGACAACTAACTGTAAGTCGAGCTATGCAACAAAATGGCACGACCGAAAGAAAAAATCGCACAATTGTTGAAATGGCAAGAAGCATGCTAAAGGGTAAAGGACTTCCAAATTTTTATTGGGCAGAAGGTGTAAATATGGTAGTGTACATTCTCAATTGATCTCCAACAAAGGATGTTCGGAATAAAACTCCATAGGAAGATTGGAATAAAAAGAAGACGATGGTTGATCACTTCAAATTATTTGGCAGCATTGCTTATGCTCTTATCCCTTCTCAAAATTGGGAGAAATTTGACGATAAAGGACAAAAACTTGTCTTTGTTGGCTATAGTGATGAATCCAAAGGTTATCGGTTGTTAGATCCAACTAATAACAAAATTACAGTTTCACGAGACGTTGTCTTTGATGTAGCTGCATCTTGGGATTGGAAAGGGAAGGAAGTTATGGACCAGACACCATACCATTTTGATGATCCATTAACATCTCAAGCATCACAAGTTGGAAATTTAGAGCTAAATCCAACCCCCACTCCAAGAAGTGAGGAAGAATCTGATCCGGGAAGCCCTCCAAGAAAGACACGTTCACTACAAGACATCTATGATTCATGTGAACTTGGATTGTTCTCTAGTGATCCTCAATCATTTGAAGAAGCCTCAAAGGATGCGTGTTGGACAAAATCCATGAATGAAGAAATGTTCACAATCCAGAAAAACAAAACTTGAAAGTTTGTTACCTTTCCAGAAGGGAAGAAAATCATTGGACTCAAGTGGGTCTATAAAATAAAATGCAATGAAGATGGATTGATCCAAAAGCACAAAGCACGGCTTGTTGCAAAAGGGTATTCTCAACATCTCGGAATTGATTACACCGAAACGTATGCTCCGATTGCAAGAATGGAGACAATTCATACTGTTTTGGCGCGGCAGCTCAATTGGAGGTATGTGTTTATCAACTTGATGTAAAATCGGCATTCTTAAATGGTGAAATTTAAGAAGAAGTTTATGTTGAGCAACCCAAAGGATTTGAAATCAAAAGGACAAGAAGAAAAAGTCTATCATTTATGCAAGGCACTTTATGGTTTAGAGCAAGCGCTGCGAGCATGGAATAGCAAAATCAATAGCTATTTCATCCAAAATGGGTTCAGTCAAAGCACGAGTGAATCATCTCTATATGTCAAGAATCTTGGAAGATACTTTCTTGTAGTATGTCTTTATGTGGATGATCTTATCTACTTTGGTACAAATAAAAGCATGGTGGAAGAATTCAAGAAAAAGATGATGAAAGACTTTGAGATGAGTGACTTGGGTCAGATGAAATATTTTCTCGGCATCCAAGTCAAACAAAGTCCGGGAAGAATCTTTCTATCTCAAGAGAAGTATATTGACGATCTTTTAGAAAAAATCAACATGAGCCAGTGTAAGCCAGTCTCTACTCCAATGGGGCCGAATGAAAAATTCCAAGTCAATGATGATGTTGAAAAAGTAGATGCTACACTCTACCGAAAGTTAATTGGTTCACTTATCTATCTCAACACAAGGCCGGATATCACTCAATCTGTAAGTTTACTTTCCAGGTTCATGAATGAATCGAGCAAGAATCACTTCACAACAGCAAAAAGAATTTTGAGATACCTTAAAGGTACAAAAAATCAAGGCATTGAGTGCAAAAAGGAAAATAACTTCAAACTTATTGGCTACACTGACTATGATTGGGCAGGGTCCATATTTGACCGCAAAAGTACATTGTGCTACGTTTTTTTTTTTTTTTTTTTATCTTGGAACAAATATTATTTCATGGATTTCAAGGAAGCAAAAGTGTAACACCCCAAGTTTCAGTAACTAAAACCTAGGCGTGTTAAGTTCCATTCACATTATATGCGGAAATAATCGTTTAAAACATTTAAACGTTTCATTTACTATTATAAAAATTTTACAAAAATTTCGGCAGAGTCTCCTCTATAAATTGGACTTAACCAACCTGTAGAGAGACATCAAAAACATTTTACAACATAAAACTCAACTCAAACAAAAAAATCCAATATTCAACATACAACCCCAATTCTACTTCAAACTCCAACATCACCATACTATTTCAAATTCAATCCCCAAACTCCTCATCATAAATAAATTTAAACCATGAGCTCCATTTAACTAAATGGAGGATTGATAAACTACTAAAGAGATAAATAACTCATCAAAATTAAATTCAATAAAAAATTAAAGGAATGAACCAACAAAAATAACCAAAGAAACATTTATAAAATTTCCTATTCAAACTTTATTTAAACTAATTCCAACCAAAACCATTTAAAGAATGAAAGATTAAAGAATACCCAATGAAAACTTATGAAAATTCCTTAATTAACTTTGAAGAAAATAACAAATTTCGGGTACTGCCTCAGTCTGTCACCAAGTGCTCTCCTCGGATCACCTAACTTTCATCACCTGAAACATTGGGGAGGGATTGGGGTGAGCTAAAGCTCAGTAAGTAAACTTTATGCATGAAATGCATGCTTATGACATGAATACTTTAAAATTTTCATATATGTATCCCCATTTACTTTACTTTCCAAAACTTTCAAACATTTCAAACTTTCACTTCATTTCAAAACTTTCACTTCATTTCCATCGTGAGCTCACTTGGTGTAACTTCTAGTCAATCAGATAACAGTGGGCAATTTCTTATTTGGAACCAGATTAACATTCACATTTCCACCGCAAAGCGGTTTAACATTCACTTTCCCACCGCAAAGCGGCTTAACATTCACTTTCCCACCGCAAAGCAGTTTAACAGTCCACCGTAAACGGTTGATCATTCCGTCGCAAGGCGACTTAATTCGGGTACGCCGGTCCCCCGCACCCCATTTCCCACTCGCAACTTTCATGAACTAGAAGTACACCCATTCTTTTTTAAAAACTTGGGATACATAACTTTTGAACAAACTTGCACCTTGACATATTTCTTTCATTTAAAAAAACATTTCACTTCCCAATTTCGATGCCAATGCATGCTTGATGATGCAATGACATGATAATGTGCATGCTTGAACATTCTTCATAATAACATATACTTTCACAAAGTAAATGAAATTCATCAAAGCAAGTAAGTTGCAAGACAGTCATTTACACATAACTTTCACATTTACATTCAACTTTGATGAAAATAGGGGGAAGTTTACTTACTTGACGTCCTTAGCATTTACCGTTATCTAGATTTGCAAGTTGAGGAACATCGGCTGCCCGTGACGTCAATGTACCAAAATCCTAGTTATACACATTCATTTAATAAAACATACTTTAGTTCAAAATCACATTTTAAACTCTAAGCAAGGTTAAAACTTCTATTTCATCCACAATTTAATCACAAACGTGACCTTACGCTAGGTCCAACACACCACACCATATTCGAAATAAGATGTCAATTTCAATGTACTTTAGAAAGCTTTTTCTTACCTTTTAATTCAAATTAAATTACAACATTACATAACTTGACCTAACTTTACAAGATTTCTTAATAAAATTCTAATTATCCATAATTAGAAAATTCTCAAACATTATTGCCAATTAAACCTAAGACTGAGGATTTACTATTACAGGTCAACGTTAAAATTAACATTGCTAAAATCTGAAATTTGTCAATAATTTGTAAATAAATTCCCAAACCCAAATTTCACATTATAACTCAAACATCACAAAAAAATTAACTAATTTCATAATCCCATCGAATCTGAATTCTGAAAATAAACTATACATATAAGTTATAATACTAAATTCCTACATTTCGAAGTCCAAAATTATTATGCACATTTACAGTTCACAAATTTCATAAATTGGAAAGACTAAAATTTATGTATATGTATAATATCAATATATACATACATATATTTAAATTACTCCAACCTGGAATTCGAAATTACAACTCAACATTAAATTTAAGATTCAAGTAAGCTAACTAAATTGAAATCTGAATACACACACAAAAATTCCAATCTGAAAATAACCATTGTAAATCGGCATTTACCAAACAGTTAACTAATTCCCTGAATTAAAATTTTCGAAATCGGCAAATTTTCATATATATATATATATATATATATATATATATATATATATATATATATATATATATATATATAGCCCACAAACTGAAATTAACAATTAAATTCGAATTTAAACTAGTACAAAATCTGAATTTTGAAAATCTTAACATATATACATACACTCAACTTATATATATATATACCTCAATACGCATATGTGTGTGTGCACGTGAAAGTGTGTGTGTGTGTAGTGCGTGTGGGCGTTCGAGTCTGTCTGTGTGTGTAGAAAAGGGAAGGGGAAGAGGGGGGAGGGCTTACTGCCGGTGGGAGGCGGCGGTCGGCGGTAGTTTCCGGGGGAAGAGCGAGGCCGAGAGACGAGGGAGCGAGGGAGCGAGGTGGAGACCGAGAGAGAAGAGCGGTAGAGGGAGAGGGAGAGGGAGAGCGGGCGTGAGTTTTGCTAAGAGAGAGAGACCGAGTTGTGCGGGTATTAAAATTATCCTTCACAAGTTTAACAAAGTGCCCTATTTACGAAATAATGCAATCTAGGGAAATTACAATTTGATAAAAATAGAAATTTGGTAAGTAACAATTCGAATAAACAATTAAGCATAAAATTGTATGAAAAAATTTAATAACTTTCTAGTTGGTACATTGATCGAGACGGCGTTCAAGTCCTTCCACTGCAAAATAATTCAACTTATTATCAATAATAATTATCAAATAAATTATTCATCAAAAAAAAAATTAGGTGGTATTCAAGAAAGCACGCAAAACGAAAAGTGGTATTACAAAAAGTCTGTAGCATTATCGTTTGCAGAAGCATAATACATTGCAGCTACGGATGCCGCTTGTAAAGCAATTTGGCTCAGAAAAATTCTAAAAGACTTGATGTTTGCTCAACAAGAGTCGACAACAATACATTGCGACAACATGTCAGAAATTGCTATAACAAAAATCCAGTCTTTCATGCTAGATCGAAGTATATTGAACTACGTCATCACTTCATTTGAGATTTAGTAAGTAGAGAAGAAATTTGCGTGGAATTCATCAACACAAATGATCAACTAGCAGAAATTTTGATAAAGGCAGTCACATTTGACAAGTTCGACAAAACCAAGAAAAAGCTCGAGATTACAAATTAAGAGGGGGTGTTAAATGTGGTATAATCTTAGAAAAATAAATAAAGATACATGAATGGGAGAAAATGTATCTAAGAAAATACATAATGCAAATTCATGAACTATTAGGTGTCCACTTATCTTCTAGTATCTCTAGAGTTATCCATATGGTCCTATAAATAGAGGTCATTCTTGTACTCTCAAGGAATGTGTAAAAAGAAGCAAAAAATTATAGAGTGTGCCGTAGCAACTCAAAAACTATCAATAAAAATTCAAGTTTTTTTCTTCAACACTTTGTTTCTGCACTAACAACTTCAACCAACACCTCCGCCAAATTTATTTATTCGCCATTTACAATACTCATTGCACGTTTTCAAGTGACTTAAAAGTAAAATAAATGTGAAGTATATAAAATAAAAGTAGGAGTTCAACTAACCATATCGTGACAGCATAGCATATAGCAAGATACCACACATTGAATGTCCAATTGCAAGCAATCGTCCATCCTATAGTTTGCTTTGGGCCATTATGTATTCCATCTACATGGGAAAGGGATAACAAAAAGATTATCAATGCTAATTAGAAGGAAATAAATAGTCAGCATAAAAGGTTATCAAATGTCAAAAGTCATGTTTTAGCTTGAAATACGTGGTTAAATAAAGGGTGATAACATGGTTATTGTTGGAATATTTATTAAAATAGTGACAATTACTTAAACCTACATGGAGCATAATTAAGCATAATTAAATCTACATGGAGCATAATTAAACCTACATGCTTATATGTTGTTGATCAATTATTGGCTACATGAATTCTTCAAAATATTAGTGCACACGTATCCATTTATTTGGAGGATTATAGTTGGACCAATTTTACAACCAATTATTTTCAAACATATTTTGCTAGACTTGTTGTCTCATGATTGGTCCATTCACATAATAATGATTAAAATGTTCCTATAAATTCATGCACTAGGCAATAGAGATACACAGACACTCGTTGCATTTCAAAAAACAAAATTGATTTCTCTACATATTATATATATATATATATGTTTAATTTGGCCAATAGAAGAGTGTTCTTGTAAGAGAGAGCTTTGGGTTAATTCTTTAGTGCAAAATAAGGATTTAACCACACAACATTTAAGTTGGGCTGTTGTATCCTGGAGGGGACAAGTCAGAGATTTCTGTTGCACCGGTGATTGATGTTTTTCCAACACCGCAGAGGGCTTGAATCTCCTTAAAGAGAGCGAGATATCCGCGCCTCAGCCTAATTGGTTACGGTTATTATATCCATTATTAGTATTGTAATATTATTGTATTTTTATTGCAATATCACTAACAATTTTAAGGAGAATTCAAGTAATGGATCAAACCGTGGAAAAGACCAATGAAAGTGTAGGAGATCTCAACAAGCCTTTTCGCTTCAAAGGCGTGAACTTTAAGCGCTGGAAAGGCAAAGTCCTCTTTTACCTCAACCTGCTCAAAGTTGCTTATATCCTCACGGAGAAGGATCCAAGAAAAATCAAAACTGATGGCATGGACGATGATGAATATTTTGATCATGATGAAAAAGTGGAGAAATACAAAAAAGATGAGTACAACTGTCGGAATTATATTTTAAATTGTCTTGCTGATCATTTTTATGATTACTATGATACTACTTTCTCGTCTGCCAAGAAAATTTGGAAAGCTTTGCAGAGCAAATATGATACTGAAGAGGCGGGAGCGAAAAAATATGCAGCAAGTCGATTTTTCCGCTATCAAATGGAAGATGGAAAATCTGTGGTGGAACAAGCACAAGATTTTCAAATGATAGTTGCAGAACTCTCATCTGAAGGTATTAAAATTGGAGACAATCTTATTGTTGCTGGCATGATTGACAAACTTCCACCATCTTGGAGGGAATTTCAAAAGAACATGCGCCACAAGCAGAAGGAGATGTCTCTTGAAACTCTTATCACACGCATTCGCGTGGAAGAAGAAGCACGTGGACAAGATGCACTTATTGAACAACATAATGGACATTCCACGAAGGTAAATTTAATTTCTGAAAATTTGCCTACTGGTCAGAATTCTAAAAAATATGTTTTGAAGCCCAATAAGAAAAATATGAAAATGCCTTATAAACAAAACAAGGGAACTTCAAGCAAGTGGAATAAGAACCAATCACATCCTTCACAAAATAAACAAGGCAAAACTTGCTTTGTGTGTGGAAAATTTGGGCACCTTGCTAAAAATTGCAGATACCGGAAACGTGAGCCTGTTCCACAGGTTAATGTTACCGAAGAACCATTTGTTGCTATGATTACTGAAATTTATATGGTGCAAAGTGCTGAAGGATGGTGGGCTGATTCTGGAGCAAGCAGACATGTTTGCTATGATAAAAATTGGTTCAAAAGTTATACTCCTTTTAAGGAGCCTATGACTGTAATGCTTGGGGATTCTCATACTATACAAGTTCTTGGAAATGGAGATGTTGAACTCAAATTCACCTCTGGAAGAGTCCTGACATTAAAAGATGTACTATATACACCTTCCATGAGAAAGAATTTGATGTCGGGTTATCTTCTGAATAAGGCTGGCTTCAAACAAACAATTGAATCTGATCAGTATGTGATTACCAAAAAAGGTACTTTTGTTGGCAAAGGATATGCTTGTGATGGGATGTTCAAATTAAACATTGTAAGTGCTAATAAAGATGCTTCTACTTCTGTTTATATGCTCTCTTCACTGAATTTTTGGCATGCTCGTTTATGTCATATAAATAAAAAATATGTGGGAATCATGAGTAGTTCAGGATTAATTCCCAATGTGAAAAAAGATTTAGAAAAATGTGAGACTTGCAGTCAAGTGAAAATTACAAAACGACCTCATAAAAGTGTTGAAAGAAATACCGAATTGTTAGAATTAATTCATACCGATTTATGTGAATTTGAAGGAATTTTAACTCGTGGAGGAAATAGATATTTTATCACTTTTATTGATGATTCTTCAAAATATACTTATGTTTATTTATTAAAAAATAAAAGTGATGCTTTTGACTATTTTAAAAAATTCCTCCTAGAAGTTGAAAATCAATTCGGTAGAAAAATTAAACGTATTCGAAGTGATAGAGGTCGAGAATATGAATCATTTGGATTTAATTCATATGTTGAATCATTGGGAATAATTCATGAAACTACTCCACCATATTCACCTGCTTCTAATGGTGTAGCAGAGAGGAAAAATAGAACGTTGATTGATCTTACAAATGCTATGCTATTAGATTCTGGTGCACCCTCAAGTTTTTGGGGTGAAGCGGTTTTAACTGCTTGTCATGTGTTAAATAGAGTGCCACATAAAAAGACTAAAATTACACCTTTTGAGGTATAGAAGGGGCATAAGCCAAATTTGGGATATCTTAGAGTATGGGGATGCTTAGCCTTTGTGAGGTTAACAGATCCTAAAATACCTAAATTGGGAATTAAAGCTAACACTTGTGCCTTTATTGGTTATGCAGAAAATAGTACAGCATATAGATTTTTTTAAATTGAAAATAAAATTATTTTCGAGTCTGGTGATGCTATTTTTCATGAAGAAAAATCTCTTTTTAAATCGAAAAATAGTGGGGGCCAACAAATTGAAAAACATTTTTTAGAATCTAACTCTTCTACTCAAAGTTTGCAAAATGAAGAAAATTCTGAAATTAGAAGGAGTAAAAGAGCTAGAATTGAAAAAGATTTTGCTCCTGACTACGTGGTTTATAACATCGAAGAAACACCACTTTCTTTGCAAGAAGCCTTTTCATCACCAGATGCTGTTTTCTGGAAAGAAGCTGTACATGATGAAATGGAATCACTAATTTCAAATAAAACTTGGAAATTGGTTGATTTACCACCAGGTTGTAAAACTATTGGGTGTAAATGGGTCCTTAGGAAGAAATTAAAACCGGATGGTAGTATAGACAAGTACAAAGCAAGGCTTGTCGCAAAAGGTTTCAAACAACAAATTGATTTAGACTTTTTTGATACCTTTTCTCCGGTTACGAGGATAACATCCATAAGATTGCTAATTGCAATATCTGCTATTCATAATTTGATTATTCATCAAATGGATGTTAAACCTGCTTTTTTAAATGGTGATCTTGATGAAGAAATATATATGGACCAACCCGAAGGTTTTTCACAACCAGGTGAAGAAGGCAAAGTGTGTAAGTTGACTAAATCCCTTTATGGCTTAAAGCAGGCTCCTAAACAGTGGCATGATAAATTTGATTCTTGCATGATTAAAAATGGGTATAAAGTAAATGAGAGTGATAAATGCATATTTTATAAATCTTGGGAAAATTCGCATGTTATTATTAGCCTATATATTGATGATATGTTGATTTTTGGCTCTAATATTCATGTTATAAATGAGGCCAAAAATATGCTCAAAAAACATTTTGACATGAAAGATCTTGGTGAGGCTAAATTTATTTTGGGAATGCGAATTACTAAAACAAGTGATGGTATTTTTCTTGATCAATCACAATATGTTGAGAAAATCTTGAAAAAATACAATTATTTTGATTGCAAGTATGTTGCTACTCCTTTTGATTCAAGTATACACTTATTCCCGGTTGAGAGGGAAGATGAAGTGATAAATCAAAAGGAATATGCTAGCATAATTGGAAGCTTGCGATATGCAACTGATTGCACGAGACCAGACATTGCATTTGCAGTGGGGGTACTTAGCAGGTATACGAGTAAGCCAGGTAAAGAACATTGGCATGCTATAAATCGAGTAATGAGATATTTATTTGGTACCAAAAATTATGGCTTACTTTATCAAAAATATCCTGCTGTTGTTGAAGGATTTTGTGATGCAGATTGGAATACTCTATCAGGAGATTCTTTATCTACCAGTGGATATATTTTCAAATTGGGAAGTGCTGCTATTTGTTGGAAATCTAAAAAACAAACCATTATTGCTAACTCTACTATGGAGGCTGAACTAATTGCTTTAGCATCAGCTAGTGAGGAAGCAAATTGGTTAAGAGATTTATTACAGGAAATTCCAATGTGGGAAAAACCAATACCTCCTATTTTGGTTTATTGTGACAGCACTGCTGCTATTGGTAGAGTAAATAACCGTTATTATAACGGTAAATCCAGACCTATAAGAAGAAAACACAGTACTGTGAGATCCTATTTGAGTAATGGGATAATTAATGTGAATTACATTAAATCATGTGATAATCTTGCAGATCCATTAACCAAGGCCTTGGCAAGAGAAAGGGTCTGGAATGCATCGAGGGGGATTGGGCTAATGCCTATATTATCATGAGCCATGTATAAGGATACCCAACCTGGTGACCAGAGATCCTGTATCCAGGTTCAATGGGAAGAACGAATTATATGATGGCTGGTAGAATGCACAAATTCATTTTGTCCATCCCTATGGTGTATGTGCATTATTCTGTAACGATGGAGGGTTGAGTTTTATTGGAAAACTCTTAATAAAATTTGTATCTCTTATGAGTGGGGTGCTACAGTTACAGGTGCACTCTTGACAAATTTTACCTATATGAGTGCGAGAGTGGGGCCGCTCTCTATGAGAATATTGGGCATATTCTTGAAATACACTCATGAATACCGGGATCAGCACAGGGCCGTAAGTGCTTGCTATTAAAGCTCAAATTAACATCTTAATTATTATGTGTGAGCAGCAATTCTTTATTTCCCTTAACCAGTTATAGTTCAAGTCTGAGACTACTACTAACTGTGGAATAAAGATTACTGTTTCACTAGTGAAGGTTCAATGCAGAGTCACACCTATCATGATGCATAATAATTTGTCTATTGGCCAGAGTGTATATATTATTTTAATAAATGAGTGGGGGATTGTTGGAACATTTATTAAAATAGTGACAATTACTTAAACCTACATGGAGCATAATTAAGCATAATTAAACCTACATGGAGCATAATTAAACCTACATGCTTATATGTTGTTGATCAATTATTGGCTACATGAATTCTTCAAAATATTAGTGCACACGTATCCATTTATTTGGAGGATTATAGTTGGACCAATTTTACAACCAATTATTTTCAAACATATTTTGCTAGACTTGTTGTCTCATGATTGGTCCATTCACATAATAATGATTAAAATGTTCCTATAAATTCATGCACTAGGCAATAGAGATACACAGACACTCGTTGCATTTCAAAAAACAAAATTGATTTCTCTACATATTATATATATATATATATATATATGTTTAATTTGGCCAATAGAAGGGTGTTCTTGTAAGAGAGAGCTTTGGGTTAATTCTTTAGTACAAAATAAGGATTTAACCACACAACATTTAAGTTGGGCTGTTGTATCCTGGAGGGGACAAGTCAGAGATTTCTGTTGCACCGGTGATTGATGTTTTTCCAACACCGCAGAGGGCTTGAATCTCCTTAAAGAGAGCGAGATATCCGCGCCTCAGCCTAATTGGTTACGGTTATTATATCCATTATTAGTATTGTAATATTATTGTATTTTTATTGCAATATCACTAACAGTTATTGTTATCAACAAGGAGAAATGTCACCTCACCACAGCAGGAACGTCTTCTTCCAAGTAATGATCGAAGTCCCCATCATAATTGACAATCAAATCCAATTGTTTCTGGAAATATGGTAGTAATTAGATGCTCTTATAGATCAAACAACTGAGGTGAAACAGAAAGACCTTCTTCAATAATATCTACTAGTTTTTTAATTTGGCCAGCAACAGCAGAGTTCTGCCTTGTTTCTAGCAAACTTAGTAACTTCCATCTTACCTCATTAAAGTGTTCAAAAATGAAAGAATCCTCAAGGACCCTTGGTATTTGATCAAAAAAATTAGCCAACATAAGGTTTAATTGACTTTCACTGAAAATTCCAGAGAATCTTTCAGATAAGCGCATAACATTCCTGTCAATTTTGTCACCAGTTTTGATTTGTCTCATGCTTCTGTAATCCTTGTTTGTTCCTTATTGACCATTAGCTCAGCTTTTTCCAAGGCATTCTTGGTATTGGTCAACTGCTTTTCTATGGGAAGAGCCTCATTGGTTACATTCTCAACAGAAGCTCCCATGAATTCAAATATTGCATGAGCTAATTTCTTAACATATTTAGCATCTGATCCATGCATGCTCAACCCAGCTCCTCGAACTTCAAGAATCCAAGTATCTAATCCTTGCCTCCACATGTAACGGGCAACGAAAACTGCAAAAGTATGTTTTAGACAAGAAATTTAATAATTAATATATCGTAATTGTTAGATCGATCGTATTGTAATGATTTGTTGTTCTACTTGGACCACCTATAGCAAACCTCAAAACGCTCCCATTCCATGCATATTATGCAGCATTTCTATATATATATATATATATATATATATAGAGAGAGAGAGAGAGAGAGAGAGAGAGAACAAACAGACATTTTTGGTCTTCTGATACAACAATAGGAGAATTTCCAACTAAAACTCGCCTACTGTCGAAGACTGTTTCATGAATTGATCATCACTTCTAAAAGTTTCCAACATATAGGAGGAACACAAGTATAGGCCAAGAGGACTCCTACACTACTTTTTATACGAACAAGGAAAACACTTAACATAATTATTACATAAAGATCAAATTAAGGCTAATTATTTTCCTCTCTCTCTTTACTCATGGAAATTAAAACTTCTCCTATACACATAGAGCAGGGATGTGAACTAACCCAGGAAAGAGATCGTATCCAATGGCATTAGCCATTAGCCATAGTACCATTCAACAGTAGCAGAGGATGATTACGTGATAGCTACCGTTCTCAAACAATTTTCAAAACAATAAACTTCAAAAACATTATCTTCCATATAACAACAATATTCACTTGTATAGCAGACATGATTACACAAACATTGCACAAACTCTCAAAATTTGACTTGCCCACGCCACTGTAGCATGTCCAGAAGCATCCGTTTGGTAAAAGAATATTTTTTGTTTATAAACATGTTTATAAACAAGATAATTTCTCAAACCACTTTTTAACCATACAAATTTTCTCTCCCCAATTTTCAACTATTATTTTTTACATCAAAATCATAAATAAATAAGTTTATAAACCAAATAGTGTTATAAGAATTAAGACGTATCATTACTATTCAAGATACGAATTATTTGTCTCCTGCAACGTGCACTAAAATCTTATACTAGTTCATCAAGTGATAAAATTCTACCTGACTTACGAATTATCCAACACAATTTATGCAGAGAAATGTACACCATCTCATTTAACAATGCCTCAGCGATATATTGCTACCTGGCCCATGAACTAGTAAACATGTATGTAAAGGTTAAGGGGACCCGTTGACACATAAAAATACCAAATTCTAAGGCCCAACATAAAGATTCGAAACATGAAAGCCCATTACAAATGAAAGGGCGATGTGGAGGAAGCTAGGCGATTGGGGCGATCACTAGAGTACTTGGACGATGTGACGATCACAAGGCCGATTTGGCGATCAAGCCATTTAGGAATGAAGGAGTAGTTCTTACAACTTATCCCACAACCCACATGTCTATCTACAAACGATTTCCACATCATGAGCGGTTGAAGATCATGGAAGTTACTTGGTGCAAAGTAGTTACACCGAGAAGTGGGCGACAGTTATATAACATGGTGGACAACATTTACTACATGCAAGTTACAAAGTGAAGGCGACAATTAGAGATTCAAATAGTAGTAGGTAGTTTATTCAGATGTTTATATATAGTAGGATTTTAGATGTTTAGAAGACAATAAAATCAAAACTCTCATAACAAATATGTAATCTCTTCTATCTTATATATTAGAAACTACCCTTAATTTAGGTTATGTACTTGTGCCCTTTGGAGGCGTTATGCGTAATCAAATTTTTCTTAGTGCAAACACCTCTTTTTGGGACTTTGCCTCAAGAGGTTTGTCCCTTACACTTTCGTCTGATCTCTTTTAATTGTTAGTATCGAGCGAAACCACACCCGACGTGCAACAGGACCTGAGTAGAGGGAGTATAGCGCCAAGGGTGAGGAGCCCGGAGGAATTATTAACGAAAACGTAGTGGAGCACATCGAAAGTTTGTTCGATAGTTTCTGGATATCAACGATTTTTTCATCTTGAGCGTAGTTCATTGAGAAGGCTCGGAATCTTGCTGTGTTGGTGGTCAGGGTGAGTGAGCGATGCCGCCCGGTGCCTTTGTGTGTGCAATTTGAGCCTTGATAGCGTAAACCACTCTGACCTGAGCGAGCTCTGTTTATCTTGGTATTAAAAAGGGAAAAATACATAGATAAGGTATTTATAATACACAATTTCAATTTTAAGATATTAGTTTAAAAAAATCAAAAATCTGGTTCTAATTATATGTATTTAATTAAATTAAAAAATTAAAAATACTTTATTAATTGTATAAGTTAAGGTCACAACGCAATATAATTTTAGGTCACAAATGCAAATCTTTTACGCCACAAATTATCAAAATAGTAGGTCACAAATTATTAAAACAACAAGTCACAAAATGAATTTGTACGTCACAATAACAATTTTTTTACTTCGTAATAACAATTTCAAGGTCACATGTTTTAAATTAATCGATCCCGAGTTATTTTTAGGTCACGAATTATCAAATTATTGGGTCACGGATATTTTAAGTCACAATTATCAAATTAGTAGGGCACGATTTATCAAGTCACAAATATTTGAAGTCACAATTATCAGTTTATTAGGGCGCATACACATATTAGGTCACAACATATCATGGAAGGCACCAACACACCACCACCGTCCCAACGTCACTGCCGCCTCCGCCTCCCACCGTCGTCGCCGCCGACACCAACCAAAGAAAAAGAAGAAGGCAGGCACCAGTTCTCAATGCAGCTACAACCACTCTCCCAACGTCACTGCAGCGGCAGCGACCCCAACCAAAGGGGGAAAAAAAAAAAAGAAACTGCTTCTGCTGCAAAACCAAATCTTCAAACCCATAACCACATAGCACCGGATACCGCACACAGCCACCACATAACCATCACCATCCACATCCACCATTCGCCACCGCGCCACCATTCCCCACTTCAATCCAAAATAACCATCACAGATCCCTGAGATTCACCCACAGGGTCATAGAACTACCGTTCGCCACCACTTCCATCATAGATCCACAATCGCCAACACCGTTGCCACACCAAGCTAGGAATCTGGCTCCGTCATCAACAAATCCAAATCCAAATCCACGGGAGAGTGCAGAATCCATCGCGCGATGGCATCGCCGTTGCCTGTTTGGAAGAACTGTGCGCTAAAGCACCGTCACGTTGCTTGCTCCGAGTGGCCCTGTAGTGCTGAAGAAGGTGCTGCCCGTCTCCATTGTCGTGTGGCCTCACCGTGATTGCCACCTCCGTTAAATTGTCTCTGAAGAGAGGATGGAGGGAGAGAGATTAGCTGAGAATAGAGAGGGACAGTGAATAGTTTCTGGTTTATTAGGGTTAGGTTTTTATTTGTTTTTGAGGTAGGGTAGGGAAGGGTGGTTTTGTAGAGAATTATTTTATAATATTAATATTAATTAATAAAATTAAAATCCTAATTACAACTTGATTTTTGCATAAATAATAGTTATACTTGATTTTTGAAATTAGATATTTAAAAACCTGGGAGGCGTAATTTCCACTATTAAAAAAAGGGGCTATCCACATAAATACTCTACTTTTAGTGATCAATTTGAAATTTACTTCAATTTTATAAAATTTGAAAATTACTTTTTAAAAAATCTTAAAAACTGAAAATTACTTATGATACTTCTCAAATAGGTTAGTATCATAATATGATACTTATGATTATGTTAGTATCACAATATGATACTTATGATACTTTTTCAATTTTTTTTAGTATCACAGTATGATACTTATGATACTTTTAAATTTTTTAGTATCACTGTATGTTACTTATGATACTTTTCAATTTTTTTTAGTATCGCGGATTGATACTTTACAATTTTTTATGATACTTTTTCTTAGACATAAAATCAAACAGTTTGCTAACACTATTCTCTAAACATTTTTCTGCTAAACCTATAACAATGGAGCTTCCCATCGCCCTGCACTTGCAGGCTGCAAAACCACCACCACCACCACCATAGCATAATCAACACAACACGACCATTGCAAACAAATCCACAACTATAGAAACCGCACACCAGTAGCACCGCACCACCACAACCATGCTTCACATCCACTGCACAACCTTCAAATCACCAGCACCACCACAGCGCACCAGCAACATTGCCTCAGTCCACTGCACCACCTTCAAATCACCACCACCGCACACACAACATTAACAATCGGCTTCGATCTGCTTGGTTGTACCAACATCGCGCACCAGCATCAGTGCCTTACGTCCACCGCGCACACAACAACACAGTCGGCTTTGATCTGCTTGATTGCGAGCACCAACAGGGGTGGGACATTTTTGAATGCAGACGGGCATCCGGCATGGTGGTGGCTCGGTGCTGTGGTGGTGCGTGATGGTGGTGGTGGTCCGATGGTGGCAGTGAGGAGTTGGTGTGGCTCGGTGAAGAAGAAGACGCCGTATTTTTCATTTTTTTTTTTTGCATAGTAAAAATCAGTTTGATAACTTTAAAGTAGTAACTAGTGAATAATCCAGTGCGATGCATGAGAAGAAACGTCTAAATAAAAATAATCATATTCGAAATTAAATGAATCCTTAAACAAAGTAAATAACATTCACAAATAAGAGATAAGTTCATCATTTATTAGTTTCATGTATAAACATCAACCTTTTAGGAAGAAATCATACATGCGAAAATGATTGTGCCTGACTCTTATTGATAGTCATGGCATATGACACCATCAATGAAAATTATTATTATTTTATTTTTTTTTGAAATCTAATAAGTATCCTAAAATTCGAATGGCTCAACGATATCATTGGAATAAAGAAATTGTGTCATGCATTACTGTCAGATAGAATTTGACCTTATAGAATATGATCGTCAAGTTTTGTAACGATTATTCACTATCTCCTCGAACCAAAAAGTCGCCTTGTAAAATGAACACTTAAATGTAGGATCTCCAGTATTAATATACTCTAAAAATTCAAATAATAGATGAAAAAGTTTATAATAGAGATCATGCATATAAAAGATAAAATTCAATATTTTGACCATTGACAATGAAAAACAACATGTATAATAATAATAATAATAATAATAATAATAATAATAATAATAATAATAATAAAAAATAAAAAAAAATTGCGAGTTTGACAAAGATATTGCATCAAATTTATGATATTTTAGGTTTTCAATATTTATATAACGTAATTATTTTCTGATTGAAATTATAATTTAGTATTGATCATCTCAATTTTTAGTTAAGTAAATTGGGAGTCAATTTATATATTATTGGGAAAAAATATCATAAAATTTGAATTAAAATATAGTAAAGAATATCTTGGTATGGTTAATTACTTTTTGAAATTTTAAAATTAACAGTTATGACAAAAATCATTAATAACTATATCATTTCAAACAATATAGATAAATTTGTTAACCGTTAATGTTCAAAAATGTGATATGAGACTTTTTGAAATAAAAAATTAATTAAGAATTAAATGTAATTGTCATTGAAATAATTTTGATAAATAATGCAATATAGGAAATAACTTTAATATGTATATGTAATAAATAACTTAAAAATAGTATTTAGTTATAAAAATTTCAATACAATGTGATTTATAAAAATACGAATGTGTATAAATTTTAAATATAATTTTAATTGAGAATTTGACATTGAATTTGTATGACTGAACCAAATATTTATCCATAAAATTAAGACCAATAAAATATCACAATTATTATAAGAAATTAATTACGCATTAAATGTAATTATCTATAAAAATATTTAATAATTTAATAATACGCTATAAAAAAGAGCTTCAATTTTTAGATATACTGATGAAAACCGAGAAAGTCAAACCTCGATGCGCAAGCCGTGTGGCCCATGAAGAGATCCGACGTCGAAGATGTTCAAGATTCGAGGCTAAATAATGTGAATAAAGTCAAGAAAACAAGCCGAGAATCAAGTTGTAGCCAAAAATAAGAAGAAATTGGACTCAGCCAATTTCGGTCGACCGAAACTCTGCAGAGGATTTTTTAAGGTAGCCTCAGTCGCGTTCGGTTGAGGGTTGGTCGATCAAAAGTCCCATTTCGGTCAACCATGTGATCGACCGAAAATGGTTCGGTCGACCGAAATACTCTGTTTCACAAAAACGGGGTTTTTGTTGCAATTTTCACAAAAACGAAGCTTTGTTGCAATTTTCGAAATTGGTACCTTTTGCCCAATTTTGTACATTATATACTCTTTTCTTTTCATTTGTAAAGATAACTTTGATGTTCATGATGAATTGGTCTTGAAAGATTCCCTTCTTGAGGTAAGGTTAAACCTCTTTGATCTTGTATTTCCTTGGAATTTCTTCAACTAAATCTAGGGTATTATTATTCTTGTGTTTGTTGTTGATTTCCGCCACCTTGGAATTTGTTTGATTGATACTCATTGGGCTAGGGTTTGTTAATTCTTGAGTTTTAGGTTAGATTTAAACTTAAATTAAGGTGTTTATCCTTTATTTTACCACTTTAGCTTTCTTGGGTTTTGTATTAAATTGTTGTGGAAATTTTCGATCAACACACCGAAGGGGTTCGCATCATTTGGTATCAGAGCTTGGCTCTAATTTGGTAAACCTATCATTTACATTTTTGTTGTTGTTAAAAAAAAAACGAAAAATTGAAAAATTGTGGAAATTTGTTGTTCTTGATCATTTGTTGAACTCCACATATTGGGCATTTTGATTGTTGAACTTATTGGGGAATTCCATTAGTCATACACTTGCATTTCTATGTATTCAAGAGTGTGCCACCAAGTGTTTGATAAATTGTTCCAAAGAAAAATACTTCATTAGTACTTTGTTGTTCAATGCCCCTATATTGCTAATTACTTGGGGCTATCCAATTCTCATCATTGAGATTGTGTTATCAACATTTTATTCCATATATCACTTGTTTCATCCATTGGATAATTGTTGATCATTCACTTCTTGCCACAATTGTGTTGTTGGGGGGTTTTTCATATATCCACATTATCCACATTCAAGGCCACTTCAATATTTAGTACAAAGTGTTTGCTAAATTGCTTCATTGAAATTTACACTCTTGTGCTTATTTGCTCTACATATATGCCTTGTCTAATACTTGTGGTTATTCAATCACATTGTTGAAATTGTGATCCTAGCATCTTATCCAAAATAAATATTGTTCATTTTGAGTATAGCAAGTACATAAATTCTACTTGTTATTTGTATCTACTTGTTCTAAATTCCTTCTTCCTTGTTGGTGATTTCTTTAACTCCACAAGAATTATATTTTGTGATTTAGTTGATTACCTTCCTTGGGGAACTTGAGAAAGGAGATTTTGAGTGGAAAAAGGCAAGAGTGGTGAGCTCAATAGAGAGTAAAATCCAAATTTGAGTGAAACACGAGAGAAATATTTTCTTGTGAGAACACTTTCACACTTGCACACCATGTCCATTTTCAATTCTCAAACTCAAGATTTGAAGTACTTGTTGGAAAATCTTTCGACCACCATGGCTAGACAAATGGAGAAAAGTGGGGGTGAGTTGGAAATTTAGGAACAAGAGGGGAGAGTACATCAAATAGGGGAGGTGAAGAAATGATGTGTAGTAGAAGAAGGGTGAGGGATAAATTTGGGAACATTGTGTATATGGATGGAAGTAGAAAAGAAAATGGGAGTTTGAATAGGAAAATTAGAAAGGATACTTGGGATAATGAAAATGAGAGTGAACAAAATGGGAGCATGCATAGGAAAAGAGGAGAATGGATAGATAGGAGTGGAGATGGAATTGATGATAATATTGATAGAACAAAAATAAAGAGTCCATCATTCCTTGGGAGGGATGATAATGAAGGGGAAGTTGAAGAAGAATGGGTAGAAGAAGAAGAGAGTGGGTAGATGGGAGTGGAGATGGGTTGGATGATAGGGGGAATGGAGTTGATAAAAATATTGATAGTGTGCAAATGAAGACTTCGTCATTCCATAGGAGGGATGGTAGTGGAAGTAGAGAAGTAGTGAATGAGATGAATGTTAGGCTACCAAAATTTTTGGCCCATGATAATGAGAGGGAGAAGCATGGAGGAAATACTTTCTACACTAGATGCCTTGTGGGGGATGGGCATGTAGTCTCATTATAGATGGGGAGAGTGACACGAATTTGGTGAGTGCTAGTAGGGTGGAGAAATTGGGGTTACCGGTTAAGAAGCATCCTAATCCCTAAGTATTGCAAAGGTTGGGTGACGATGGGGAAGTGAGAGTAAGTGAACAAGTTCTTCTTACTTTTCACATTGGTACTTATAGTGATCAAATATTATGTGATGTGGTTCCCATACATACTACTCACATAATTTTGGGGAGACCTTGGCAATGGGAGCGAAATGTGAATCATGATAGGAGGAGGAATTGGTGTAGCTTCCAAATTGATGGAAAAAAGGTTGTGATCCTATCTTTGAGCTCGGAAGAAGTATGCAAAGACCAAATGAAGTTCAAGAAGGAATTTGAGGAAGAAGGAAAAGAAAGGGAAAATAGGAAATCAAAAGAAAAATCACTTGAGGAAATTGATGTCAACACAAAAGTGAAGCCAAATGAAAAAGAGAGAGTTGGGGCCACGACCCTAGAAAAAGGTGAGGAATTGAGAGTTGGAGCCACAACTCCAGAAAAAGGAGAGGCGATAGAAGAACTGAGAGTTGAGGTTCCTACCTCAGAAAAAGGTGAGGGAGTGATGAGTGCCACCCAGAAAATTGAGAGAAAAGATCACCCAAAAATGTTCTTTACTCTTGAATATTCTAACACTTCCCTCCCTAGCTTGGTTACTTCTTTGTTGCAGGGGATCGTTAAGCATACTTATCAAAGCAACAAGGAGCTCCAAAGGCATGCCATGTGGAAGAAATTCATGGAAACATTTTCCTACAACAACGAGTATAACCGAGGTAAAGAAAATGGGATAACCAATGCAACATCTAGGAGGTATGCTCCTAACATTTCTTTGAATGCAATGTTATTGTGTTTTGAATACATTAGAGGGTTGTATGATCTTGATATAGATTTGATAAGTGTGTTGTTGACTTGTGAAAATGTAACATGTGGTAGGGATCATTGTCATGATGAGTGCTTAATTTGTAAATGCAACTTTTTGCATGTGCCAAATTACATAAGTACCAAATCCTTTTGTGAAGATGTTGCATATAGTAAATTTCATGAGCATGATGAATTCCTATTTTGTGAGAATATGCTTGATGTGCCTATTTGTCCTATAAATGAATTGCTAGTTGGGGAAGTCCATGGGAGAAATTTATTGGAATATCTTGATGATAAAAGGACTTCGCTTCTAACATTTCTAAATGTCCACTCATTTTATTTTGAACATGTTAAGGGCATGCATGTCAATAATCCAAATTTGTTAAGCATTTATGAATCATATTGTGAGCGATATCTTGATGAATTCTATGGGCATGATAATTATTTGTTTTGAAAAATTGGATTGTTTCTTTTTAAATGTGCCATGTGCAAATTGCTAATGGGAGAGGCACATGATAGTTGTTTGATGGGGTGATTTAAAATCAACGGGGTCTTAGGGGTATTATGTGATCAATTTTATTGACCTAATTTGAAGATTGGTGTTGAACATGTTTGCACTTATAGTAAATTCCGAATTTGCAAAATGACTAAACTCAAGTTTTTGTCCCAAGAATTCCATACATATTTACCCATCATGAGTAAACCCTAGATTACTAATTCTATAAATTTGACAGTGAGTTTACTTAGAACAAAGAAAGAAAATGAAGCTATTTTTGTGATTGTTGGTAGGAGTATTAAAATGTCACATTTGATTGCATGTCATGAAACCAACAAGGTCGTCAACATAGCTAATCTTTTCTTTTGGGAAGTCGTGCATTTGCACGAAGTAGATGCTAATTTTGTGGTTGTTAAATTTGCTTACAATAAAAGTGTTTATCTTAGTAGCAAATTTTCTCCACTTAATGTTGTTTTTGGCCCTAACCTACTAACTCTTTTGAGATTGATGCACTTGTTTATTTATGGAGATGTTAGTTTAGGTGGGCATAAAAGGCAAATTTGGTTGAGTCCCTGATAGAGCAGGGCGAGCGTCAATTTAGGGCGCATATTGAAAATGTACTTCCAATCCGAAACAAGATCGAATGAGAGTTGTATTTGACCCGGGTGGTTGGATGTTGTTCATTTGGAGGAAAAAACGGGTTCCTGATTTAATATAATCCAAATTGCTATTCTGCGGTGTTGGCACATCTCAAGCTCTTGGCAACGCCTACAAATTGATTTTGCACGGTGAGTATGAAATTTCAGTTACATTTATTGTGTCTGAATTTTCTATTTTTATTGTAGGTGTCGATTCGTGGTCGAATCTCTTTCGAGATGGAGGAGATGATGAGAATCACGAAGGTCCAATTTCATCGCATGAACATATGATCCACAATGTTGCAAGATCAAAGTTCAAGGAGTCTCACGACAGTGCACTCAAGCAAGATTCGAGGTCGAATCCTTTTCAAGAGGGAGGGGATGATGAGAATCGAGAAAGTCAAACCTCGATGTGCAAGCCGTGGGACCCATGACAAGATCCGACGTCGAAGATGTTCAAGATTCGAGGCTAAATAATGTGAATAAAGTCAAGAAAACAAGCCGAGAATCAAGTTGGAGCAAAAAATAAGAAGAAATTGGACTCAGTCAATTTCGGTCGACCGAAAATCATACCGGTCGACCGAAACTCTGCAGAGGATTTTTGAAGGCAGCCTCAGTCACGTTCGGCTGAGGGTTGGTCGACCGAAAGTCCCATTTCGGTCGACCATGTGATCGACCGAAAATGGTTCGGTCGACCGTGTCGGTCAACCGAAACACTCCGTTTTACAAAAAAGGGATTTTTGTTGCAATTTCCACAAAAACGGGATTTTGTTGCAATTTCCGAAATTTGCACATTTTGCCCAATTTTGTACATTATATACTCTTTTCTTTTCATTTGTAAAGATAACTTTGATATTCATGATGAATTGGTCTTGAAAGACTCCCTTCTTGAGGTAAGGTTAAACCTCTTTGATCTTGTATTTTCTTGAAATTTCTTCAACTAAATCTAGGGTATTATTATTCTTGTGTTTGTTGTTGATTTTCGCCACCTTGGAATTTGTTTGATTGATACCCATTGGGCTATGGTTTGTTAATCCTTGAATTTTGGGTTAGATTTAAACTTGGGTTAAGGTGTTTATCCTTTATTTTACCACTTTAGTTTTCTTGGGTTTTGTATTAAATTGTTGTGGGAATTTTCGGTCAACACACCGAAGGGGTTCGCATCATGTACTAAATAACTAAAAATAAGATTATTTATAAAAGAAACTATACGTATGATGTGATTTATATTTTGGTACTCCCTATGTCCCATAAAGATAATCCTCTACTCATTTTCATACAGATTAAGGACAAAAAGGAATATAAAACATTAATTTCACTCTTAAAAAATAAAGGAGACTATCTTTTTTAGACGGACAAAAAAGAAATAGTGGACTATTTTTTTAGGACGGAGAGAGTATTATTTAGTAATAAAATTTCGACATAATTTTTAACTAAAAATTTTACTTTGGATTTGTATAATTGAACACAAATATTTATTTGTAAGATTGAAAATGTTAGAAGAACAAAATTTTTTTATTGAAAATAGATATTTTGACACAAAAAAACCAAATATAAATAAGTAAAACAAAACAAATTATCGTTCTTATATCATAAAAAAAAAAAAAAAAAAAAAAAAAAAAAAAATATTCTCGGTAAAAGCAAATTTAAAAAATAAAAAAATAATTCTAGTTTCTTGTTTTTATTATTTTTTATACAATGTGATATACAATTTCATCAAATATATATATATTGACCCATGAATAATATGTTTTTTCTTCACTCAACGGCCGAAACCATTAACATATCTATCTAACCCAAAACTATTCTAAATAATCCAACATTAGTTAACACATTGCAACCCCAACAGAGAAATCTAGAACTTAATATAAATAGACTACTAACAAATCCTCCTATTAGTCCAAAATAATTTTGAATTCTATATTGTTTTCGAAACTTTCTCTACAATATTATTGTTTTAATATTTTTTTCTTTTTTGTCAGAAATCCAAATCTATGGTCAACGACTCAAACTATCACAGGTCTTGAAGAAAAGAGTGGTGCCAATCCTTTTTACTTTTTCAAAAAATAATTTACGATTTTTTATTTTCAACTGATTTGTAATATTAATAACTAATAAGCATTACCACCGCACCAGAATTTTTGAATCATAAAACGTGATAAATAGATGGTGGAGTGGAGGGGTCATATTAAATAGTACACATTTTTTCAAAGAAATAACCCTTTAATTGAATATTTTATTATTGTGTATATCTTCATAACAATTGTATATAATAGAAATGAAAGATGTTGTATATCGGGAAATGGAAAAAAAAGAATATAGAAAACAAAAATGAATAAACAGATTTTGAAAAAGGGGAAAAAAGTGAAACAAATTCTGAAAAAGCGAAAAAGGAAAAAAAAAAAAAAAAAATAACTGGCTTTCCAGTGTAATTAGGCGACAGGAAATAGAAGCCATATAAACACAATAAATATTGAAGAATGTAAGTAGACGTCAGCGATTTTGAAAATAATAAATAAATATTGAAGGCCCAACTATTTTTGAAGTGGGTTTTGAAGTTGATTATTGGATGAGAGATATGAGTAGTGTGAACATGATAAATATTGAAGTATCCAAAAATTGGAAAAATAAATAAATACAATCTACACATAGCACGAGAGTTTTTGAGGGAAACAGTGAAGTTGACTGGGGTTGACTCAGCTACTTTTATATATTACTAGTGAATCATCCCGTGCGATGCACGGGGAAGAAACGTCTAAATAAAAATAATCCTATTCGAAATTAAATGAATCCTTAAACAAAATAAACATTCACAAATAAAATATAAGTTCATCATTTATTAGTTTCATGTATAAACATCAACCTTTTAGGGAGAAGTCATACATGAGAAAATGATTGTACCTGACTCTTATTGATAGTCATGGTATATGACACCATCAATGAAAATTATTATTTTTTGAAATCTAATAAGTATCCTAAAATTTGAATGGCTCAACGATATCCTTGGAATAAATAACTTATGTCCTGCATTACTGTCAGATAGAATTTGACTTTATAGAATATGATCGTCAAGTTTTGTAACGATTATTCACTATCTCCTCGAACCAAAAATTAATCTTGCAAAATGAACACTTAAATGTAGGATCTCCAGTATTCATGTACTCTGAACATTCAAACAATAGATGAAAAAGTTAATAATAGAGATCATGCATATAAAAGATAAAATTCAATATTTTGACCATTGACAATGAAAAACAACATGTATAATAATAATAATAATAAAAAAAAATTGCTAGGTTGACAAAGATATTGCATCAAATTTATGATATTTTAGGTTTTCAATATTTATACAATGTAATTATTTTTTGATTGAAATTATAATTTAGTATTGATCATCTCAATTTTTAGTTAAGTAAATTGGGAGACAATTTATATATTATTGTGAAAAAATATCATAAAATTTGAATTAAAATATAGCAAAGAATATCTTGGTATAGTTATTTACTTTTTGAAATTTTAAAATTAATAGTTAGGACAAAAACTATTAATAACTATATCATTTCAAACAATATAGATAAATCTGTTAACCGTTAATGTTAAAAAATGTGATATGAGATTTTTTGGAATAAAAAATTAATTAAGAATTAAATGTAATTGTCATTGAAATAATTTTGATAAATAATGCAACATAGGAAATAACTTTAATATGTATATGTAATAAATAACTTAAAAATATGATTTAGTTATAAAAATTTCAATACAACGTGATTTATAAAAATACGAATGTGTATAAATTTTAAATATAATTTTAATAGAGAATTTGACATTGAATCTGTATGACTGAATCAAATATTTATCCAATAAAATATCACAATTATTATAAGAAATTAATTACGTATTAAATGTAATTATCTATAAAAATATTTAATAATTTAATAATACGCTATAAAAAAGAGCTCCAATTTTTAGATGTACTAAATAACTAAAAATAAGATTATTTATAAAAAAATTATACGTATGATGTGATTTATAATTTAGTACTCCCTCCGTCACATAAAGATGGTCATCTACTCATTTTCACACAGATTAAGGACAAAAAGGAACATAAAATATTAATTTCACTCTTAAAAAATAAAGTAGACTCTCTTTTTAAGACGGACAAAAAAGAAATAGTGGACTATCTTTGTATGACAGAGAGAATATTATCTAGTAATAAAATTTTGACATAATTTTTAACTGAAAATTTTATTTTGAATTTGTATAACTGAACAGAAATATTTTATTTGTAAGATTCAAAACGTTAGAAGAACACATTTTTCATGAAAAGAGAGATTTTGACACAAAAAGCCAAATATAAAAAAGTAAAACCAAACAAATTATCGTTCTTATATCATAAAAAATAAAAAACAACTTCTCGATAAAAGCAAATCTTAAAATAATAATAATTCTAGTTTCTTGTTTTTATTATTTTTTATACAATGTGATATACAATTTCATCAAATATATATATTGACCCATGAATAATATGTTTTTTCTTCACTCAACGGCTGAAATTATTAACATATCTATCCAACTTAAAGCTATTCTAAATAGCCCAACATTAGTTAACACATTGCAACCCCAACAGAGAAATCTAGAACATAATATAAATAAACTATTAACAAATCCTCTTATTAGTCCAAAATAATTTTGGATTCTATATTGTTTTCGAAGATTTCTCTACAATATTATTGTTTTAATATTTTTTCTTTTTTGTAAAAAACTCAAATCTATGTTCAACGACTCAAAATATCACAGGTCTTGAAGAAAAGAGTAGTGCCAATCATTTTTACTTTTTCAAAAAATAATTTACGATTTTTTATTTTCAACTTGTTTGTAATATTAATAACTAATAAGCATTACCACCGCACTAGAAATTTTGAATTATAAAACGTGATAAATAGAATGTGGAGTGAAGGGGTCATGTTAAACAATACACATTTTTTCAAAGAAATAACCATTAAATTAAATCTTTTATTATTGTGTATATCTTCGTAATAATTATATATAACAGAAATGAAAGAGGTTGTATATCGGGAAATTGAAAAGAAAAAAAAAGATATAGAAAACAAAAATGAATAAACAGTTTTGAAAAACGGGAAAAAAATGAAACAAATTCCCAAAAAGCGAAAAAGGAAAAAAATAAAAATAAAAAATGGCTTTCTAATGTAATTAGGCGACGGGAAATAGAAGTCATTTAAACACAATAAATATTGAAGAATGTAAATAGATGTCAGTGATTTTGAAAATAATAAATAAATATTGAAGGTCTAACTATTTTTGAAGTGAGTTTTGAAGTTGATTATTGGATGAGAGATATGAGTAATGGGAACATGATAAATATTGAAGTCCCAAAAATTAGAAAAATAAATAAATAAAATATGCACATAGTACAAGAGTTTTGGAGGGAAACAGTGAAGTTGATTGTGGTTGACTCAACTACTTTTATATATAGACTAGTTGTCTACCCGTGCGATGCACGGAATATATAATTTTTAAATCATAATTTTAAAAACATTTTGATTCAATCATATCAAATAAAAAACATAATTTAAATGAAATTTCAATACAAAATGTTATTGAATTTGAAATTTTAAAAAAGATAAAACTATTCAAAATAAAAAAATGTTACATGTACATTTAGTATACCGCGCCACTCAAAATTTGACATTCATTTAAATTTTTTATATAATTTTTTTTTAAAACTTTTATTTACATTTTTCTCTGAAAATTTGCCCACTTCATCATCTATTTTCCTTTTAATAAGTTATAATTTATTTATTTATTTTCAAAATATATTGATTCAAAATCTTCATTTTTAACTTAACAAATTTATATTGCATGGATTTTTTATTTTCAAATATATTAATCCGAAATTTTCAATTTCAATTTAACATATTTACATAGATATGACATTTATTTATGTTCAAATATATTAATACAATTTTTTGATTTCATAAATAAAATAACATATTTACATAGATATTATATTTATTTATGTTAAAATATATTAACTCAATTTTTTCATTTCCTACATAACACATTTACATAAATATCACATTAATTATGTTCAAATATATTAATCTAGTTGTCTACCCGTGCGATGCACGGAATATCTAATTTTTATATCATAATTTTGAAAATATCTTGATTATATAATCATATCAAATAAAAAAAAAAACATAAATCAAATAAAATTTCAATACAAAATATTGTTGAATTTGAAACTTTAAAAAAGACAAAACTAATCAAAATAAAAAAATGTTACATGTATACTAAGTATACCGCACCACTCAATTCGGCACTTATAAATTTTTTATATAAAATTCTTTTGATTTTTAATTACATTTTTCTCTTAAAATTTTTCCACCTCATCACCTATTTCCTTTTTAATATGTTATAATTTTTTATTAACTATATTTTTTAATGTGTTACTCACATATATTTTATTTGAAATCCAATATTTTAATTAATATATTTTATTTTTCCTTATTTTTTAAACATGTCAATTTTTGTCAAAATGATGTAAAGATTAAGCCTCTGTTTGGTAATATTGTTTGATTTATAAACCTGTATAAATGATTTTGAGGTAAAAAATAATGGCTGAAAATTGGAGAGAAAAATATGTGTGGTTAAAAAGTTGATAGAAAATAATTAATTATTTTTGTAACATGCGTATTGAAGATCCTACTCATTTAATGACATATTAGGAAGTAAAATTTCAATGATTTTATTTATTTATTTTCAAAATATATTAATTCAGTTTTTAAATTTCTAACTTAACAAATTTATATAGCATATATTTATTTATTTTAAAATACATACATCCAATTTTTTCATTTCCTCCATAACACATGTCATTGAGTTTAAAATTTAAAAAAAAAAAAAACAAAACTAATCAAAATAAAAAATGGTGCACACACAGTGTATTGCACCATTCAAAGTTTGACATTTAATTAAATTTTTTATATTAAATTTCTTTTGACTTTTATTTACGTTTTTCTCTGAAAATTTGCCCACCTTATCACCTATTTTTCTTTTAATATGTTATAATTTTTAATTAACTTTATTTTTTAATATATTGCTTACATATATTTTATTTTTCCTTATTTTTTAAACATACCAATTTTTGTCAAAATGATGAAAGGATTAAATTTTCTACCAACTTATCATTGGTTGTAAAAGGTTGATAGCAAATAATTAATTATTTTTGTAATATGCTTATTGAAGAACCTACTCATTTATTGACATATTAGGAAGTAAAATTTCAATGATTTTATTTATTTATTTTCAAAATATATTAATTCAAATTTTCATTTTTAACTTAACAAATTTATATAGTACGTATTTATTTATTTATTTTCAAATATATTAATCCAAAATTTTCATTTTCAATATAACACATTTACATAGATATGACATTTATTTATATTCAAATATATTAATACAATTTTTTCATTTTCTATATAACACATTTAAATAGATATCACATTTATTTATGTTCATTTCCTACATAACACATTTACATAGATATCACATTATTTATATTTAAATATATTAATCTAATTTTTTTTATTTCCAATGTAACACATTTACAAATATTACATTTACTACAACTCTTACTAAATATGTAATAAATAATAAATTTTCCTACAAAATCTTTATCTTTTCTATATTTATTTTATTCATTTATTTTCAAAATATATTAATTCAAATTTTTAATTTCTATGTTAGCAAATTTATATAGCATGTATTTATTTATTTTCAAATATATTAATCCAAAATTTTCATTTTCAATATAACACATTTATATAGATATGACATTTATTTATGTTCAAATATATTAATACAATTTTTTCATTTCCTACATAACACAATTAAATAGATATCACATTTATTTATGTTCAAATATATTAATCTAATTTTTTCATTTCCAATGTAATACATTTATACATAATATATTTATTATAACTCTTATTAAATATGTAATAAATAATAAATTTTCCTATAAAAGTCTTTATTTTTTATTTATTTATTTATATATAATATAAGTAGAATTGAGGAGAGAGAATCATTAAATGCAAATTTCCCTCCAAAATGACTCTTTCTCCTCACTTCTACTTTTATATATATCCACTTTTATATATATAAAGATAAAGATAAAGATAAAGATATATAGAATATAGATATAGATTAGTGCAATTAACAAAAAAAAAAAAAAAAATTGAGCTAATTGGGCCGATTAGTCGAGCCCATTTAAGGTTAAACCATCTTTCTGCCTCTCTTCCTCTCTTCCCCCTAAACCTCTCCGGCTCTCCGTCACCTTAAAGCACTTCCACCCCTGGCTGAACCCCAACACACGCACTTGAACATATAACAATTCATGGCTGCTACTACCGACGAAGTGCAAGTGGAAGTGGATAGAGTGTTCATAGGGGCAGGTTGCAACAGAATAGTGAACAACGTTTCATGGGGTGCTTGTGATTTGGTCTCTTTTGGTACCCAAAACGCTGTTGCCATTTTTTGTCCAAAGGTTTACCACTACTTATTGTTAATTTTATTTATCTTCCATTAATAAATATATGCTGCCTCAACAATTTTAATGTTTTTTTTTCCTAGATTGGACAAATCTTGATTACGCTTCCCGGTCACAAGGCACATGTTAATTGTACTCACTGGCTGCCGAGCAACAAGTTTGCATTTAAAGGTACAATCTTAAGTATAATTCTGCTCAAAGTATTTCCTTTCTACTGATTTTTAAGCGTTAGAATTGGGAATTCATGTCATGATTTGTGGCTCAGAAAGGTTTTATTTGAAAGACGTATGAATTAATTGAAATTTTTTCATTTTTGGATAATAGATTAAGTAATTTTTTTTACCTTTATGTGGTGAATATGGTTCTGCATATGCAGCTAAACATTTGGAAAGGCACTATCTGCTCTCTGGAGATACCGATGGAGCTATTATTTTGTGGGAGTTTTCTCTTGCAGATAAGAAGGTGGGGTGCTTTCTGGATATCTTTTTCATTTTTCTATCACTGTATGTTATCATTTCTTGTTGTCTCTATCCATAAATGTGTTCTTTCAAATTATTATTTCTTTATTGCTGAAGTTTGAAAGCTAATGGTGGTCTTTTATTAAAGTTTTTTTTTTTTTTGCTTTGAAACAAACAGAAATACCTTTAGCATGTGGGAGGCGGGGTTGGTTGGGTGCTATACTTCTTGCTTAGCCACCACACTCCAGGCTTTTCTTGTGTAGCAGTGAGTCAGTGACCAAAGAATCCCTACGTCATGGAATATATATCTCTTGAAAGATTCTTCATATTGAGCCGTGATTGACTTAGTGCCATATGTGAACAAATATATATGTCAAAGAAAAATGATATAAAGCTCTGTCTACTCTAACGGAGCTTATGGAATCTAATGACAGATATGGTCAAAATTCATAGTTACACGTCTGAAACTAACATTAGGTTAGCTAGGCATTTGTAGCAAAGAGATTAGAAAGCTTACCTATATCTTGCATATTACAGTTGGCTACTTTTGCTTGATTTCTTGTGCCTAGGGCATATCCAGCAAAGATAATCTTCAAGATGCTGCAAACTAATAGCATGTTTGCAAAAGTGATTATGATTAAATAACTTCTGGCAAACATAGTTTTTGTCTACACATTTCATGGCACCTACAATTAATACCTACTTATTATTCACACACATCATGGTACCCATAACTTATAATCACTTAAGTTTTAATTTAAAGCATGTACAGGAGTTGTTTATATATAATCAATATTTAAGCCTCTGTTTGTAAATGTTTTTTGTTTACAAACAAAAAATAATTAGCTATTTTTGAGGTAAAATATATGGTTGAAAAGTGGTTTTGGAAAAATATGCGTGGTTAAAAAGTGATTTGGGGAAACGCGTCGAAGTTACCAAACAAAGTCTAAATTATAAATAGATAGAGCTTAGTAGTGGATAAGTGATTATTACTTGTGGATCCCTCGTATTCCATGGATAAAAAGTTGTTCGACATATTATAAACAGTTTATAAACATGCTCCAAACAATAGCTTAATCACCTCCTGAAGATGCGCTTAATTACGTTTTCTCCTTGTTTCCAACTGCATTTTAGTGAAAGGATTTCTTTTTCCTAACCCAAAAATGTCAGGTTGCTGCATCTTTTATATGTTTGGCACAATATGCTAATTTTTAATAGGAATATTGTGTGCTATAAAACTTATACTGGGAGGGAGAATATCTATGGATTACAACTTAAGATACATGAAGACTTTCCTGTTGTCATTTGATGTTGATGTTCAAAATACCTTTCTTAACAAATTGATTATTAGGCTCCAAAGTGGGAAGCCCATACATGCAGCAAAGCAAACATCTGTCAAAAAAAAAAAAAAACTGCAAAGCTAATAAGTAAAAGGGAGTAACATTTTGTTTGATGCATCAATGCCTGGATAAGTATTGATTGTTCATTACTAGTAGTCTAGACCAATTGGTTGTTGTGTAGAGTCAATGAAATATGCGTCACTTTACCCGTTGGCACGATTCAAGATTGTCCATACCTTAGAAACAATATTTCTTTAGTGCATTTGATTTCTCCCTTTGCTGTATGTTTTTGGTTATGAAGAATGCAATGCCTCCCAGTATATCTAGTGGGCTGAATGGACTGGTGGAAAATGATTCCTGTAGTCAACCCCAAATTATTGACAATAACACTTAGTTTGTTATTATTCTTGGCCGGGGCAAGAGTGGCTAGTTATGAAGATAGGAAGTATTTTCCTTTTCCTTTGTTAAGAAAGTGGTCATAAAATGCAAGAAATTATTCTGGAATAAACCCTGCTATTTATTCCTGTCTTTTGGTTGTACTTCATCTCACACTTTTGCACTGCCGACATTTGTTGCTGTTTGTCCATTCAGTTTTTGATTTAACTTGTGATTGATATTCAATTTTAAAATGGAATCTTTTAGAAAGAGATGTGAATGGTTGTGGTCTTTCTTTGTATGCCCTTTTACTATCTCATCTGAACTGCTACCCAATTTTTTGCAGTGGAGGCACGTGTTACAAGCACTCGAACATAAAAAGGGTGTTACTTGCATAACTGCAATCATGGTGTCCAATACAGAAGCACTGTTTGCATCCACCTCTTCTGATGGTGTTGTAAATGTGTGGGAAGTAATCCTTCCATCTAGTTCTGGAGGTGAGTGGCTTGAAGTTGAACTATTCCTGGTCATGCTAAATCCATTTGCATTGATTTTGCTACCGATATTCATGCCACCATTGCTTGGTCAAGGAGTTATATTCATAGTAATTAAATGCAGAAGTTGCTCTGAATTGCCAAGACTTCTATTGGCTTAAGTGCAAAGTCCAAAATGAGTAACATGCTCCATTGAAGCAAAGTTATTCCAAGTGAAAAATTCTCCATGTGTTCATGGTATCTTCAGCAAAATTCTGAAATTATATAATTTTGAAACCAATTTTGACAAATTCAAGATTTAGTTTTTATACACAGTTCAGCAACCAAAATATCATCGAAGCATAACAATAAACCACAATACGTGATTCTAATGAAAGGAGGACTTAAAAATAATAATAATAAATTAAAAAAAAAAAAAACCCTGGGATTTTTACAAAGCCAGCCTGAAGCTTTGCATGTTAACTCTGGAAAAGTAGCCATGGCACTCCTTTCACTTAGGTGCATGACTAAACAGTAAACGCATTATTAGCAACAATGGTTATGTTCTTAACTGTCAACATCCAATCCCCACGTTCTGTTGCTTATTTATTTTTCTCTTGGATGCTAATGATTATTTCCTTCTTGTGAAAGAAAACAGCATTTACCATAAAGGTTGGGTTTGCTAATTGTTTGTTTTTGTTATATGACTACATATCTATTTCTTTAGGGAAGGTTTGAATTTTATATTCGACTTTGTGGCTATTGCTCAACTTGGTTTAGATTTTTGACAGTCTACATTGAGCAGTTCAATTTATTTTGATCAATGACATGACGCATAAGTTGCAATTGATAAGGCATCGTCTTGTTTAACTTATAAAAAGGTGGAGTGGCATAAGGCTCAGAATCTCCTCATGATAGCCCTCTATCATCTGAAGGAATGGCAATGACCTACCTTTCATTGGACCAAAGTAATTGCATTTGTGCATGTGACTACAAATTTTTATTCATTGACATAATATTTCTTTTCATTGAGATCCAGAGGAAGCCCCAAATGCGTACCTTATATTCCTTCTATTTTTCTTCATCATTATTAAGCTAAGCACCCCCTCCCCCCTCCTTTCCCAGTTCTAGTTGTGGTGGGGCATTCGTGTCAAAACTTGTTGACTATTTATCATTTAAAGAATTACTCTCTGTTCGGATAAGGCTTTTTTTTTTTTTTTTGGTTTTTAAACCAAATTTTAAACTACACAATTCCTCAAATCAATCTCTAACCATACACATTTTCTCTCTCCACTTTTTAACCATTCATCCACCGCGAAAAACATGAAAAAAATCTGAATTTTAAACTCATTCAACCGCCGAACAGAGGCTTAGATATCATGTAATGTTTAAATGAAATGTCGTTCTCATATGGGAAAGAGCAACATCAATTGCCAACACTTGTTGACTATTTATCGTTTAATGAATTAGATATCATGTAAAGTTTAAAAGAAATGTCATTCTCATATGGGAAAGAGCAACATCAATTCCTAAGACATGGAAAAAGTATAAGATTTCACATTATTAAAATTGTTACTCTGAAAATAGCATCATATGTAGCTCCATCACCCTGGAGATGCATTGAAGTCCTTGTCTAGGCTTGGCAAGTTGAGAAACACTTCCTTCAGAAAAAGGGCATTGCCACACAGTATGCTGGATTAGTGGTTTTTTTGGTGCGTGCATGTCACTAACTAGGGCAGGATTTCAAATTTTTATTTTCTTTTTTGTTATATTTCTGCGGGATGCAAGTTGTTCAACAAACAATCTATTGTTCACTTCTCTTGCCATATGAATCTTTATAGCCTTTTTGAGATTATAAAGATTTCGAAGGGTGATGACTGTCTTGCAGTTCAATATATTGATCTGCCTCTTCTGATTGTTGTAACTATTTTGTACTAATTTCTAAGTTTATAATCATGTTATTAATGTGCATATCACAGGTGAATGCAAATTGTCATGTTTGGACTCCTTGTTTGTTGGGAGAAAACCTATGGTTGCTCTTTCATTAGCACAGTTGCCTGGCAACTCCGGTCATCTAGTCCTGGCCACAGGGGGATTGGATAACAAGATTCATCTATACTGCGGTGAGAGGACAGGAAAAGTGTGTAGCACCTTATGGATCCCTTTTTCATATTAATTCACCACTAACCTTTTCTTTTGCTAAAATGAATATTGTGGTTTATTTATGCCCCAGTTTGTTCATGCCTGTGAGTTGAAAGGGCATACTGATTGGATTCGTAGTCTGGATTTCTCTTTACCTATATATGCAAATGGTGAAACATCTAGTGTTCTGCTAGTAAGTTCGTCACAAGACAAAGGCATACGCATATGGAAGATGGCTTTATGTGATTCTCTTTCCTATAAAGGAACCACTTTGGCATCTTACATTAAAGGTCCTGCATTTGTAGCTGGTTCATCATCTTATCAAATATCTCTGGAATCTCTCCTTATCGGCCACGAGGATTGGGTATATTCAGTGCAATGGCAGCCGCCTCAAAGCTCATCTACTGCGGGTATGGAATGTTATCAGCCTCAAAGCATTTTATCTGCATCCATGGACAAGACGATGATGATCTGGCAACCTGAAAAGACTACTGGCATATGGATAAATGTGGTCACGGTTGGGGAACTAAGTCATTCTGCTTTGGGTTTTTATGGTGGGCATTGGAGCCCAAGTGGAGATTCAACTTTAGCTCATGGTTATGGTGGATCTTTCCATTTATGGAAAAATGTTGGCGTCAATTTTGATGATTGGAAACCACAGAAAGTTCCTTCTGGACACTTTGCACCTGTATCAGACATTTCATGGGCTAGATGCGAGGAGTATCTGCTGTCCGTCAGTCATGATCAAGTAATGTATCTGTTGATTGCAGATTCAATCTGATGAAATCTCTCTCTCTCTCTCTCTCTCTCTCAGTCTCACACACACACACACACACCCTACTCACCAAACGTCCAACCCCCTTTAACAAAAGACTGAATTTCTCTTTGAACATCAATGTGACATAATTTCCTTTAAAATTGGCAGGTTTTAATCTTTTAGCTGTGTTCGATTAATCTAATTTTCAAAAGTTGTATGCGTGGCAATATGTTGCATGTGTTGATATTGAGAAAGTTTTCAGACAATCCCTAAACATGGATTATAAGAGCTTCTCCAATGGTAGTGTACAGTAGAGCTATTTTGTGATTTGCATCCTCGCGTTGGCCGGAATCATCTCCGATGGAGAGATGTAAATTACATTTCTGGCAAAAAAAAAAAAGAAAGAAAAGTTGTAAATTTGCATTTTATTTTACATCTTCATATGGAATCAATTCCATCCAAAGATTGCTATCAATCCATAGAATTCTAGATTTGAGACATACAATTTAAATCTATTATATTAATTTACATTACAATTTGAATTTTTTATATTAATTTTTTAATATTTTTATTTTCTTAACCAAATTTCGAATTTTTAGGTCTGTTCATAATATCTGTATGTATGCACAAATAAAATATAGATTAACATAAAAATTTACAAGCTAAAATTTTTTTCCAAAATTGAATTTAAATCTTATAATTTGCAGCCCAATTAGTACTCTATAGTTGCAGAGTTGTGATGTTCGCATATAATATGGAGTACTAATGTAATATGGACGTGATCTATAATGTAAAATGAAGCCCTATTAGTACTCTATAGTTGCAGAGTTGTGATGTTCGCATATAATAAGAGTCTCAATAAGCAGTGCTCATAATTTTTTTCATGGTATCTGGTGCTCATATTTCATTCCATCTTATCCTGTGGACCAGTATAATGAGTATCCAATGGCTGCCTGGGCAGCTAAGAATATCCGGCAGCTTCTGATGAAGAACTGGTTTTGTTTGAACGGGCATTGTTTATACGTTCAATGTGTTGAAAAATCTGAAAGACATAACACGAGAGAAATCTAGTACACTTAATATTTTCCCACCTTTTTCTCGTTTAAAACTGAGATAAAAAAATATTGAATGAGCTTTCATGTTGTTTTGCAGACAACTAGAGTTTTTGCTCCATGGTGTATTGTATCTTCTTCAGAAGATGGAGAAGCTTGGCATGAAATTGCACGTCCTCAAGTTCATGGTCATGATATTAATTGTGTGACAATAATTAAAGGAAGGGGGAACCACCGTTTCCTAAGTGGGGCAGATGAGAAAGTTGGCAGAGTTTTCGAAGCTCCCCTATCCTTCTTAAAGACTTTGAATCATACAAACTCATGGAAATTTAATTCTTCTGATGACCTTCAAGCTGACATGCAAATTTTGGGTGCAAATATGTCTGCTCTAGGACTATCCCAGAAGCCTATATATGTACAAGGTGAGCTTTATGTTCTCTCTCGTGGGATTTGGCTCTGGTACCAACACACTAAAATGTTTTTATACATCCAAGAGCATTGTAAGAACAGATTATATTCTTATCTATATCAGACAAAATTGATTGTTCCCTGTTAATTTTATGAACTCCATCATTCCTCTATGTGTTCAGTGGTGTTTTTGGCTGTATGCAACAGTAAAGAACATTCATTCCTTAATGCTAATTGTTGACGGTCCGTAAGACCTCCGGGCTGGAGCCACCGTCAACTTGGAGTGGTTTTGTTTCACAATCAAGTGGACGCTAATTGATAACTAGCCTGACCTACAAAACCCAGTGAGGCCTTCCTTAAATTGAGTTTACATGGCTTCTGAGAATACAGTTTCTCATGTAATGTTTATCTTTTTATAGTTTGGGAAGTGGCAAGCTTCTGTCCTCTGGGTCGAGGGAAAGAAGAGGACATTTGCTCTCAAGATTGTTATGTCAAAATCTTGATGTTTATATCTTCAATGGTGGGATTGGCTTGAGCATGTCATTTTCTTTAGATTTCCTGCACCTACCTATCAAATACCATCACAATACCTTAATCACATAATGTATTTGTCAGTGTTACAAAACATGTTACAATATAGACAATGAAGAAACAAATTGTATTTATATTTTTCTTACCTGTAATGCTTATATGTAACCTACATTCTAAACAAGTGGGACAAAATAAGTATCATGTGTATCACATAAGCATTAGTGTCACTGGGTCAGTGTTCTTATTGACTTTAGCAACCATGCAAGCAATTGTGAATTACAGGGTGGTTCTTCCATGATTTATTCTTCTAATGGAATTTCCCAATAAAATTGGTTGAGTTTGATCTGGATCAGTTTCTCAGTTAGAGGGTCAACTTGTATGATTTTTTACTTTTATCCACAATTGACTGAAGTGGGTTCCAGTGGAAAAGTAACTTTAGAATTCTCTGTGTCCACTTCGATGTGCCTAATTACTAATCCAACCTCACCAGAAATCGGCCCCTTCTCCTTGCCAATGTGTACAACGATCACCCTTCACGTCCAGCACAATACATCAGAAAACACCAAACTGAGGCGGGAAAAAAGGGGGGAAAATGGTATTGACCACCTGCATTGGTGCTGCAGCTTACTCCACCTCTGCACCTAATCTCAAATTGAAATCTAAACAATAAAGTCTAAAAATTTAAAAATATAGTACTCGGTAGTAATTTGGAATTTTATGTTTGTTCCATTTCCCTGCCCTGGGTTTCAAATTGGGTTTCTTGTAGCTTCCTTTATGGTGGTGGTGGTGGTGTTTGTTTGGTGGCTTTGTTGATATATAAGGTGGATGGCAGTAGTGACAGTTTCGTGTGTGGGAGGAGATGGTGACAATGGTGTTTAGCGTATGAATGTGTCTGGATTGTGTATGCTGGGGGCATCGTGGTTTGGAGACTTGCCAGCTGCAACAGCGACAGGATGGCAATGGGAATGCTGGTTTTAATGTTGTGGGGAAAGAGTTTGTTATGGGGTGGGGAGAAGATTATGTATTAGGTATTTCCCATGTTTTTGATCGACTTTTTTACTATTAAATTGCATTATGATAGAGAGACGTTCAGGATATTTACCATTTGGATAAGTAGCCACTCATGTGAAACATCCAAAAAAGGAAAGTTAGCCAATCTTTACAAAAACATAGTGAAGTACAAATTGGAGTCCCAAAAAAGTACTGATTAGCTATTCCTTCTGCAGCTCCATCTGCATCAGTTGACAGAAATAGCAATGAAGGCATCGATACCCACGAAACAGTTCCAGAAGCAGTTCCAGTTGTGTTGACAGAACCGCCCATTGAAGATCAACTAGCATGGCATACACTATGGCCCGAGTCCCACAAGCTTTACGGTCATGGTAATGAACTTTTTTCTCTCTGCTGTGACCATGAAGGCAAGCTTGTTGCTTCATCCTGCAAGGTATATCACGTTCTCGTCCTTCATGGTGTGTGAGAGTTTTGGCATACAGTATTATGTACGGGATTATCTGCTCGACTTTCCGCTGAAATTGTGTTCTCCTAGAATGAGTTTTGAGATGTACTTCCTGCATATTATTGATGTTTCTGATTTTGTGTGAACATTTTATTTGAAATTTTGAAGGTGGGTTGCCTGCTTCCTCTCACCAACTTCCATATTCTGAGCCAATTAATTGCATGTTTAATTTTGTAAGTCATTCTTATGAATGACTGCGCTCTGTTATCATGATAGAAAAATGGTTAAAAAAAAAAAAAATCTGCTTTTGAGAAGCCACATGCAAATATTTATTCATGATAGTGACCTTAATTGAATATTGAATAGTGTAAAATCATTGTGAATCACAGAAAAGAAATTTGAAGAAAATTTTACCACCTTCTCTATTCACTCAGAATTACTAGAAAGATAGCCAATAATAATCAAAAGATGCCCTCTTAATAGACTAAATCTTCTTGCTTAGTCTGTTTTCATATTCTCAATTCAATGAACCCCGTATCTATATTTGAAGCTGAAATTATGGCTGACTAAATTGTTATTGTTGGCCTTGCATCTGCAGCATTTTCAAGATCGTCCTAATGTATTAGTGGTAATCACATGTTAAAGTGAAGGTAACTAATACATCAGAAGCTTTACCAGTTATTTATCATGACATTGAGAATTCCTCTTTTTCTCAATAAAGGATTTATCATTGTGCTTCAAGTAAATCCAGGACGAGTGGCACTAGGCCGATTCACACTTTCTTAGTTTCCTTCCATTAAAACTCTGTGCTCAGTACATCTATCATTTTTCTCATTGTAAAAGATGTACGATGTATTTTGTTTAATTTGAAGTAGAATATCATGATTCCGGTGTGAAATTCCGAAAGATGGTAATCTTTATTTGGTGTTGTAAACTGCACACATCTAAATTAAATATTTGTATTATCTAAAACCGGAATTGTGATGCTTATGTTAGTCTGCGTCATACGAGAATATGTGCAACTGATGCCTTTGGTATTTGAAAGCCCATCAAAATTATCCCCAATTCCATGAAGTTTATGCATTTTACCATCTGAAAATTCCTCTCTTACTGTGCCTGTAGTGACCCTGAAAATATTAAGAATGCCCGTGAATTGCGATGAATTTTCTTATAGTCATTCTTCTTTATCTTTTGAACAAGGATAAATTGTGTTATGCTGATTAGTGATGATTATACTGGCAATCCAATGTCACGGTTGTATAATCTTGCAGGCTCAGTCAGCATCGGTGGCAGAAATATGGCTTTGGCAAGTTGGCTCTTGGAAGTCTGTTGGTCGCTTGCATTCTCACACTTTAACGGTGACACAAATGGAATTCTCTCACGACGATAATTTTCTTTTGACCGTCTCGAGAGATCGTCATTTTTCTATTTTTGAAATTAAGCAGAGAGGTATAGTTAACTTTTTCTTTAGTTTTCCGATTAATTTGGAGTAATTAAACAGACCGTGCGTGCTTTTATGTCCAAGAAGTGAAACGAGTACTAATTATACGGTCGTATATTAATATTACACATTTGACTTCTTATCAATGAACCAGGATTGGATGAAATTAATCATCAGCTCGTTATCAGGCAGGAAGCACATAAAAGAATAATATGGGCATGTTCTTGGAACCCTTTCGGTCATGAATTCGCAACAGGTTCAAGGGATAAGACTGTTAAGATCTGGGCAATCGAAAATGGATCATCAGTTAAGCTTCTTATGACTCTACCAACGTTCAAAAGTAGCGTTACAGCCCTTTCTTGGCTGGGTGTTGATCGTCAGAGAAACCGAGGGCTTCTTGCAGTTGGGATGGAAATTGGACTAATCGAATTGTGGAGTCTTTCCAACGCAAAAACCGAAGACGGAAGCGTCCCAAATGCAGCTCTTGTTGTCCAGTTTGATCCACTTTTATGCCATGTGTCAACAGTTAACCGGTTAAGATGGAAAAACTCGAACAAGAGTGAGGATTCTTCGGCTGTGCAGCTCGCGTCCTGCGGGGCTGATCATTGTGTGAGAGTGTTTGAGGTTAGGTGTTCTTAATCTTAACTCCAGACATCTGTTGTACCTTTTACATAGAATTATAGGTTAGTATTATAAATGTCGTCATATCCACCCTTTTTCTCTACTGTACCTTTGATGGAACTATTATCCATACTATTGGGGGTGGGGATAAGGGTTGTTACCTTCGTCAGCAAGCACTGATACCTGCAAAACTACCTGGACGAGGGTCGCTAAGCGCTCACAAGAGAAGACACGTCGAAGTGAAGGCTCCTGGACAAGTTTTGTGTGGATTACTTGGTCGATTACCTGATTACACTAGTCTTTCAAATTCCACTTCCCGTCGTGTAGTGCTTTTTAGATTTTCGAGATGCAAGGTGAATGTCATAATTGATAGCCTGCGCCGGGGATAATCGAATTAATGGACTATGCTCTGCTGTTACCGTCGTTTGGATTGATGTTCTAAGAGTATTTGGTCCTGAAATTGTCATGAAATTGCAAATGGATTTTGAATAGTGCACATTAAATTCAACAGATTGGAAATCAGCAGCATTTGTTTTTGATCCCGTGTTAAACGATAACGCCTCAAAACAGAGATAGGTCAACATATTTTCTCAAATTACTTTTTAATCATACACATTTCTTCAAATAATTTTTCAACAACAATTTTTTTTATCTAGAAAGCGTAACATTCTTTGTTTATATTTAAAAAAATAAATAAACTTTTACTAAGAGGCTAAAATAATATAATTCGCCTTATTCAAAGAGCTTGTTTAGGAAGTATTTATGATTTTTATAATAAATTATAAATAGATGAAAATGAGTGATGGGTAACAGGTTAAGTGTGTAATACATTAATACTTGTGATTCTCTTGAAATATATGAATATAAATTGACTCAGTGTCTGGAAAAGAAATTATAGTGGAGAAAGTTGTCGAACTTAACAAAATTGAATGATATCAGCCGATAGGCTAACAATCTTGATGTTTATCATCGATTTGAGTAACGTTGAGATTATGCTCACATTGTTCGAGAAAGAAAAATGCGCCACAATTTCCATCATAACTTAACAATTCCTTGATCTAAAGGAAAATATGAAGTAGGCACAAATTAAAATATAAGTTAAATCAATAATCAATATTAATCATAGATTTTATGGAATCTACAATTTTTCAATTACATATTTCATCAATTTTTATCAAAATTTATTAAAAATTTGATTTTAATTTTCACTAACCAGAGGCGTAATATTAGCTTATCAGTATATAGTAACGTGATAAGGAAACGCGATAAATTGGATCCATCACACCGAGAGGTAGCAGCAAAGATAAACTGTATTCTTGAATAAATAGATGATATGCAGTATTTAAAAAAAAAAAAAAAAAAAAAGCTATAGATCCTAAAATTCCATCATAGGCCAATTTAAAAGCCAATTTTTTTAGCGAGCAACAAGAGGACACAAGCGGCTAAAGTTCCCATTGGCGCCAATTGATCGCGTTGCAGTGATTTCTACAACTTCATCACCAAACTTGGAAGGTCGTATCAGATTTATTTGTTTAAAAGCAATTATGTTTTGTTATAGAACTCGATTTCATTGTTGCAGTTGCAGAATACAACACATCGTCGATGAAAGATTCTCATCTCCTAGTTCCTTAGATTTTTTTATTCATTTTTCCAAAATTGTTGTTTCTGGATGGTAGTCTTCCACTCTTCCTTAAGATACAGCGATTTTCTCATACATATATCTCTGGATTTTTTAATGTGGCTGTTTATGGTTTTCTTCTTGCCTTTAGAACCGATCGCCCCTCAAGTGGTCTCAGCCTCGGATCTTATTTTGTTGATGTTTTTCATACGGTAATTTATGACATGCATAATCCTAATTGAGTGCTCGCTATATGACATTGTCCAACTAATTTCAGTTTACTAATCAGTAATTGCTATGAGTTAACTGTGTGAGGAGAGGCGGATTTTTTTGTTTGTAAAAGAACTTACGTCATTCGCCGCCATAATATAAAATGGAGCTTCATACTGACTTATACAAGTGCATAACCTTTTATATCTCTCTGTTTAAAATTGCTTTTCTTATGCAAATTGATTTTCTGTTTTCTGTTACTATCATCTGTAGTGTATTTACAACATCAATAGTGTCTGATGGCAGCGATTGGTGATTTACCGAATTTATCGTGTTGGTTAATTTATTGAAAATAAGCTTAGTTTTAGATTTGTCATTACGGATTATAGAGGATGTGTCGAACTGTTTACATTAATAAATGAATTTTTTTTGACACTTGACCATGATAAAGGACCATATGGGAGATTGACAACATGCTTGCTAGATGTAACTCGGCAGTATTTTGTTTATCTTATTTTTTTATTCCTAAATAGTTGTTTTTTTAAGTTTGCATTGCAGGGTCATAGTATCATATTGTACAGAAGTTAATATGTTGCAATTTTATAGTGTAATGTAAATAATAACCAACACTAACTGCTATTTGGTTTCTGATCGGCAATTCTAAACACAGATATTCAACTATTATTTCATTTCTTTCCTGTAGTTTGATATTTATATTTGCCCTAGAAATCTCTTTGATACAGCAATTACATTTTAATGTTTGTTTTACTAAGAAAAGATAATTCCTGGTTGTCTTTATTTGCTGTTTATGGACACAAATGAGAAGTCTGAGGATTCACTTACTATGCGAGTCGTGACACAATGCTTATCAAATCGATGGTGGAATATGCTAACATATGAATACCAACAAGATGCTTATGTAGTTTAGCAACAGTCCACTCTTCAGTATTATTTTTGGTGCCTCAAATTTGTGAATTCTGACATTTCATCAATCTACTGCCTTGCTCCAGTTTTCACAAATATCATCCTAAATGGAAAATATAGGGACCACTGGCATGGCAAAACGTTTGAAACCTTCAGTATGTTTCTCCACTCTTTCTGCTTCAAAGAATTAAGAGTGAAATTAAAGAATATAAATTCACTTTCTGTCTTCTAATGACTGAGACTTCAATTATTAGGTTGAGGAGAAGGAAACAGCCGTGGAAGATGGAACTACTGTAAAAGTTACAGGGGAAGAAAGTGAGTTGGGCACTTTGCATTCTGAACAGATGGAGATGGAGATTGCTCAGATTCTGGAGAAGATTGATCGCTTTACTCAGCTGGTACCAGTCCTTAAAACTGGGAGTCATGTCTTGTCTTGAGTTCATACAAGAAAAATCTCTGCTATCAGAGTTGAGAAAATACCTTGCTTAAATATTCTAATTTCATTTCTATGAGCAAATATTGTTTCTGCAATACATTATACAGTTGCCTCTATGTACCCTTCTTATTTAATTTTGTAAGGTGTCTGAGTTGCTGGAATCAGGGAAGGCAATGCTGAAGGAACTGAGTAATGAATTTGAAGAGCGGATGATTTTGTGAGTGATTTTAAAGAAGTAACTGCCAATGTAATCCTGAGGATGAGGTTTTGATGCCCACTGTGACATTTACCTATTGGCAGAATACACAAGGAACAGATGGAAAAATTGCAGGAGGAAATACAAGAAGTGCGCTTGCTTGATGCAGCAAATGAAGAGATTGATACTCTTCTTCAGAATGCTAAATACCTATTTCAGAACATTCATGGTGGAACCTGAAGTAAGTTTTGATGCTGGTTGCTAGAAGAGGAACACAAATGGACTGATTTAAGTTGGTAAACTTAGGTACAATAGTGAAATGCACCTTTTCATGTCAGTGTGAACTGGATTCTGTGCAGGTCCCTTGATTGGATAGACTGTTTTCAGCATCTTCATTCTTGCAAAAATAGCATTGCTAATACTTAGATTTTGTAGAATGTGTATCTGGTAATGATATATCCTGCTGGTATGGATCTAGAAGTCAAAATATTGCAGTTGAATTTAGGTTTGAAATCATTGCTGTGAGTGACTTCTACATTCTCCTTTTGAATATAGGAATGTATTTTTAGTCACTTACCTATCAAATGAATGTAGATTCTTATTCATTATAATTACAACTGATTGCAAGTGCTATTGGTATTACTATCATCCTGATGCATGTTGGCATTAAGAGGAAGAACATACATACATCTTGTAACGGATTCGATGCCTTAGAGATATTCTTTTCATTTAACTTTTTAGATTCCCTTCCCCAAGTCTGAATTCGAGGAGCCATAGTTGAGCATTTTGCTGCAGTCAAAACCCATTACTGAAGTTTAATTTCTGTGGTCCACTGAACTCTGGATTATTCATCCACCTGTTTACACCCCTGATCAAGGAGACATATCTTTCCCGTTTCTTATTTTCCTATGGGACTAATGATCGATGAAACTTAACTCACCGAGATTTTCCATCACAGCCTTGGGTTATAAGGATGAATTTGATAGCTTGTTCTTCAGTTGATGTCAAAATTATAGCTTTTGTTACTCCAATTACTATACAGAACAACGATGTTATTAGAGTACCATTCTTTCAATGAATGTTACTATCAGGTATGCAACATGCTAGCATTTAGATGCTTCCAGTTTTTTGCTAACTGTAGCTGGTTCTAAGTTTAAGTCTAACATTCTAACAGTTTGTTGCAAATGTGAAAGAGGAATAAATTACTAAAATATTATTTTTGATTTATTAGAATTAAAAAGTACAATTGACCTATTACAGTACTTCCCAATTCTTTGTAAGCTGTCAACTTCTTCCATATAGCTACTCATACATATATGAGATTAAACCTTCTTCCTTAAAATATGAAGATTTAAGCAGATGTGTCCTATGCTAGAACTACAGTTTCTACTGCAGCAGGTTGGATAATTGGCTCCAAATGCTCCTCTTCTTCTTCTTCCCATATCTCAGGCAGGGCTTCTCTAATATTATGGATGCTACTTAGAGCATAATCTGCTCCTGGCACCAGAGTTTCTCTCCCCACCTGCATTTCATACTTCACTGCATTAGAATAGGTCAGAGAAAAATTGATTAAGTTGACATTAGGAAATTCATGGACTCACAATGACTGTGTGAAGTCCAGCAGCTTTTCCACTGGCAATGTTGCGAACACTGTCATCAAAGAAAAGCTGAAAGAGAAGAAAAAACGAATTAACTTTCATTTACCATAATGACATGTTTCACACGCTATACCATCAATACATTGTTAAGATTTTGAGCATGCTGGCTAACATGTTTGAGCTTCTTGTTAGAAGTTGCTCATTTTTTGAGACTTTTAGAGCCTATTTGGTGTAGGAGAAGTTTGAATTTTTTTTTAATGTGTAGTTGAAAGTTTGTGAAGTGGTGAATTCCATTGAAATGTGTGGCTGAAAATGAATATGAGGAAAAAGTTGTTAGAATTTCTCCTTGACTAAACAGGAAACTTATTTTTAAAATTGTATAACTTTTACTTTTTATAAGCTTAGCCAAAAATTCTCGGTTTACCCTTGATACTATGTAATACTATCCCGTCCACCATTATAAACACGCAGTGACAATAGGAAAATGCTCTGTTCATTAAGTAGATGAGTTTCCAGTAATTACTGTTCTTTTGGGATCAACATTTGCAATGGCAATGGCAGCTTCCATTGCCTGTACAGAAGGTTTACACAGAATTTGGTTTTGAACATTTTCATTATGTCCTTCATCCATTCCATCTATGCTTGAAGCAGATCCCAATCCCATAGGAGGGTTAAGTGTTTCAAAGCATATTACACCTTGAAAACAATCTTCCAAACCCAACCTACTCAAAACTTTAGCTGCATGTACTTCATCGGCATTAGTGAAGATCTAAATTCACAAAAAAATAAAAATAAAAACACTTATTGAGAATAATAATTGTTATAATAATTTGTGAAATATTAACTCGTCTATGCTTTAGACGTACTATTTTTTGTTGGGGCATGGAAAGTAGGAGATTGCGTAGTATTGGATCAGGTTTTAGCAACTCATATGGCAATCTTCCATGAACAAAAGCATGAAACTCATCATTATCAAATTCATATCCAAGTGCCTGCAAGAAACAACACAAATGAGTTCGTATTAATTATTAAAGACTAACTTTAGTACGAGGAGTACGCTATATCTATAGAGAACTGTGAACCAAGGATCTCATTACTAGCTATGATTCACATATTAGTTGAATCTTTGTGGAGAAAATTTTAGTAAACAACTAAATTGGATTAAATTTTTTTTTTTTCTAGTGTGTAAGAAGATTAACTTTGAGTTACTTGATTCAATTGACATCTCAAGTTACATTGATCAATATAATTTCAAGAAAGTTCTATTTCCTACATTTCTATTTCACATTTTTTTATACTTTCATAGTATTTCTAATTTCAATAAAATTCTATTCTCCATAGCCTATAAAAATTACTGTGGCATACTTGGGTACACCAATATATATATATTAATTTTAAAACATCTCCGTAATTTTAGAACACCAATATATTAATTTTAAAACGTCGTCATATATTAAACAAGACAACTCTTAGCATGAAATAATGCTATCTAGCACCCATTGTTGCAACTTAAACTAGTTTTGAGCACACTCCTGAGCATCTGGATTATCTGTAAAATAATGAATTATTCTCATTTAATGACGTGCCTAGGAAATGATGTTAGAGTGTGTTTCATTCTAGTTAAAATGAGTTTTTTTTTTTTTTTAAATAAATAGTGATTTTAGGAGAATTGATGATTGAAATTAGGTTGAAAAGTCAAATATTGTATACTTGACTTTTAATGAATGGTTAAAATAGAGTACTGTAGAAAAATGAGAAAATTTTAATAATTTTAATAAAAACCAAACGTGGGCAATCTTACCTTAAGACCAGCCATTGTCGTCCCATGTTCTCTATACAACTCCAGGCACATTCTTGGGACTTCACTTTCGTCAATTTGCAAGTGGTGCAACATAAATTCTACAAAATAAAATGAAATAATCAACAAAATAACATAAGAAGTGCCATTAAACTAGGTATAATGATTGGTTGTTACCTTCTATATTCCTGCGACAAGCCAGGTTGATACCTAAGCTCAAAGGGTACAATGTGTCATCCATATCTGAGAAAAGAAAAAAAGCTCAATATTACATTAAAATTCAACCCTTTAATTTTTATTTTTTTATGTTATTTATTTTTTTGTGCTATTTCAAATATTACAATTTTAATTAGAGTAATATAAAAGGAAGAAGAATAACATACCAAAGATTAAACACTCATACTTGGCTCCACTGGAACTTCCAATAGCTTCCATTTTCAGCTGAAGAAACCAAAAATTGTTCTTCTTTTAAACTAAAGCCAGTATCAACATAAAGAGACACAAAAATAACATCAAGATTAACTAAGAAAGTATAATTAAAATTTAATTAATGATACTTCCAAGTTCTAATAATTTTGTTTAACAGCTAACTTAACATATCAATCTTGACGTAGAATAGTATACCCTTTTTTCAACACCGTCGATTTCTATAGAATATGTAGCATATGCCATGATGAAATCTATGCATTATACTTTGGAATAATACATATGCAGATGCTAAAATAATTTAAACTATGACAATAATTACCTTATACAAGGATGAAGATAGAGTGTTTTGAATACACTGATTATGAGCCATTGAGGGACTATTTATACTAATGGAAAGTGTGTAAATGGGAATAATTATGGGAGGCAATTATACCACGCAACTGTTTACAATGTGAACATTATTTTTTCCACTTTGTGGGAGAATTTCTTATGTTCCTATTATTAGTTGAATTCTTTATAATAGTTTAGCCTAACTCACATGAATCATGATATAACACGACACGAAACGAGGAAGGAAAAAAAGTTCGAGGTATTTTTTTATTGAGTGAAAGTGTGTGAGTAAGATTCCCACTTTAAATATAATTACGTTTTATGTTGTAACAATTTTAAAAAATATTGCTTGAGATTTATTACTCTTCCCTGTTTGGTTTCATTTTTTTCATCTCATTTTTCTACAGTATTCAATCTACATCACTAATGTTACTTTTGGCCAACAATTTTTTATTTTTCAACTTAGCCCATGTTTGAGCCCCATTATTTCTCATTTTTTTTACAAATTTTTTTCTACAATAATCAATCTTAACCATCCAAAAAAGTCAAGCCCACAATTTTTTACTTTTCAAACCACTTTTTAACCATTAAATTTCCAAAACCCAAATTTTAAATTTAAATAATTGGGCTCAAACAAGGGCTTAATCTACACCCCCCACATCCTCCAAAAACTCAGTTTTTTCCAACTGTTTTCAAAAATTTATGGAAATCAAACAAGGGCTTAGTATTTTTTTTATTTGTGAGATGACAGTTCATTTGAAAATATAAATCCAACTCCTCGTTTCAGGTTTTTGAACTCTATTATCGTATTGCTACACTATTCTCCTCCCTGCTGAGGCTTTTCCAACAAAAGGCTGCAGCCTTTGACCTTTTATTTATTTATTTATTAATTTTTTTTCCTTGCCCAAAGACGTGCACAGCATTTTTGAGTTTGGATTTTTTTTTTCTTTCGATTTGTTACATTTCACAAATTTTGATATATAATTTTGCATTTTTTATTTTCCTTTTTTAAGTAGGTCTCCTTTATATATTTTGTTTTGATTTTTATTTTTAAAAAAAATGTAAATTCATTGTATCGTAAATTTGACAATAATTAAATGTAAAAAAAAAAATACAACGTCATCACGTTATAACGTGAAATTCATCGTAAATTTGACAATAATTAACGCACTACAATTGAAGAAGATTAAATTAATCGTCGCTTAAACCTTCATGTGTTCGTTGTTTGATCTCCTCGTTGTAACGTAGTGCGTACTCTGAACAAGTTCTTTCTGGAAGAGTCGGAAAACTGCTTTCGTGTAAACCTGTGACATTTGCAATTCCATATCGACCCCCAGAATCATTTGTGGGCGTTGGTACAAATCTGTATGAGTTGCCATTAGTTCCTTATGTCTTTGGTGATTAATTGCTCCTGCAAATCTGGAAATTAAATCCATCAACCCATTTTGCTTATCCACATAACGCTTAAAGAAAACGTGGTTTATCTCGATACGTTGGCTACTATACATTCCCGCTGCAAATATGTGTTTCACGTAAGTTGGCACTCATTTTTGTCTAATTCCTAAATAGTTGGTAACCAGTCGTTGGAACTCAAACTGGTGTTACGCATAAGAACTGCCCAACGTTGCTCAAACTCTTGTGCTGTCTCGGAATGCCAAATGATGTGCTTCAAGCCCCCACCATGTGCACTGTAAAGAACCAATCTTAGCTTTTCGGGAAACTTGTACGTGATGTGCCACAAACAGAGTCGATAGAATGATGTTGGGAAAATACTTCTGACGGCTTGACCGATAGCTTGATCCTGATCGGTGATAATTACTTTCGGGGCTACATGTGTTGGCATCGTCTTCACTTCGTGTTATAGATAGTGTCGAACACAACAAAATTACCGAAACATGCATAGTTGTTTCTTGAAATAGAATTTGTCCAAAAACAATGCGTGAAAACACAATTTTCAAGCTCATGCGAGAAATAAAAATTGTCATCCCTTCATTTTTCATATGCCATATGTTGTATGAAAGACTCCGTATCACGTCTAATAAGTTCCATGCGCTTATCTCTTTGATGATTTCTTAAATCTCTTTCGGTGTGACCCAGAGATGATGGACCACCAGACTTGATCTCAAATAAACGCATCTGCTGCAAGTCGGAATATTTGCTTGAGTAAAATGTTCGATCAATGATTTTTTTGAAATAGAGACATTACGATGGGAGCGTAGCAAGTGAACTTTGCTAGGTGTAATGAGGGGATGATTGTGAGGTTCAACGAAATGACTAACTTGTCACGTATCGCCCAAATGATTTACGACTGACATCTTAGCCTCACACCCGCACTGTGTCTGGTCTCGACTGCGTTCTTCGGACTTCTGTTTGGAATACTTTATTTCGTTCTAGTACTTTTCATCTGTTTTTCCCTCATTCGAACATGTAAAAACCTTCCAGTAAAGCTCATTGGTGCCTTTTCTTCGCTTTGAATTATTAATGCGAGTGCTGAAACCCGCTTCGTTTGCATAAGCGTTGTAAAAATTAAAACATTTGAATTCTTGGCCAACGACTGGAATAAAAATTTTGAATACTTGAGGTACAAATATACTATCATTTATTTCTATCACCGTATTAATATATGAAAATAAATTAGCAAAAAAAGCATATTTGAAATAAAAATATTTGAAAATTTTAAATTTAGAAAAAATATTAAATAAAAATTAAACAACTTACCCAACTCAAATATGTGGTAATCTTAAAAGAATTATTTAATTCGCACTTACCGAAATTGCTTCTTAGTATGCATACTTTACTCTTTTATTTCTTATAATATGTTGAATTTTGAAGGATATTATGAAAATGTGTTGGTTAAATTTCATTTATATAGAACAAAAAAATGACCCTTTTTTTTTTTTTTTTTTACGTTATAAAATATTACCCTTTTTTTTTACGTTAAGGAAGGAAGAAAGAAAAAAACAAAAAAAGGACAAGTCCAAAGCAGTGCTGAATTTTAACATTAAGAAAGAAAAAAGATAAAAATAAAATAAAAGTCAAAGCAGCTCCTGCTGCATCATGGGAATTGCCCCTGGAGGGTAGCATAGTGGTACTGCAGCATATTGAAGTTCTATTTGAAAATTAAAAAAAAAAAAAAAAAAAAAAATTACATTGTTTTGGAAACGTCATCCAAACCCTTATATTTGTCCAATTCTTCTATACGAACATTTTTTTAGGAACATGGAAATGGAACAGTCACAAGTAACGCATTGTCATTGAATGATGAAGATGTGAGCCATGTGCTTTATCACATGAGCATCTCTTTATAATCCAACCAAAAAACGTTACATGAACAATGTTTCATTTTCATGTCCAAAAAAATGTCTACAAAAAATTATTGATTTGTCTCGTAGTTAAGAGATATTATATTTTTCTCGTATTAAAGTGATATATGGAACTTATTCTATGGTTTAAATCAATTACGTATGATGCAATACGTGTTGGCCTCCACTTTTGACTAGTGTTCTTATTTGGTTGCATAATATTTTATTCATGATTTGAAGAAGTGGTATAAGCAATCTGCTGGGTATATTTCCACTTGTCTCTAAGATTGATTCATTGGTAAATGAATATGATTTTTGCATGAGAATATTTGGTATAGGATTAGCATTTTCATTAGAGTACATATTCTATGAAGCAGATGTAAGGAATTATGATAGAATATATTTATATTCATATTCCATCAAGAAATGGACTTTCTTGGATTAGTGGATTGTTGATGAATTCACAATAGAGCCCGTGTCTCGTGCCGACTTTCAACATATTTTCAAAATTCATCCTTTTCACCATTCTAAAGGAAAAAATTCAGATTAAAATCGGCACCAAACAGGGGCAGAGTTATGAAAAGAAATTCATGCACTTGGGTTTGGTTGAAGTTTAGCCATTATATATGGTTAAGCTTTATCCATAATTAAATAGAAGTGACATGTAATAAGTGTAGCACGTAAAGTTGGGCCGATTTTAGAATACCAAATTTATGTTAATCGTTTATATGTATGTCTTTAGTAGATTCTATCTTTGGGATTTGCTTACGTTATGAACACATGGATTTATTTGAAAATTGCTCATCTGAAAAATCTAGACTATTTGTTCGCTCTTTGACGTGACACTAGAATTTACTCTCCAAGTCAGATAATGATATTTATATTATCCAAGAATAATATTTGTGAAAAAAGAAATGTATGTACCCCCTTTAATGTGACTTTTGAGAAATTAAATAGGTTCTTGGAATACTTTTGTTGGGTTTTTGATACCCAATAAATACGGGTGATGATGTAAAACAGTTGTGGGAATAATATCGACACCTCGATGGATGGTTCGGCTCGATAACAACTCGGTATCACTTGAAGTGATTTAATTAATTGATAGTTGCTCGTTATCCACTTGAAAGACCCAATTGTGATGGTTATGGGCATGGATTTTGAACTTGGGCTTGGGTTTTTGGAGGATTGGCCCAACTTGTGACCTAGCCCAACATGTTATATATATCACATCTCTTACAGTTAAGAAGTGGAGAGGTTGTGGCATTTGAAATAAGTGAGAGGGAAAAAGAGAGAGCAACCGTTCTTTGAGTTCTAGCTTGGTAGTTCTCCATTGTTGCTCTTGTTCTTGTTCTTCCCATATTGGAGCAGCCAAGAGTAGTGGTTGTTGAGTCGAAGTCGAAGTCGAGATGTCGATTGGAGAGTTTACTGAGTCCGGAAGTGTATCGAAGACTCAACCACAATTTCAACAACTTTGAAAAATTAAACAATTTGAATTTGGTACTGTATTCCCTATTTTGACAATATCTGCAATTTAATATCAATTTCTTGTTTCCCGATTTGTGCCTCCCAATTTCTGCACCATTTGCTTCTTCCATTTTTGATGCAAAAGTTTCTGCATAATATGGTGACCACTGACCAAGTCACAAATGCTTCTCCATCAGACCGTCGATTCGAAGCAAATATAAATTTCTCCATAATTTTGAGGCTTGTTTGGCGGGCTACCTTTTATTATAAATTAGTTTATTTGTGTTATTTGTGGTTGAAAAGTGGAGAGAGAAAACGTATGCAGTTAAAAAGTGATTTGAGAAATTGTATAAATTATAAATTGATTTATAAACCAATTTAAATCTTTAGTCGAACATAGGCTCAATCGTTCCCGTGATTATTTAAGATGTGCATGTTTTAAAATTAATTACTTTTAACAAAATTTTAAATCACATGTAGAAAACATATCATGTACAAAATATTGTTTGGATATATATTCCATTGAATTCCTCCTCATCTTATCATGCATTGCTAAAAGTAATATATTATTGTTGTTGTATAATATATGATAATGTGATGAGGTTTGCAGATTATATACCTTTTTACAAAAATATTGTTATTATATAAATTGATTAATTATTTTATTTGCACAATTTTTAAATTGTGTATTGTCTCTAATCTTGAATAACGACTTTTTAATCGAATATAATCGTGAATTATGTGTTATAATATTCTTAACGAATATTTGTTGAAAGACTGTTATAAAAATAATTATATTTGTCCATGTGTTTTTTAAAGAGTAATTATATTTACACCACAATTTCTTATAACTACACCACATTTGAATTACATTATTGATCCATAATCTTTTCAGATTATTACATTTATATTCTTTATTTTTTTCATCAAGTTCTTACAATTAAATTTTCAACAATTATCAAATTTAATCCTTCATGATGATTTTCGTCCAATTTTTTTTATTATTATTGTGCTTTAAAACAATGAACAAGTATTCAATTAAAATTTTGATTTTTTTTACTTATTACGTGTACAAGCGGTAAATAAAATTTTTTAATCTCTCTTAATAATTTTTAATTAACGAAAGAATTAAAATAAGAATAAGATGAAAAAAAGTTGGAGGACATAAAAGTAATTTTAATTAAAGGTTATGAACATTCCTTGTAAATAAAATATGGTGCACATATAAAAAAATGTGGTAACAATAAATTTAGCCATTTATGATTTATAAATGAAACAAATATTAGCATTTTGAGCATGTTTGGTGTAGGATAGTTTGAAGGAATTTTAGACTTTTGATTGAAAAGTAATTGAAAAATGAGAAAAATAATGAGTCTCATTAGAGATGGTAAACGGGACGAGCCGTTCGTTAACTCGTTGACTCGGCTTGTGAGTGACTCGACTCACCAAAATAGTCTGGCTTAGCTCGTGGTTTCACGAGCGACTCGTGGCAACGAGCCACGAGCCGGAGGAGCCAACAGCCACATTAAAAGTTGTGTGCTCGTTTTTCAACGGTCACATAGCTTTCAATTAGAGCCCAACGATCTAATTTTTTTTTTTCTTTTTTTCATTTTCTTCCTCTAAATATCATCTAATTCAACTTCATTTTCACATCAAAATCTCTCAACTATTCTACTTTCTATAATCTTAGTATCTTACTCTCTACAATTATACAATTTATACTTCAATCTATCTAATTTCCATTACATAAATTTACAATTCATTTCAATCTCTCAATTTTTCAGTATATTTTTCATTGGCTCGACTAATTGCCACCTCTAAGTTTCATACAGATGTGTGGTTCAAAATAAATGAGGAAAAAATGAAAAATCACCATTACCAATCAAGTTTTTTATGTTGATGATTTAAATCTAAAGGTGTATTTTACTCACATGGAAAATATTTTCTTAAAAAATAGGCATGTTTGTTCTTTATATGCTTGTAACTAGAAAATGTTTTCTAGATCAAATGTTACAATCAAACACAAAAATGTGAAAAATCTTTTTCTTGATATGACATTTTCCTAGAAAATGTTTCCAATCAAACATAGCCTAATAAGAATTTCATAAAGAGTTCAACAAACTGTAAATTGCTTATTAAATATGAGCATATTAAAAAATTTTAAAATTATTTATACTCTCAACAAGAAATGTAACTCATAATTTAAGACACGCTAGAAAGGAAACCAAGCTTATCTACACGAGAAATGTGGCCATGACAAATCTCCCCAAATACATTTCATGGGAAAATGGTAACAAACGTTTTGCATGAGAATATGGTTAGAAAGAATCATCCTCGAGAAAATATGCCTTCAAGAGTCGTGTGTTTTAACCCTAAACCTAAAGGTCATTACACCCCCCTTCGATGGTGGCACCCCAAGGTGGCACATTAGCATTTTTCATAATTAATGAATAGTCAATAAGTGATCTAAATTAATAGTTAGTTGAGCGAAGCTTGGACACTTGAGTGACTGAGCCATAAAAAAAAAAATAATAATAAATAATGTATAGTTATACTTCCAAGTTCCAAGCAACGAGTTTAAATCGATTCACCAGAAAACATTGCAAATATAATATTTTACTAAGAAAAAGAAAGATGAGTTAAATACCACAATCCCGCAGGGCCAAAAACATCTACAATACACGGCCAAAATGTGACTATTGAACCCTAATAAAAACACAAATTCTTTTACGCAGGTAGGTGTGTGTATAAGCTCTTGTTTGCAAATGCAAATTACATGTGACAAACATGTGACAACTTTCTGTGGAAAGAGTGATTTACAATGCAATCTATGAATGGGAAGAAAGATGCAGGATATGATGGGCATGAACAAAAATACAGAGAATTGCATTAGCAAATGAAGACTTCACTTAACATAGGTTCCATAAATCATAGTTAGACAAATGTAGGAGTCCTAGTTCTCCCCTTTTAATCAAATGTTTAGAATAAAATAAGGCTAGCAGGAGAAAGTAAAAAATGAGTAGCAAATGGAGAGAGTGTAAAGCAATGCCGTAACTCCGGTTTCAAGTTAAATATAAAGGTTGAAAGTTTGACATTAACTACCAATTATGAGACGGATAAGTTATAGTGAAACATAAAGAATCAGTGAGAAAGAACCAATAAAGATTGAGATAAACCATAGTATTCAATCACAAAAATTGTATTCGGATATGCACGTATAAAGAAAGTTCCACTTCCACCTCAATAATCCATGACAATATAGGTAATGTATACATGTAACGGTCACAACCCCATAGTGAAAAAAAGGAGAGGTAGAAGTGCTCTCATAATTGAAAAAAAAAAGGGGCATTTCGGAGAAGCCAAACAATTGGTAACTTGTAGCTGCACAGGCTAATTAACTTCTACGAGAAAGGCAGTTACAAGAATCTTGATCAATCACTTAAACTTGAAGCAGTAAATTCATGAAATACACCTCATTATTGAACTTTTTATTCCATACATAAGAATAGAACAATTAGGTTGAGTAAAGGTAAAGTGAGAGGGGGAACAGACACATTTTTATGCACAAGAATATATGAGAATGCTATTTTTTTATCACCCCAAGTATCTAGCTGGAATTACAAGAAGCCTATGTGAAAAAGTGAATTTGATCAACAGTGCCCCTATTTAAAGTAATGATGAAACAATGTGCAACTAAACTTATTTGGATAACACAGAATGAGAAGTATTGAAGAACAAAAAGATGCCAAACAATAGCACAATTCCACCAGGGAATAATATTGTCAACTTGAGTCTCGTCAATCTATCATCAAATATATTGTAAAGCGTTTCTTAATGGTAAACCAAAAGAAAAGGGCAGAGTTGACAATCAATTCTAAGTTTTTTAATGCATTCAAATTTTGCAGTACTAGGATCGAGAACAGGAAAGAAGAATAGCAGATAATTGCATACGTATCGTCCGTACTAAATGCAACCACTGATATCCAATAAAGTATGAACTGATCTAGAGCTCGTATGCTATTTTCTAGATTTATTCAGTAACTAGTATAGATTGACAATGTAACATGAGAGTTTGAGCTTCTTTAGCATGATATCAAACCACATCAACTATTTCCAAATAACAAAAATATGACATACACACGAGAAGACTAGAATTTCTTAATACATATCACAAACCAATGAGAATAACAAAGAGACTGTGTAGTATAAACTTCATCAAAAACTCAAACCATTGCTGCAAAATTGTTTATCCAACCCAAAACTTACCTGTCATGGCTGTGAACTTTTAAGAAGCTTGATGTTCTCTGGATGTTGCAGTTGATGCATCATGTAATACCATTTTAGGGGCTGATGACATGACATGGTATGGTATTGAGCAGCCTACTTAGGTGGCAGAGGCTGGGAATATATTTCAGCGTGTCTAGGATCAGCATATGCATAAGCATAATTAGGATTGGCAGCTGAAGGAGGAGCAATTGATTGAGGAGGATAAATTTTAGAGTAACCAACATACTGGGCTTGGAGCTGACTGGAAGGAGCATCGACCAATGGTGAAGTTGCTGTAGCTGATGTTCTGTCAATGGCCGTCTCAGGTTTGGAAAGAGGAGCATTTCTGGTCTGACTGTAAGCTGCAGATGGAGGCATTGCAGCCAAAGGAGGTTTCTGGTGGTGGCTAGAAGGGGCAGGCGATGCTAATCCACCATAACTTGGTTGCTGCATTGGTAAATTATAAGTTTGGGCTGGTCTAGCAGGCACGAAATAAACTGGGTACTGCTGCTCAAGTGCAGAGTGGTGTGGATGATATTGTTGCTGGGAAGAGTATACAGGGTAATACGAACCAATTGGCACAGGCCCAGCTGAGATATAAGGGGTATTGGAATGAACAAACTGTTGTGGCTGATGCATTTGAGGATTATTTTGGTCAAACTGGCCAGGTAATACATAATAGGACTCCTGAACTTGAGGATGCATCTGAACCCTGCTATAGTTTAAATTCTCAGTCTTCAGATCAACAGGATCAGCAGAAACATTACTATTTCCAGATTGAATTTGTACAGGAGGTTCTTGAAAAAAAATTTGTCCCTGCCTAAAGAATGGGTTTGCTACACTTCCATCACTGTTCGGTTAAACCATAAAATTCCCAATTCAGATCAATTTGAATTCATTATACTCATAATTACACACATAAATGCAGACGAAAGATGGAAATTCTACTGATAAGTAATTGGAGGTACCTCGAAATTGAGTCTGGGGAAAGATCAACAAGTCCAGTTTGTTTATGTTGAAATTGAGGAATCTGTTGTTGTAACTGTACCTGTTGTTGCTGCACTTGTTCTTGTTTCCTATTCCCAACGCGATCAGATCTCTCATCATCGGAGAAAACACGGTTGGCAAACTCCCCACCAACCACCATCGGAACACTTGAAACCACCGCCTTAGCCGCCAAACCAGTGGTTACAAAACCCCCAACCTCCTCCTGCTTCTGCGGTAAATTAACATTTTCACCACCTCCTACAGCCCCAAAATTTATCTGCTGAAATTGATCCTCAATTCCCAACCCTCCCACTTTCTGATTCTCCTCGACGTGTAATTTTATCGGTGGAAGGTTCGCCGTGGACGGAGAACTCGAGGTAGACCCAAATGACGAGGTGGTTTCTAGCATAGGGGAATCCGGGACAGAATGCACATCATGATTAAGGGGGGTCACATTCCCATTTCCGCTTCCACCATTCTTCGACGCCTCAATTCGGGCTTCCACATCTTTCCCTCCGACATTCGCCTTACCCAAAAAATCATCTTCCAACCCGAGAAGGCAATTAACCGAAGAAGATTCAGAAAACCCACGATCACTAACTCCACCAGAAATAATACTAGCTTTCCCATTCAACGCATCTAGAAACCAGTCCTCCGATTTAGTGGATGATGTCTCAACGAGAAGCTGTTCAATACTCGAACTCTTAGGAAACAAGAAGAGGCGGAGGCGACCAGGTTTCAACCCACTCGCAAAATTAAGCCGGTCGTATTCTTCAACCATGTTCTCGAAATCTTCATCTGTAGTAACAGAAATTAATGAGTCTAACTCTTCATTGGGGAGCTGGTATCTGAGAGTGAAAGGCTCGTTGTTGAGGAGGGTTTTTGAGAGCCGGTGGTAGATGTCCGAATAGGAGTCTTTCCGGTCGATGACGATGATACGGGTGGTACCTCCCATGTAGAAAAGTGACTTGTCATGGGGGCGAGGGACTATGTGGCCGCCATAGCTGCACATGAGACGGAGCTTTGGAAGTTGGGGCGATGTTGGCTGGGGTTCTTCCCAGGAGTTTGTTTGTCGGGAGTGGGGTAAAGAGTCCACAGAAACTGGGTGGATTTGCTGCGGTGGTTGGGCGGCGGTGGTGGGCGGAGCAGTGGAGAGTTGTGGTGGGGACTCCATGGAGTAGGAGTTGGGAAAGGGGGAGGCGAATTGGTCGTCAATTCATCAGAATAGGATGATATATAGTTCCGGCTGGTCCAGCTGTTTTCCAACTAATTTAGAGATATTTGTAGTCAAGGTCCTTAAACAAATATTTATAGAGCATTTGGGTCCTCTTTCTTTTTGTGGTGATCACATTCCCATGCTTTCATTATAGGTGCACTTTGATCCTTCCTAGACGAATATCGTCTGTTTTGCCATCAAATAGCCACCTGCTGCTACCATAACATTTCCGAAATTGTCCCAAGATCTTGCTCATTTCCTTCCATGAGTTCCTTCTTCATTTTGATTTAGAGGAAGAGTAAAATTGACCTTCGAATTTTTGAATGTACTTATCAAAGCACGAGATGATAAACAGAAGTTGGGACGAAAGACGAAAATGGTTCTTAAAAGATTATTAATACCAAATACTAGAATTTATTTTTGTTTAAGGCTACAAATTATTCAAGGATTTTGTTGATATGTTAGAACAAGAAGATTAGAACAATAAGATTTAATGAGTTCTTGAAAATTGATATAGCTTATTTGAATATATTAATAGATAACCACAAAATTAATGTTTGACGAAATTATATTAAAAATGTCTACCGACATGTTAAATGGATACTCGACGAAAAAACAAACAATATACATCCGTCAATGAAGCAAGTGCATCAATTATAAAAAGATTGGTATGTACAATACAAGGATGAGGATGACAAAACAAATCGATAAACCTGAAACTCACATGTACTCAATCTCATTAATGACAATCCACCCGAATGAGGGAAGTGCTAATTATAGATTATTTCTCAGCTGAATTCTTTAGAATTGTTCAGTTCTTAACAAAATAGGGAAATTGGTAAAGAAAAAATAATGGGATTATTTTTATATATAAAGGAAGGACTAATTGAGAATGAAATTCAAAATTGAAGAGCAAAACCTTGGGTCTGAAACTGTGGGAGATTTGGAAAATTCACGTGGGTTGACAGTTAAAGTGGGTAATCGATTGGGGTGTGTGGTGGTGCGGGCCCGGAAATGTTCAGACTGGTGACTCATCTCTCTCGATGGATCCTATAAATGTAGTACTATGTTTGTAAAAGCTGTTTATACCGTGTTTGGCAAAATTTTATGACGACATTAAGCCTCTGGTTAGCAACTACTGTTTAAGTTTAAACAAAAATTAATGTATAATTTTTCAAATAATTTTTTAATCACATATATTTTCTTTTCAATTTAAACACATTTTATCTAGAAATTTCAAATAACAATTTAAACTCATTATAAGTTATAACAGCCGTGGACCTGAGCCTAATTTTTCAAAAACCGACAACTTTAAGTTTAACCGGTTAAAGATTTCGTTAACTATTTTTTTTACTTTGGAAAAAAAAATGAAAGAGTTAAATAATGTCACGTCACAGTTTATCAATGTGTTCTATAAAGGCACTTAAGCGCTTATACAGACGTTTTTTACTTTTACTTTATATTATATTTTTCTTTTCTTATGGACCCATTTAAATCTGTCCAAAAGGCATAATCTGATAAAGAGTTAAAAAAGATTTAGACTTGGTTATCTTTACTGTTTTGATGTCGTTTCTATTTTTATTTTCAAAAATACTAAAAACATGTTCCCTTTATCATTTTTGAAAATGTATTTTGAAAAATAAAAAAATTTGTACACAAAACGCCCAAAACGAAAAAAAATGTTCAAAATGCGAAAAACACGTTTTGGCATTTTTTTTTTTTTAAAGAATTATTCTAACTTGAAACTAAGCTTAAAATAATTTTTTTTCCTAGCTTGAAACTAAGATTAAATAATTATTTTTTTTTAGAATTATCCTAACTTGGAACTAAACCTAAATAAAGTTTTATTAAATTCAATATCAACATTACAAAAAAAAATTAAGTGAGAATTCTTTTTATATTTCAAAAAATGTCTTGATAAATGAATTCTGGTGGGTTTTAAAGAATTTGCATTTTCTGGATTTTAATAGAATCAGAACTTCCCGAACCTGACCAAGTTGTGTTAATATAGACTCTTAATACTTACATTAGTGTATTACAGGTAAACATTGTTTTCAGTGCATTGTGAAAGGAAATTTGAGTTTAAGCCAGTAGTATTCTCCAAAATTTCAAACAGAACGTGTTTTTCAGCTTTTCATTTTCAAAAACAATTTTCAGAAATGACAAACCAAACGCGTTTTCAACAAATTTGAAAACAAAAATAAAAACATAAAACATTTTCGAAACTGAAAAATACAAAATAAAATACAAACAAAACGTCATCTTAACCTTTGTTTTAACATAATTATTACAATTTATAAATTAATTTTTAAACAACACAATTTTTCAAATCACTTTTTAATCATACATATTTTCTCTCCACTTTTTAATCACACATTTTATTTCAAAAATATAAATAAAACAATTTATAATTAATACGGTGTTACCGAACAAACTCACTATTTTAATTATGTTATGTTACTGTTTGGTAAAAAAATTTATAAACACCATATTTGTTTAAACAATTTTTTAACTATACATATTTCCTCAAAACTCTTTTCAACCACATCTTATAATGATTTTGAGAAAGAAGATGATACACTTGAATTGTATTATTTAAGTGCTTATTACTTGCCAAAAATCCTTACCATAAATACCAATATTCAGATTGAAAATCATAAAAAATCTAATAATTTTGTATGGCCAAACATAAAAAAAAAATCTCAATTATGTCGAACTTTCCATTTTTGAAATGGAAAGTCATCTTATAATTATGATTTTAGGATTATCTAGTTTGTCTTTTGAAAACTGAAATTTGTATAATGATTAATGGTAGGATTTATTAACTAAATATAGTATTTATAATTTTAAATATTAAGTTTGAAGTTCGGTATCGACACTTAGTCACGCTTTATAATAGAGGCTAAATTACGACTTAAGCTAATCAATTATACTTTATTTATACATTTCATGCTAATCACACCTCATGCACTTAAACCTCTATTTATTAATATCAGTAATTAATTTAGTCTTTTCCAACAAAAAAAAAATACATATTAATGCAATGGGTAGAAAAATGTTGTATTCTTTCAATAACTAGTGCAATTAATATACGTTGTGACCATATCTTTGCACAAATCTCTCTTGAAGGGTTTTAAATGGATCTGCTTTCACATATCAGAATTCAAACAAGACCTAAATATAAAAAAATAATAAGCATATACTTGACTACCAAAACTTCAACTTAATGCCAAGAAAACATGCAGATCCAACAGCAAAAGATAAAATGAATCCATACGCAAACAAGATGGCTAGAGCAGATATTGGGGGTACAAGTAAGGTATCAAAAGACAAATTCACCAATCCTGTGAGAATGTTGGCCTGCAGATAAGAGTAATACTCGAGAGTGAACCAGAACGAAAAAACAACGATAAATGAGATTTAAGGGAACTTCGTCTCACCAGAAGAAAAGATCCAAGCAAATTTCGATTAAATGCTTCTTCCATGACTGAAACTTTACTTCCAGGTACGTAATCGGATAGCATCAGAATGGCTAGCACCTGAAATCAAATTTATATAATTGTAAAACTAAACGAGCTCGGATAAGATGCCAAATTAAGATGAATTTTTTCCCCAACATGATAATTGCAAGAAAACACTACCAAAGATTAAACTTATTTTCTTGATATCAAAAGAAAAACTTGAAAAGTATCTGCATGCCTTTGAGAGTAACATAACAATGACAGAATTGGATTAATATATGAAACAGCAACAAGAAGGAAAGCACAAAGCATAAGAAATATTAGAAAGAGCAAGATTGATGGGTGAGGGCGGGGTTGGGGTTGGGGGGAGCCGGGGAGGCATGATTTCAATTTTTTTTTTTTTTTTTTTGAACATTACAATTACAAGGGAATAAAAGGGAGGGGTGTGGACTCGAACCAGGGTATACAACCCGGTAAGGGGATGATTTCAACCCCTTGGTCTTGCATGATTTCAATTTTGAAACTAGTGAAGTTAAAAAGACATAACCTGGATTATATGAAGCATTTTTTCACTGTTAGATTACACCCAGATAAAGGCTTGCAACAGAATAAGTTCACAACCAGAACATGCCCAACTGTACTACAGGAGATATGAGGGAACTTCAACTTAGCCAACAATTACTTTTTATCTTTTTGATGAATAAAGAAAAAAAGTCGGTGCCTCCATGCTTTTATTTCTATATTTTCCATTTAAAAAAAAAAAGTTCAAATAGTTGGAATACTTGTCAAACATTATAGATCTTCACGTAAGAATCTTCGCTATTAGAAGTATTGCCTTTTGCATACCTAGTTGCAACCGGTAAGAACAAAAGTTAAATAAAATGACAGATACGTTTATGGTAATCTTTCTTGTCATGACATGCCTGTCATACAAGCTTAACTACCAATAGAAGTTACAAAGGAAGAGTGTGATAGGTTTACTCTTATCTTAGAAAAATAAGACGAAGTAGGCACATAGTCGTGATTGCATGTAACTTATAATATTTCTTTGGTTCACATGTTAGTTAGATAGCAATATGTACGCGAGATATTATGTTGAAAAAATATTCTCACGGGTTATTAGAAAGAAATCCTGATCAAAATGGCACAGAATGCAGTGTACTTTTAATCATATGAAGGTTAATTTAAAAAAAAAAAAAAATTATAATTGTGGTTATTGTCATTATAGCATTGAGGATCGTTTATAACCAATTTGATTATTTTGTTCTTGGAAATCGGGCATTATTATTTTCACAGCTATAATCAAGTTGTTATTAATATTCAGCTAAACCTTTTTTGCACAGAAAGCAGACCCGTTAATTACAATAGAATGAGATTTACCTGAAGGTTTATAGCCAAAACAAGAGAAACATATGCCAAGTTGCACTGTGGAGAAATCTTTAGGTTATTTCCTGCTGAGGGACTTTTAGTTTGAGGAGTTCTTTTCCTCCTTCCAAGAAAGAAAAGAAGGGGAACTGGAAAAGCATGGTTACTAAAAAGGAGTGATGTGGAAAAATTGGGCATTTTACCGTTCTGCGGGAGACTCTTTCGACATGCCAATCCAGAAACAAAGTTGTTAACCTGTGACAGCACAATGGAAATCAAATTCTCCACCAATAAAAGTAATTTGATGATAAAGCAGCAAATGCTGTGTCAACCTAATAATGCTTCATACCAGAAAAAGAGGCAAAGGGACCAAACTCTAGTTCTTGTCCATTTATTGTTTCTCAACATAGCATCTACATTGTTTTCAAAGAAAAGATAGCTTCCAATGCGAACTCCAACAAGATACATACCCCAATACCCTGAGGCAAGAAAAATAAATGAAAGATTACAATGAAGAAATAAAAGCACCGTTTATGGATAAACCTTGTAAATTTAATTAACCATTGTTGTGGTGGATTAACTGATGTAACTACTTGCATAATTTTAATCAAGTAAATCAAGGTTTGTAATAACTCAAGGTTGTAATTTTACATTTTGACTTGGGGAAACAAAGTGTTGAGCTAATCTGTTCCTGCTCAGTACTCCAAAATCAAATTTATATCCATGGTAGCTTATAATGTCTTGCGATGTCTGATATGTTAATGACCTGCTTTTTGTTGTATTTAGCTTTAGTCGGCAAGAGAAGCATATTCTGGCATTCTCTGTTACCTGCTATAATATTAAACTACTATATGATTTCTAAAATCAGCAATGTTATGTGAGCTGAGAGTTGGATACATCTAAAGTACCAGGTATATCTAAGATGAGAATGCTGAGACAATTATTAAAAAAAAGATGAGATAGAATAATAAATGAGAATATAGAGAGGTGGTCAAAGTCGTGACATCGAGCATAAAGTAACTGATTGAAATGGATTGAGCATATTCAGCGAAGGCCACTGAAACCACAAATTTGAAAAGCAATGCAACTAATATTAATTGTAAACTTGGACAAATAGATAGACCAAATCCAAGTGGAATGAAGCGACTAAAAATGTGAGCAAATAAGATTCTAACTTTGAAGAGGGATATGGACAGTGTGGAGTAAGAGAAGGATCAATGTAGCTGCCCTTGGATAATGACATAATACTAGGTTCAGTTGCCTTGTATCTTCCATGAAACTTCTATTCCAAATAGCAACTGATGAGAAAAAAATTCATTTAGTTGTAGTGATGAACAAGTCATTGAAGACCATAAAATAGTTTCTAAAACAAGGACGGTCCGTGTCATTCCTTTACAATGGCAAACACATGAAGTAGCAAAAACTCCAAGAAGTACAGTGCTACATCTGCAAAGAACTTGGTCACAGTGCTCTAACTGCTCTTCTTACTACAGGGCATTAAGTTTCAACACTTGGATCCAGCCCAATGCAAACTTTTTCGTTTGCCTAAGGCTCACTGTCCTAATGGAGCAGTGGCCATTGGAGATATAAATAATATAATAGGTGACCCCCCCCCCCCAAAAAAAAAAAAAAAAAAAAAAAAAAGAGATCTTCTAAATTGAGGCTTGGTTTGCACCGGAATATAGAGCTGAAAGGATGAGATCAACTAAAAGGTAATGTCTTCTAATTCAATAGCCTTCCCCCCATCTCCTACACTCTCGGGGGGAGGGGAAAAAAAGAAACAATAAAAAGCAAATGATGAGAATCATAATGGGCTTTTTGACAAAACATAGTATTCAAATCAAACGAGATCAAGTGCATGTTTAAAGCTCCAACATTCAATCATGGGTGATGGAAGAGTGTCCAAGATGGTCAACACTACTACAAGTGATTCAAGCCGAGAGTCGAGCCAAAAATCAAGTTGGAGATCAAGAAATCTGGGATTGAACCAAGCAATCACTTGATTCAAAGGAGTACGCGATCGCCCAAGTGCCAAGTAAAATACCCGAAACCAAAAGTGGTGAGCCAAGCGATCATCCGTGGTAATGCTAAGTGATCGCTTGGTTGAAATTCTTAAGTCTGTTTATTTAGTTTCCTTTTTGTTTCAAACTCTTTTATTTCCATGTTTAGCCACTTGTTTGCGGCTCCTAAGGTTTAGAACGTCTCTTGACCTATAAAAGGGATTTTTATTCATTCATTAACACAATTTTGAACTATTATTGAGTGATTTATCTATCAAAGCGAGGTTTTTTACTTCTCTTTCATTCTTCATTGAACAAATTCGAACTCATCAAAGATTCAATATCTTTGGGGTGTTCAACCCTTAGAACTTATCAAAGATTTAGGCACCCTTTGTGGCGTTCACAATTCGTGGTTCTTGCTTATGCATGTCAATGGATCTAAGGTTTTATATACCTTAGGTTCTTGATTCGTGAAGCTCGGGTCAGATTCTACAGTCTACAATCTGAATTTAGCTTTTCAGACGTTTTATTCATATTTTCGCGGGTTTATCATTAATTCCTACATGGTTCACATAAACAAAGTGAAAATGATAATAAGAATGAACATTTTCATTCATTTTATTACAGGGAGATCCTCACCGAATATACTAAATATTCCTTCCTTATTCTGGCTCAGCATGTCTGTTCCTCTTTTCTCAGAAAACAGATACTCATTCAACCCTCGTGACAGGAAGACTTGATATCCTAATACACGAAATAAGAGTTCAAACGTTAACTAAGAAATTCAAACAATATATGCAGTTATAAATTGGAAAAGGAAAATTGTATTGCTTACCTATGAGGATAAGGGAACCTAGAATTCCACAATGATTTGGAGGAACATTAACTACGGATGTCAAAATAGACACAGCAGCAAGAGTGAAAAAGAAATTCCAATGGACTCCATATTCACCCACGTGAACCTATGAGTAATAAAGATGAGGTACCAAAATATATAAAGAATAACAGGGTAATATAATCCCTTGCAGAAGCATGAGATGAAGAGAAGATCATGGCCAACAATAAAAAACGATGTGAAGTTATGTATGAAAGGAAAACGCAGAAAGGAACAAATCTACAAGGAACACTTATTTTCTCTTGAAGCTAATAAAGCATAGGTAAAGTTGCTAGGTTGTATTGGACTCTCACTAGAAACTGCCACCAAGCACAGGTGGACCACGTTTAACTTAACCAGCTCTTTATATCTGTCCAGAAACCTTAATTTCCCTTAATTAACTAAATCGAAACCAGCAAGTAGTAATTTTAACTATTTTCCTGTAAAACTTATGCATACAATATTGTTACTTCATTCCTTTCCCGTCTAAAAAGGAATTACACACAATTTCATTATTACTTCGTTCTTTTCTTCTTGAACCTAACACCATTTACTTTCAAGAAAGAGAAATAAAATTTTAAAAGTTACATTTTTCTTCAGATTATTGTTAACAGTTCCTTTTTATATTAATCCCTTAATTCTTAATTACTTTAACAGCTTAACAACTTTTCTAAGTAAATATTCAAATATTATCAATTTAAATTCAAATATTAATATTAAATTTCGCATGCGTGAATATCCAGTATAGAAATGTGTAACATAGAGGTAATCTATGTTTATGTTATACAAAAAGAAGGTTAAGATACTCATTATCCTACCTGATAATCCACGCTTCTTGTAGAAATGAGTCGGGCAAATCCTAAAAAAATTAAAGGACTTGTTGAACAAAGTGCATTTCTCAATGTCCTGGACAATATCGACAAAAAAGACTTTAAAACTACTTCAATGACAACAATGCTTCAAAAGATGAATGAAGTGAAACCATAGTGTGTAACAATTAACAGGACCATCTGACTGTAAATGGTTATGTCCCTGTTTGAGCCCCATTATGTAAAAATTCATTTTCCCCAAACTTATTCTCAACTATATATTATCCCAATAAAATAATTTTGCACGTAAACCCAAAGCTTTTCCTTTCTTTTTAACCCCACATCTTCTCCAAAAAATCACTATTACAAAAAATATTTTTTATGAAAAAAATGGGGCTCAAATAGAGCCTAAATATATCACCAAGCAAACAGTTATATATACTGTATAAAGTGGTAAACAGCAAACTGGAATCATCTGATAGACTAAGCTCTTGTTGGGGAATAGATTATATTCTATTTAAATTACAAATAGAAAGAATGAGTGGTGGATAAATGGGTAGTAGTTGTGGGTCCCACAAAATGTGAATAAAAAGTACATTTACCTATTTATAAATAAAATAGGTGCCCAAAAAGAGCAGGATAAGATGGCAAATAAAAAACTGGAATATTCTGCAAACAACATGGATCCAATTCTTCCAGAAATCAATGCCAGAGTGATGCAAGAACATAAGCAACATCCTCAAAAAATAATTAGCTCAGAGTTGAAAGAAATTCCATGACTTCAAATCATGTCTCAAACTATTACAATTCATTTGAATCCTGGAATCCAGAGAGAAAACTATTAATAAAAAAGACCTTTTCCGATTGCTTGATCCCAAAGAACCAAAACATATATGTAAAAGCCAATTTAATTAATCTTCACAAGTTCAACTATATTCAAGAAACTTTTATAGTTGATTTAAGGGAAAAAAAGGCAAAGTCACAATGTTTCAGGTTGGGTACACCGTACATGTGAATAAAATATCCGGGTCATTAAACATCCAAATTTTAGTATACATGGATAAGACAAAATATCAATACTTTTTAATCTTTCAACCTTTATGGTAGAATTATATCTATTACTATTATAATTAAAATAGCAATGCATTCCTTAGTCTTAGTATCAAGTATCCAATATATAGGTGCTTTTTGATTTCATAGATTTGAGTACTCTCTATTATTCCAAAAATCCAAACAGAGTTTTGAATTGTGAAGAATATTAACATAAACATGTCGTCAAAAATTTTATCATGTAGGAGTTCAATGCTATTATGACATGTATAATTAACAATATCCCACAGAAAGGTGCTGCTTATTATTATACCAATAAAAGCTTGCAACAATAAGTATAACATCAATATCGCTCACAAGCAGGCACAAAGGTGAGACAGAATGAGAAAAATATCACCCTAAACAGAGAAGGGGAGGATGAATACTTTCTCCTATATGTACAATAAAAACATATGCTCATTTTAAAGTTACAAAAATGAACGTGAGAATAAATGAATGGAAACCAATACAAGTTAATAAAATAAAAGCAGGGAAATATATATCCTATTAGACATAAAAATTTACATAGACCTCACAATCTCTCCCCTTTTTTTCCCCCCTCTTTCGGGAACCATGTACAAGGAGATGGACTAGGCTGCGGACAACTTATATCATTTGTTCCAGGATCAAACAGCGGTGGTTAGCACCAAGAGAGAAGTATAACTATTGGTATTGAAATCATGCAAATTGTGACAATTCACCAAGAAATAAATAATTATAAATCGCAATAAATATTTCTTATCTTCTTTTGGTCATAACTAATATGCATGACCTCAAATATTTTTCTTTGAAGCCAAGAGGTTGCATATTATTGAGACATTTACAAATCACAAGGCTCTATAAATTAAAATTTTAAGTTCCACTTTAATGTACAAGTGTACACGTCAACGACTCAACAAGAAGCATGAGAAAGGCCATATAGCACTGCCTATGATAAGAGGCTGAGCCATCTGTCATATTTTTTGGAAATGAGGCCAAATGAAAAGACAAAAAAATGCATAGAACCACTTACATATTTGAGATGCCACGTGCCTGTCGTGAGACCAAGGAATTCACTAGTACAAATGAACCTACCCCAAGATCCATCTGTTGCGATCACAAGTCAAAGGACGGGGGTAATTAGTGCATACAGATATTTTTCAATTCATGTAACACTAGTAATTCTAGATTCATCGGTTTTTCATTACTTTTGGAGAGCCATATCGAAGAAACCATGTCCATTCGAACAAGAATCGGACCAGTAGTTTGGTGAAAGTACTTTGTGTAAATAGAGTCCAAGAATCACATGGAGAATTTTAGCACAGTTTACAAACAAAACTTACCCATATAAATATTGTAAAATACTTTTGAAAAATCCTAAAAGCATGAGATGTGAAAAATTGTAGTATAAGAATTTATTTATTTTTGGGGTGGAGGAGGGGGAAAAGGAAGCAAGACGTGCTATCCAAAAAAGGGAACTAGGTAGAAATAAAAGGAATTTCTATTAGATGTATCAAGATTACTAAAGGCGTGTATGATGTAGTAGTCATGAGTGTGAGATTAGTGCCTCGAGATCTTCACTTCACTATAGGCTTATACCAAAATTTTGTTTTAAGCCCTTATCTTTTCACAATAATCAAGGAGGAGTTGACTTATAGGATATATTCAAGATGAGGTCCATCAGGTGTGTAATATTTGCTAATGATCTAGTTTTAGCGATAAGACTAAGAAGGTTTTAATCGTAAATTAGAACTTGGAATAGTACTTTGGAATCTAAAGGTTTCAAGTTGAGTAGAACCAGCATCAAACAAATGTAATGTGAGGAATGAGGAATTGAAGGGGATGTAGTGCATAGGAGTAGAGCAGAAACGACGAAATGGAAATTGCTATGGTCTCTTGAGTTGCTAAAAAATTAGTAGTTTTAAAAACAATGAACTAAACGAAGTCGTGAGAGAAGAACTCATGTAGCCAATCCAACTCTATCAGGAACAAAGCTTAGTTTGTTGTTGTCTTAGAGGAATAGTTTGTTCATTTGTTTAAGTTTACAGAATCAAAAGACTTGCTCATTGATACATGGTTTTAAGTTTCAACTTCTATATCCACAAGGACCAACATTGTAAATATTGTTGAACGAAGTGCATATTAATATCTCAACTATTCAAGAAGTCATGCTTTTGTCCCCTAAAAAAATTGATGATTACGATCATTTTTAAAACCTAATATATGTAACCTAAACAGGCTGGCAATGCAGTCTTTGAATTCAATGAATTGTGTATAAGCTTGATAAAACATATTTCTCTCGTGGTGGCACCACCTCTGAGACCATCCAAAAGTGTCCCAAGCAAAATTAAAAAATGATATAGTGTGAAGTCTTGCTTATGCCAAAATATGAACATATCCATAAATTAAATACATGAAGAAGAAGACATAGGCTTTATTAAATCAGCATCTAGACTCTTACCAAGCCAGTGCCATAGGTCTCTGTTTTAGCATATCTTCTAGGAAATATCTTGAAATCAACAGCAAGAATACAAAAGCATGTAACAAGCATCTGCAGCAACCGTCCGTTAAAAAAATAAATAAAAAAACTCAAGGAACATATAATTCAAACGAGATGTTAGGTACTGAAATACCACATACCATAGAAACTCTGTACGAGGAGATGCTTTCCCTAACGGACTCCATGTTGCCTTCATGAAGAAAAGGAGATCCATTTCTGTTTTGAAGACTATATTAATTCCAGTTATATGCATTACTAAATTCATTTTTATAATTAGAGAATATCTAAAGCTTTAGATTTCTAATTCAAGGAAAAATAAAAATAAATAAAATAAAAACAAAAACAAAAAACTATCTGATAATTTACCTTTTGACTGCTATCATGAAGAGGAGAAGCAAAATCATCGAAATTGCAGTTATATATGTCCATTCTGACAGAACCTGTCATTGATTAATCAAATTATATCAACTACATTCATTACACAAAACCCAGATTCTATTATGGAAAGTAACAGTATCCAAGTATACAAATATGTTTTCCTTAATCATATAATCTATGCATTAATCTCAACCATGATTTGAAAAGCAATTTATGAGAATTGACTCTAAGATCACCTCAAGACAATAAAGAGAATAATTTGTCTTCTTAGGCAACGACCTACATGACGACGCTGTGCCTCAAGGATCACCTAGGAGATATTTAAATGCACTGTCATTGTGCCATATGTTTTACAGAAAATGATTAAAGCTAGGAAAGAAAGGATTTCTTTTTGCTGACATATTAGCAGTTCAAGTGTATATTTAATACCACCAGCCCTCACTCTCAAACCAAGCTAGCCATCCCTTACTTTAGGTCTAGATTTTTGTAAGTTAATTTCCTTTTCCAAACACTATCTAGTTTCAATTAGTCAATTCTTTTCCTTTTGGACAGCCATCGCTGTTATTCACGACCTTCCACACACTGAACTTTTTTTCTTTTTTGGAGGAAATCTCGTGGTCCAGCAGAGAGAAAATGAAAAAGGGTCCTACTTAACATTTTCTCAAGTGATCCCAGTTTAATTGTGTTATTTTATTATACCCTTGCATGTATTTGTAAAATAACTTGTTCATCTTCTCCAATTGCAGATTGATTGTACCCAACTCAAGGTCAATTATTAGACTTGAATTGGAGTCCATACCAGATCGACTGATCAAGGGCCATTTTTTACCAGGATAGGGATCAATTTGATTCTACCAGTTCACCAATCTTGCTGACCAACTGTTCATCAAGAAGAAATCTAAGACATTTTATACAGTATTAAGGCCTTTTTAAACTAAAAATTAGAAAGTTAGTCTATTTTTCACCATGCACATTAAAAGAATGTCATTTAGTTCGCCATTTTCTTTCTATCATTTACTTCAGAACATTCTCAACTGTAAAGAACTCTATAACTCTATTCGACTTCTTACAAGGACCGGCTGTTGTGGAGATATATATAGTTATAAAACAAAAAACAATAATACATGATAGGCTTGCACCTAATGCTTCGATCTTTCTCCTAGCCTAACCCGCCTTTCACCCCTAAAACACTGATCCAGGAGATCTTCAACTTCTGTCTTTAAAATCATTCTAGAAATAGTTCTCCACACAATATCTCATTACTACATCTATTATTTCTATGACCAATGCCGCCCCCCCCCCCCCCCCCCAACCACCACAAAAAAAAAAAAAAAAAAAAAAGTAATGCACACAGCACAGCCCTTGATACTTCACTTTGCAACAATTTGAAGGTAAAAAAGCAAGAAAGTCATCGCTCAGAACTGTATGCTCATAGCAGGCATAATTCAAAAAAGGAGCCCCATTCCTCTTCCTAAATACAAAAACACACACAATTATAACATACATTAAGCTATGTACTTGACTACAAAGATTTTGTGCAAACAGAGAATACTTACTGTCAAAAATAAGATGTATGGAACAACGATGCAGGTAAAATCAACAAACAGTGCTGCAATACACGCTCTCAAATTCTTATTATAAACAGTAGCATCTTCATTTTTCTTAATGGGACCTGATAAAACAAAACAATAAGATAAATTTGGCTCAAAAGATGACAAGCAAGAATTGATTTTACAATATAACATAAAACGAGCATAGTAATTTGTCACTTATACTTCAATGGTTTCATTGTAAAACCCATCAAAATTACATTATACTCTTGTAATAAATGTTAATAGATTTTTATTTATATTTATTATTACCGGTAGTGTCATAATTGAAGCCGATGCAACGCCGTATAAGAATCAGAACCTGATTTTACGAACACACAGTAACAGAACAACGATGAAGAATACAAAAACTAAAAACTAAAACCAAAAAGGGAAAAGAATGCGGTTTAGTACTCACAGAGAAAGTCGTAAGGAGAAGGGAGATTTCGACCTTAGATGATCCTGTTAAGTTGCTCACAAATCTGAAATGACATTTTATTATTATTCCATTAAAATACAATAAAAATCAGAAAAATAAGCAACCTTTACAATTTGAGAAAAAATACGAGCTGCTTACTGTTCTTTGAGATGTTTGCTGGGATTGAAGGACCTAATGGGTGAGTCCATGGATACTCTGAAAAGCTTTGAAATGCAACAAAATTTTGTTATCTGATTCTGCAGGGGACGGTGCAGTTGTTCTCGTACAGTTTTATGCGCTTGATAATTTTAGGCGAAAGTGAATGATCATGGTTCGTTGAGCTCACTAACCGAAGTCAGTTTTGCCCACGATTGGGTAGCTCAATCTATGTTTTAAGATTAGGTATTGTTCGATAGCAAAGTGAAAATATGGTGGAATTCAAATTTTCATATTCAGGCACAAAATGTGGAATTTGCGAACAAGTTAAATTCAAATTTCATGGAATTGAAATGTGTGTTTGATTAGGTTGAAATGTATATACCAATATTATAGTTTAGTCTGTTTAGAACTAAAATAATTAGGGACTAATTAGCAATTATGTATATGTTGTTGCTCTACTTATACTAACCTTTTGTACACATTCAAAATATCAAATAAATGAATATATTTTTTTCACGTTAACATGGTATCAGAGCTAGAGAACCCTAGCTTCCATTTTCTGTCTGACCCGTTACTTACTTGGTCGATTCCAGCACGGGCAACGCAGCCAGTGACCGACCAAGAAGCTGACGACCATGTTCTCGGTCTTGGAACCCTTTTTAGCGACTTTTTGGGGCCTGCATGATTCTACCCGCGCTATTTTTTCACGATTACCGACTGTTGCCAGACCATTCTGGCCATTTCGAAGCCGACCCAGGTCATTCCGGCGATTCCACTACCGATGCTGATGTGTTTTTCTGACCTGGAGCTACAGTTTCAACTTGTGCTCACCTAGAAAGTTGCATCTGCAGTAGAAGTTGGAGCATCAGAGATGGTGTATTATCAGAGGCTTTCCTGCACGGCTCATTGAAAGTAAACGTATATTTCGAGGTGTTTTCATTTCCTCCACTTTGTGCTTCTGTGTTCTCTTCTAGTGAATATTGTTATGGGTGAAAATAAAAAAAAATTGTGTGACTGATATGATTCCGATAATGTCAAAAATCACGAAACATAAACTCAATGGGTCTAATTATATTGCTTGGAGTAAGACTGTTCGAGTGTATCTGGGTAGTATAGAAAAAGATAACCATCTCACTAAGGACCCACCCACTGATGATACGAAACAGACATGGTTGCGAGATGGTGCTCGAATATTTTTGCAACTTCGAAATTCCATAGATAGTAAATTAATTAATTTGGTTGATCACTGCGAGTATGTTAAAGAACTGGTGGATTATCTGGATTCTGTGTACTCTGGGAAGTGGAATATATCTCTTATTTATGATGTGTGTAAAGATTTTTATCGTACTACACGGCAAGATCAAACTCTTACCGCCTATCTAATGAACTTCTAAAGGACTTATGAAGAACTCAATGTCTAATTGCCATATAGTTCAGATGTGAAAACTCAATAGAAACAACGGGAACAAATGGCTATGATGAGTTTCTTGGCAGGCCTTCGTCCAGAGTTTGATACTGTTAAATCTCAGATTCTCTCCAGCCCTGAAATTTCATCTCTGCAAGAGACTTTTACTAGGATACTTCACACTGAGAATAGTGTGTCTGGTACTTCATCTCAGCCTAACAGTGCTCTTATCAGTCGTACTAGTGTACACGAGCATGGGCGTCTATCTAATAGACGTGGAATGGTTACAAATAGCCGTGATCATCGAACCCAGACTAGTAACCATGATCATGGGACCCAGGACTTAGGGGGAGTTGTATGCTATTATTGTCATGAGTCGGGCCATACCAAGCACTCTTGCAGAAAGTTACAAATTCACAATCAAAGAAATCAATCAGCTCATATTACCTCTATTGATATTACACCGAGCACCTCTTCTGGGAAGACGGTTACAGTATCTGCAGAAGTGTTTACAAATTTTTCTCAATATCAGGAAGCACTAAGGTCTTCATCTCATCCTATCACTGCAACTGCTGAGTGAGGTAAACCAACTACGTCTCATTTCATCATCTTCCAAATGAGTCATTGATTCTTGTTGTGCAATTTGAGATCGCAAGTGTACGATATCGCAATCAAGTAATAAAGTGGACCTTAGAGTCCGGATTATCGTTCCCACGAGGACTGCTATTAATTACCGAAATATTTCAGTTCTTAACTTTATTTGAACAGACGAAATAGAATTTGTGGTTTTAAATTAAAACTAAGAAGATGAATTAAATAATTAAATTGTTAAATTGTTTTGTTTTAAAAGATGATTGTAAAGTGGTTGGGATTCACGAATTCACCTAGCTAATTAAATTAATTCCAATTCCAGTTTTATTTCCTATTTGTGTGTTCGGTCGAATTCACTAATTTAAATTGAGATTCCTCTCTCGAGTTTAAATCAATCCTATCTAAATAAGTCAACCTTGTATCTCTACAGCGGGTCCGAATATTCCTTAACTAGATGCATTACACACAAGAATTCACACACGACCGCAATAATTACAAGAGTATATCTCTATCTCTCGTTCAATTACCGGATTTATTACCTAGATCTATGTTATTAACTCACCTCTCGGATTATGGAAATAACACATGAAATCATGAATAAGTGGCCAGTTCATTCACGCATTAAACGCAATAATAAATCAACACATGCATTAAAGCGTTAAAACAAGCAATATGGCATTAAAAATAATTAAATAGGCTACATCGTTCATCCCAACGTTAGAATTTAGTTACACATCATGATTAAAAAGCATAAACAATAAAATAAAACGTTCATTGAAAACAATAAGAAGAAAGGAAAGCATGCACCAAGTCTCAATTCTTCAATTATCTTCAATTCACGCCCCTCTGCTATGCTTGAATCTCCAAGAATTTGATGTTGAAATATCTGTTGTGGCTCGTTCTATGGAGAGGCAAATGTCTGAATTTCGTGCCTCTTATGTTGTATATATAGGTTTTGGAGAAACCCTAGGTCAAAAAGCCCAAAGCCTGTTAAAAATCGCGAGAAAAATCTGATCTGCGGCCCAGTCGGACAACCGCGCGATCGCGTGGTATAACCTCTGGCGATCGCGTGGTAATGTTGTTTTAGCCTCGGGTTATGATTTAACACCTTATCGCGATCGCGACTTCCTCTTTTCTCGGCTGTACAATTTAGTCCCTGACTTTTAATTGCACCTTCAGTCCTCAACTTTCAATTGTTGCAATTTAGTCCACAAACTTTATCTTCTTCTCGGTTTGACCATTCAAGCTCTTAATTCATTCAATTAGGTCCTCCAACCTCTGATTTAGTCACTTTGGAACCAAGCATGTTTCCCGGTTGTTGTCACAAACTACTCACTTGTCCAATTTTAGCTACAATTAACATCCAATTGTGTCCTTTTTCCATTGATTTCATCATTCTTCATCTTTTGGGATATTTTCTGAAAAGTAAACAAATAAACATAAATTAAATAGCAAATATTCCCAAACGAAAATAATTAATCCTAATTTAGACATACAAATAAGTGTATAAAATACACTTATCAAATACCCCCAAACTAGAATTATTGTTCGTCCTCGAACAATGTAAACTAAACTACAAAAATCAAAGAAATAAGAGAACAAATATTTTTGTTGTGTCAACATGTTTACCATATGCCTCCAAAGTCCAAACCAATTTAAGCTTCAGCAAGCGTCATGAATAACAATGCAAAATATTTTCTAGTTATATCCTGCCAGAGTTTCAAGTGTGTGTGTGAATAGCCAATGTCAAAGGCATACTTATGCAAAAGATGTGCTCAACACTGTGTAACTCATTATGCATAATCAAGACCGAATCCCATGTGGTCAATCTATGATTTTTAATAAAATTCCTTTCAACGCTCATGGATGATCACCACTTTCTGCTTTTTCTCTCGCATCCCAGGTTTTTATCTATGTGGGTTCTAAAAATATTTTTAGCTTTTTCCACACAAGGCAGTCAAAATCAGAAATATGCATGCACAACTAATCAAAAGAAAGCAGTCCCCAATTCTACAATCTCAACCACCACAGCTCAGTCAACAAAGCTTATACCATGCAATAATATATATATATATATATATATATATATATATATATATATATATATATATATATATATATTTTTTTTTTTTATGATGGACGACTTTTTCTTTTAATTGTCCCTGTCTTTTACCATCTTTGTGCAGAACTTTTCATACGGGCTTTCTATATGACCCCTGTAACGGGCTTTCAGATCGGTAACTCCCAAACCAGACAGCTTTAGGGTACCAGGTTCGAAGAACCCCTCAGACGTACTTGCCCGAGTCATAAAGGCTTAAACAGAAAAGTTAAAGATGTTATAATGTCTTATGTGTAAGTCCACTCTCCGTACTTGCTTTCTAATTGACCCCTGTAGCGAGCTTTAGGTCGATGACTCCCAAGCCAGTTGGCTTTAGGGCACCAGGTTTTGAAAGACCCCTCGGACTTACTTACTCGAGTCAAAAAGGCATTTGAAGAGCGGAATAAGACCTTCAGCATTTTTCTGTTTTTATGCTGGAAATGGTTTATACCTGTTGACCAAACTGTAATGACTAAAGTGCAAAACCAAGAACCACAGACCTCCAACCCGTCAATACACACAAATTCCAACCATTTTACCCCCAAACTGGCCTTTTAGCATGATTGGTTCTAATTTAGGGGTGGGATGTCTAACGATCTAAGTTCAGGGCTTTTTGAGTCATTCCTAAGTTCAAATTGCATAAAACTTTGCCCCACATGCATTAAACAACATCCCTCACACAAGCAATTATCCAACACTGGCTATGTGCGCAATAAGTATGAATCTAGCAAAACATAACTAGTTCAAAAATAAGTTCATGCTTTCATGTTGTCCAATTTTCAAGCCTAAACACAAATTGATTCATACTATATCTTAGGCAATAAACATGTCAACAAAGTTTTCAATTTTTTTTTTTTAATCCCAATAAGATAGAATGAAAAGTAATAATATGGAACTAATGAGATCCACCCCCAAACTTGAAATGAACATTGTCCTCAATGTTTTGCCACATAAATAAGTAAGAATATGCAAAACTTGACAAAAGAAAGAGAACAAGAACTTCCCAAGTGTAGAGGAGATGTCCCATTGTAGTCTTGATGCTTCAATTTGAAATGATGTTGGAAGAATTTGATCCTATTTCTTGCCTTGCCCAACTTGATCGGATGTGTCTTGACTGATGTTTACCTTGCAAGTAAGAGATAAGTAATATTAAAAGTCATAGACATCAATAAGAAATAATGGAAGTTCAGTGCCACACCTCCAAACTAAAGTTAAAGCAAAATTTTGAATTTTCAAAATTGGTCGACCACACACATTCAAGCCTTGACGTCGCCTAGAAAAACATAAATTTTTCCGAGCCATCTTTTGATACTTTAAAGTTCACAGCATGATCAACAATATATAAAAAATTCAGCTCATTTGAAGGTCAATAGTGTCATGAAACTACGTGGAGAAGTAGGTGACGTGAAGCAGTTTTCAGGATGCAATGACCTGCAGTGGCCTTGCAATGGGGATGCCATGGTGCAATGTTGGTTTTCATGATTTTATGGAATGAAGTGAACTAATTCATGAACTAAACACACATAATCAATGATAAACATATCATGAAGATAAATGCTCGGAAGGATTTCTCAAATTAACACAAAAACGTCTTTGTGGCATTTCATCAAACACTTAATGGGCATTGCAAAAATCAATGGATATGCATAGGGTTGGAGGCATGAATGAACCCAAAATTTTTGTCTACTAAACCACAAATCACAAACTCCAACATTTAATCTAAGCCCATGCTTCACAATTCACAATTTCAATTAATCAAAAACTAAAAGAAGATTTCATAAATTTGAGTTAACTATGTTTCAAGTGAAGCAATCCATACCTTTGATTGATTTGGATGTGAAAATAGCAATGAATTTGGTGCAATGAAGTGTTGATGACATGCATGATAGATGAAAGATCACTTCAAGGGTGATTTTGGGGAGAGAGAACGATTATGTGTTGTTTAAAATTGAAAGAATGAAGTGAAACACTTAAACTGCCGAATTTGGTACCAGATTAGCCACGCGATTGCCTGGCGGGAGTGCCAGCGATCACGTGGTTCAAGGTTTAAAAACCTTTTGATTTTTCAATGCAAAGTCGCGATCGCTAGAGCCTATAGGCCCGCGATCGCGCAGTTCACGGCAGTAATCAAATTTTTTCCTGTATTTGATATTTTTGAAATTCAAAAATCATTTTTATCCCCCTAATCACTTCATGATCTATGCAATGATTTTTCAAACATTAACTTCATGATCCAAACTAGTGTGTGTGTGAGTTTGGAATGACGATAAAAACCTAGCCTAATATAAACATGCAAAATTAAAAACAAACCTAAATATGCAATAATAGACTCTTATGCACAAGTGTTCTAAACATGAAACATGCAAAACACTTTAACACAATTCCTACCAAGCATATATCTAAAATTCAGCAAATAAATAAATTATGAAAGCGTAATAAATAAAAGGGAAGAAAGGTCGGGTTGCCTCCCAACAAGCGCTCCGTTTTAAGTCTAAAGCTCGACTTTTTGCATTTCTTTATCATGGAGGCTTGAATGATCCTCTTGAGGCTTTGCATTGCTTGCAATTTCCTGCCTTGCATATCTCTATTCGTTTTTGTTAAGTGCATTTTTATACACTTTTTATACCTTTAAATTAGCATATTTTGGAACATCTTGAGCAAATATCTACTAATTTATGCATATTTTGTGTTAAATAGGTTAATATCCAAGTTGAGGCCAAAAATCACATAAGGAGTGAAGATTTTGCTGAAATTCCAAGTTCGGGGACCATTTTGTCACTTTCGGGAAGTTTTGGACAAGCTGCGCAATTAACCAAGGGACCAAATTGAAAGATCTCAAAACTTGAAGGACCAAAAGTGCAATTTTTGTGCTGGAACATCATGGAGATGCTGTAAAGTGAGGGGAGAACGTGCTGTGTGAGCTGGAAGACAACATAGGGAACAAGGCATGACGGAGAGGTGGAAAAACCTGGCTGCTGGAACGTGATGCTGAGAGACAGAGAAGGATGGGCAGATGATGGAGAAGAAAGCTGTACTGCAAAAGGGAGATATACATATTTATACACACAGTTGAGCAGGAGAGGGGAAGGAGGACTGCTGGTGACAGCAGCAGTGGGAGCTAGGAAGAAAGTAGATAGAGTGATACATATACTGAGATAGATAGGTGACTGCAGGGAGGAGAACCGGGGGGTGCTAGAGGGCTGGTGACAGAAGCCCAATATTGCTGGTGACAGGAGCAATAACTATCATTGCCTGAGGCTGCTACTACTGCTGGGAAGAGGAGTCAACTGCTATTGCTGAGGAAAACTGATTATTGCACATATTATTATTGCTGGTTTTATTGCTACTGCTGGAAGTTAAGCTGCTGACTCTGCCGACTGGTTGCTGCTAAAGAAGGAGGAACCCAGACTGGTGCAGAGCTGTAGCTGCTGCCAGCAAACCAGAGGACGGGGCTGCTGCTGCTGGTATGTAGATACTGCTGAAGACTGGATTGCTGGTGCTGCTGGGGAGCTGAACAAGCTGCTGTGTCCATTTTACTGCTGGAGAGGCTGCACCTGGGAGATCCTGGTCCTACTGGTAATTGCTGCTGCCGGTTGCTGCACTGATTGAGGCCGGTTGCTGTGAAAAGAAGCTGGACTACTGCTACTGGGGTGACGCTGCTGCTGCTGATTCAGATACTGGAGGAACCGGCTGGAACAGAAGCCTGCAGGAGATCTGCTGGTTTGCTGATTTCTGAAAAGGAAGGACACAAGTTGCTGGTTTATTCAGTTACTAGAGGAACCAGAGGAAGAGAGCAGGTGTGTAGATGGAATATTTTAGCTGACTGAATTTCTGGTTCAACCTGGGACAGGGACTGAAATGCAAAGAAGTGAAAGGCTGGTGATGAATGGGAAGGCTTCAGGTTGCGGCTGGACGCAATGCTGGATTCTGGAATTGGAGAGGGTGAACATGGTTGCAGGCAGAGGGAGGTTGCGGCCGGACGCATTCCATTGGCGATGCTAACTTTGCAATCAAGTTAAAAATCCGGGTTTTAATTTTAATGCTTATTGTTATTTTTATTTTCAAACGTATGTTTAGCTAAATTTTACTAGTTGGGATGATTGATGGAATTTTAATTGCACTTAGTTATTTTTATAGTTATTTACTTATTTTGTGCTATTTAATTTCATGCATTTTAATTATTGCCGTTTAATTTCAAGCACTTTAATTTATGTCGTTTAATTGTGCGCATTTTAAATTTAAGTTTAATGTTATGCATTTATTTCAAGTAGTTAGTTTTATTTACAAAACTTGAAAATTAATTAAGTGTCGTTTAAATGAAATCATGAATCCCAACTATTTTAATTTTCCATTTTCCGCATTATCTTTAGATTTTAGAATTTACTCGTTTAAATTTCAAATTCAAAACAAAACTTCAAAAACTTTATTTTGTGACTTCGTTGTTAAAATTAAATTAACTCACATGTGTAATCGAAGTATACATTCCTCGTGGGATCGACAATCCGGACTTTTCTAGTCCACTTTATTACTTGAACGCGACCCGTGCGCTTGCGGTATACGATTTTAGCGAACAAGTTTTTGGCGCCGTTGCCGGGGAATGTTTTTACTTTGATTATACTCTAGTTAATTTATTTTTAACAATTTTTATTTTTGTATTGTTACCTTTGATTTAGCTTCACAATTCTAATATTTCTTGTGTTTGGATTTCTTTGTATGCATATCTGATTTTAGTATTGGCAAAATAGGACAAGAATTGCAATGTACAATCTCAACATGGGTGATGAATACCAGCTTGAAGAATATTCAAGTTGTGAAATTTGTTATCAGATACATAGTAATGGACCATGTTTGTTTTCGGGCAATAATATGTTTCAGTCGAAGCTTCTTAAGTTTAGACTCTATTTGAATTGCCGAAAAGAAGCAATTGACACATCTGATCCTAATTACTTGTTCATGTTAGATAGTGTACCAGATGATTGGGATGCGGACATTACTCTTGTGGGAAATGGTCCGCCATTTTTGAATGAAAAGGTACTTGCGAAATATTACTATGAACTTGCCAAGCTGGATGAGGATGATATGCCTATAGGAGATACCGTATTCTGGGAAGCATTTCAAATGTGGGGGTATGATCCACTCGTGGGGATAAATAGGAAAAACTTCTCATTGCCAATGGATTCATTTGTTGAATTGATCATTCAATCCGAGGAAACATCAACTGTTGTAGATGAGCTTGAAGAGAATGACACTTTAATCACACAAGAATCACAGGAAGAAGTGAAAATTAATGAAGAAGAGAGCAAATCAAATTCTCTCAACTTCATTGATTGTCCAATAACTGATTTTGTGATTAAGCCAGTTAAGGAAGTGCAAGTCTATATAGTTGAGTTTGAATTGAATGGATCAGGCAATTTCAATGACTATGGACAGGGCAATGTGCAATTTTGGATAATTAACGAGAAGTGGAGCAAAACAAGAATAAGCACAATGGGCAAGAAATCAAAAGCTTCATTTAAAGTGCCATGAAGTGCTTATGCGAAAAGTCGAGCTTATGACTTTAACCAAGCGCTTTTTGGGAGGCAACCCAAATTTCTTCTCTTTTAATTTACTTGTATTTTATTTACTGTATTTCTTTACTTTCTTTTTAATTATTTGTCAAACTTTTGTAGGTAACAAATATTTTTGAAAATCCTAAGCGACATTGTACTCAACAAGATTGGGGATGAACTACATGCGACGAAAGCTTAGGTCAAGTTCAAACATTTCAAACAAGCATCGAATCAGGGAAGTTCCACTACCTCTTTTCTTCTTTACATGTTGTTTCTATTTTCACATTGAGGACAATGTGTAATTCAAGTTTGGGGGTGTTGACTTCATTTTTGCATTTTATCATGTTAGATAGCCTTACCGGCTTAAGACATTGTGATGTTTGATTTTGTTTATTTTGTTGTGGATATTGACATGCTAGATAGCCTTGTCGGCTCAAAATGATTTGATGTTTGGAATTGCTGATTAATTCACGAATTATGATCGAATATACTACTTGTGCTTATTTTTAACTTGCTTATCTATGAGTGATCCTGAGTTCTCTTGAGCACAATAGTCATAACTAATTGTTGTTGAGGTTTGGAATCTATTGAAGGTTGGAGAAATTCGTGAAGTAGACTTCATTAGGTTGTGAGCTTGTATTTTCAATTTTTATCAACCTATCCAATTCCTTCTCAATGCTAATTATCTCTTGATCATTTGTGAGACAAGTTTGGGGGTGGTCGAGCTGGTAAAGGAGACGGTCTAGATGTGTAGAGATTCCATGCATGCTTGATCTAAACTTGTGTGGAGTGTTGTTGACGTTAGTATAAGCTAAGTGATGACCAAATGCTAGAAATCTAAGCCCATTTTAATTATTGCATTACCCTATCTCGTTGCCTTTTTGACTCGAGTAATTAAGCCCGTAGGAGTATCTTGAAACTTGGTGCCTTAAGTTTGAAACTTGGGAGTCATCGGCCTAAAGCTCGCTACATGGGTCAATTAGAAAGCTTAATGAGTAGGGTACACACACACTTGTTAAAAAAAAAAAAAAAAAAAAGCACATCATCATCATTGCATTTGCTTAATAAGTCTACCTCACTTCGTAGCCTTTTTGACTCGAGTTAGTAAGTCCGTAGGGGTATTTTGAAACCTGGTACCCTTTGATCTTAAAACAATCGGGGAGTTGCCGGCCTAAAGCTCGCTACATGGGTCAATTAGAAAGCTTAAGGGAGTGAGGAAGTCACGAGCAATCATTACATTAGTTTGTAGAAATCATGCATTTGTATTTGCATAAGGGCTTAGATTAATAGTGGGTTTGAATTGCTTGGTATAAACTTTAATGTTGAAACACTCATCTAGTGGAGAGTCACTGCATATCTAGATTGTTGAGATTGCTGGTAAGTCATAACCAAGCTTTAGTGGAAAAAGAAATGTGTGAATTGAGAGTCACCCCTAGGATTGCAGTTCGGGAGAGAAAAGAAATAATATGGGGGGATGAATGTCACGAGAGGGTAAGAAATGAAATTGATCACTAAGGATGGATAGTATTATTTTGAAATTTATCCTTCCTACAATGTTTCTTTGAACCTTAGTGATAATTGGAAGTGACTATGCACACACACACACCGATCAAACACGAGATAAGCTTAACTTCTTTTTGTAGTATTATTTTTGAAAACAAAATTGTGAAATCATGCAATTTTACACTCAAGAAAGAATTTACAAGTCATCTAGCATTGTTGATCATTCATTCATTTGTTTTTGTGTTAGTAGATATTCTTGCTCGAGACGAGCAAGTGTTTAAGTTTGGGGGTATTTGTTAAGTGCATTTTTATACACTTTTTATACCTTTAAATTAGCATATTTTGGAACATCTTGAGCAAATATCTACTAATTTATGCATATTTTGTGTTAAATAGGTTAATATCCAAGTTGAGGCCAAAAATCACATAAGGAGTGAAGATTTTGCTGAAATTCCAAGTTCGGGGACCATTTTGTCACTTTCGGGAAGTTTTGGACAAGCTGCGCAATTAACCAAGGGACCAAATTGAAAGATCTCAAAACTTGAAGGACCAAAAGTGCAATTTTTGTGCTGGAACATCATGGAGATGCTGTAAAGTGAGGGGAGAACGTGCTGTGTGAGCTGGAAGACAACATAGGGAACAAGGCATGACGGAGAGGTGGAAAAACCTGGCTGCTGGAACGTGATGCTGAGAGACAGAGAAGGATGGGCAGATGATGGAGAAGAAAGCTGTACTGCAAAAGGGAGATATACATATTTATACACACAGTTGAGCAGGAGAGGGGAAGGAGGACTGCTGGTGACAGCAGCAGTGGGAGCTAGGAAGAAAGTAGATAGAGTGATACATATACTGAGATAGATAGGTGACTGCAGGGAGGAGAACCGGGGGGTGCTAGAGGGCTGGTGACAGAAGCCCAATATTGCTGGTGACAGGAGCAATAACTATCATTGCCTGAGGCTGCTACTACTGCTGGGAAGAGGAGTCAACTGCTATTGCTGAGGAAAACTGATTATTGCACATATTATTATTGCTGGTTTTATTGCTACTGCTGGAAGTTAAGCTGCTGACTCTGCCGACTGGTTGCTGCTAAAGAAGGAGGAACCCAGACTGGTGCAGAGCTGTAGCTGCTGCCAGCAAACCAGAGGACGGGGCTGCTGCTGCTGGTATGTAGATACTGCTGAAGACTGGATTGCTGGTGCTGCTGGGGAGCTGAACAAGCTGCTGTGTCCATTTTACTGCTGGAGAGGCTGCACCTGGGAGATCCTGGTCCTACTGGTAATTGCTGCTGCCGGTTGCTGCACTGATTGAGGCCGGTTGCTGTGAAAAGAAGCTGGACTACTGCTACTGGGGTGACGCTGCTGCTGCTGATTCAGATACTGGAGGAACCGGCTGGAACAGAAGCCTGCAGGAGATCTGCTGGTTTGCTGATTTCTGAAAAGGAAGGACACAAGTTGCTGGTTTATTCAGTTACTAGAGGAACCAGAGGAAGAGAGCAGGTGTGTAGATGGAATATTTTAGCTGACTGAATTTCTGGTTCAACCTGGGACAGGGACTGAAATGCAAAGAAGTGAAAGGCTGGTGATGAATGGGAAGGCTTCAGGTTGCGGCTGGACGCAATGCTGGATTCTGGAATTGGAGAGGGTGAACATGGTTGCAGGCAGAGGGAGGTTGCGGCCGGACGCATTCCATTGGCGATGCTAACTTTGCAATCAAGTTAAAAATCCGGGTTTTAATTTTAATGCTTATTGTTATTTTTATTTTCAAACGTATGTTTAGCTAAATTTTACTAGTTGGGATGATTGATGGAATTTTAATTGCACTTAGTTATTTTTATAGTTATTTACTTATTTTGTGCTATTTAATTTCATGCATTTTAATTATTGCCGTTTAATTTCAAGCACTTTAATTTATGTCGTTTAATTGTGCGCATTTTAAATTTAAGTTTAATGTTATGCATTTATTTCAAGTAGTTAGTTTTATTTACAAAACTTGAAAATTAATTAAGTGTCGTTTAAATGAAATCATGAATCCCAACTATTTTAATTTTCCATTTTCCGCATTATCTTTAGATTTTAGAATTTACTCGTTTAAATTTCAAATTCAAAACAAAACTTCAAAAACTTTATTTTGTGACTTCGTTGTTAAAATTAAATTAACTCACATGTGTAATCGAAGTATACATTCCTCGTGGGATCGACAATCCGGACTTTTCTAGTCCACTTTATTACTTGAACGCGACCCGTGCGCTTGCGGTATACGATTTTAGCGAACAGTTTTCTCACTCTCTTGAATCCCAAAGCCTCATTTTCCACTTGTTGCGGGATGTTAGGCATTTCTTCCTTCTTGTCCCTCCATCCATCTTTTACCTTCATACACTCATATTTTATGATTACAGCCTCCTCAATCTTAATATCATCCTTCATGCAGCCACTTGGTTTCTTGACCTCTTCATCCACCTTAAAACAACTTTCATTTTGAATCTTTGGATCATGTCTTGGCTTAATGCTGCACGTGACTTGTTCCTTCTCGACCCTAAAGATGATTTCTCCCTTTTCAATATCAATCAGTGCTCTTCCAGTAGCTAGGAACGGTCTTCCAAATATTAGAGGCATTTGAGTGTCTTCTTCCATATCAAGAATCACAAAGTCAACTGGGAAGAAAAATTTGTCAACCTTCACAATCACATTCTCCACTATCCCATATGGATACTGTATAGACCTGTTGGCAAGCTTTAGTGTGATATTGGTTGGTTTAGGCTCCCCTAAACCAAGTTTCCTGTACACAGATAGAGGCATTAAATTAACACTGGCCCCTAGATCACACAAAACATTATCAAAACTGAAATTACCAATAGTGCAAGGGATAGAGAAACTCCCTGGATCGGTCAATTTTTGTGGTAACTTCTTTTGAAGTATGGTGCTGCACTCCTCACTCAGTGCTACTGTCTCAAAATCAACCAACTTTCTTTTGTTTGACAGCATCTCCTTCATAAATTTCAAGTAGAGCGGCATTTGGGCCAGTGCTTCAGCGAAAGGAATATTAATGTGCAGTTTCTTGAATATTTCCAAAAATTTTCCAAACTGCTGCTCCAACTTATGCTTTATCAATCGTTGTGGATAAGGAATTGGGGGCACATAAGCTTTGACTGGTGGTCGAACTCGAACTTCTTCTTCGACTTTTTCATGAACTTCAGGAGTCGATCTCTGTTCTTTTTCACTTTTCTTCTCTTCCACCACATTTTCCTTTTTGTTCCTATGCTTTTCATATTCTGCTTCAGTCACTTCAGAGAGCTGAATCCCGCTCCTTGTTGTTATTGCATTAACATGCTCACGAGGGTTTGTTTCAGTATTACTGGGAAATTTACCTTGTTGTCTTTCTGAACTTGCGTTTGCCAACTGTCCCAATTGAATTTTTATTTCTTTAATGTCAGCTTGATGGCTTTGCAGCAGCTGCAGTATCAATTCTTCACTAGAAGTCTTCTGAACTTGTTGTTGCTGCTGTAACCCTGGTGGTCGGTGGGTGTTTTGATTGTTAGCCCATGAAAAGTTTGGATGCTTCCTCCATTCAGGGTTGTATGTCTGTGAGTACATACCTCCTTGCTGCCTCTGATTGTTCCCAACAAAATTTGCGTGCTCTTTATCCGGTTGACCTTGATATGCCATAGGACACTCTGATAGTGCATGATTCTCAAAACAGTAATCACAGACTATGGTTGCCTGAGCTGCAAGCGCTGGCTGCTGATTCATGCTGTCAAATTTCTTCGCAAGTGTACGATATCGCAATCAAGTAATAAAGTGAACCTTAGAGTCCGGATTATCGTTCCCACGAGGACTGCTATTAATTACCGAAATATTTCAGTTCTTAACTTTATTTGAACAGACGAAATAGAATTTGTGGTTTTAAATTAAAACTAAGAAGATGAATTAAATAATTAAATTGTTAAATTGTTTTGTTTTAAAAGATGATTGTAAAGTGGTTGGGATTCACGAATTCACCTAGCTAATTAAATTAATTCCAATTCCAGTTTTATTTCCTATTTGTGTGTTCGGTCGAATTCACTAATTTAAATTGAGATTCCTCTCTCGAGTTTAAATCAATCCTATCTAAATAAGTCAACCTTGTATCTCTACAGCGGGTCCGAATATTCCTTAACTAGATGCATTACACACAAGAATTCACACACGACCGCAATAATTACAAGAGTATATCTCTATCTCTCGTTCAATTACCGGATTTATTACCTAGATCTATGTTATTAACTCACCTCTCGGATTATGGAAATAACACATGAAATCATGAATAAGTGGTCAGTTCATTCACGCATTAAACGCAATAATAAATCAACGCATGCATTAAAGCGTTAAAACAAGCAATATGGCATTAAAAATAATTAAATAGGCTACATCGTTCATCCCAACGTTAGAATTTAGTTACACATCATGATTAAAAAGTATAAACAATAAAATAAAACGTTCATTGAAAACAATAAGAAGAAAGGAAAGCATGCACCAAGTCTCAATTCTTCAATTATCTTCAATTCACGCCCCTCTGCTATGCTTGAATCTCCAAGAATTTGATGTTGAAATATCTGTTGTGGCTCCTTCTATGGAGAGGCAAAGGTCTGAATTTCGTGCCTCTTATGTTGTATATATAGGTTTTGGAGAAACCCTAGGTCAAAAAGCCCAAAGCCTGTTAAAAACCGCGAGAAAAATCTGATCTGCGGCCCAGTCGGACAACCGCGCGATCGCGTGGTATAACCTCTGGCGATCGCGTGGTAATGCTGTTTTAGCCTCGGGTTATGATTTAACACCTTATCGCGATCGCGATTTCCTCTTTTCTCGGCTGTACAATTTAGTCCCTGACTTTTAATTGCACCTTCAGTCCTCAACTTTCAATTGTTGCAATTTAGTCCACAAACTTTATCTTCTTCTCGGTTTGACCATTCAAGCTCTTAATTCATTCAATTAGGTCCTCCAACCTCTGATTTAGTCACTTTGGCACCAAGCATGTTTCCCGGTTGTTGTCACAAACTCCTCACTTGTCCAATTTTAGCTCCAATTAACATCCAATTGTGTCCTTTTTCCATTGATTTCAGCATTCTTCATCTTTTGAGATATTTTCTGAAAAGTAAACAAATAAACATAAATTAAATAGCAAATATTCCCAAACGACAATAATTAATCCTAATTTAGACATACAAATAAGTGTATAAAATACACTTATCAATTCTAGTGCCACAAATCATATGACAGGTAATCATAGTCTCTTCTCCACTTATCAGCCACAGACATCATCCACAAATGTTACTGATAAGTGTATTTTATACACTTATTTGTATGTCTAAAGTAGGATTAATTATTGTCGTTTGAGAATATTTACTATTTAATTTATATTTATTTGTTTACTTTTCAGAAAATGTCCCAATTGAAGAAGAATGAAGCAATTAATGGAAAAATGACACGATTGGATGCTAATTGGAGCTAAAATGAGCAATTGATAAGTTTGTAACGTTAACCGGAAAGATGGAATGTGCCGAAGTAAAGGAATAAGAAGTTGGAGGATCTAGTTGAAGGAATTGAGAGTTAAAACGAGTGAATTGAGAAGATTCCAAAGTATGGGGATTATATTGTTGCAATTGGAAGTTGAAGGACTGAAGAGCAAATTAAACATGAGGGACCAACTTGCAAATATCTAATGATTGATTTGGATAATAAGAAGACACTTTGAGGATTTTTAGGAGTCAATTGGATGCCAGTAGAAGTCAAAAAGGAATGGAATATGATAAGAATATTATCATAAAATTGATTCCAATCCTAGAAGATTCTGGACAGAATTCTAGTCGGACTTTGAGACCTAATTTTAGGATAGTAAAAGTTCGAATTGGGAAAATCCTATTTCAGGAAGAATTATAGCCCTTTACGTTATCTTTCCAAATAACTTTGAATCACATTAATCGGATAAGGGAAGAGAAAGATATGGTCGAAATACTGAACGCTGTGCAGATACCAAAAAAGACTCGCGCGCGGATTTGATGAATTTCTTTCCTTCTTCAACTTGATCTCTTCACCAACTATAAATACAACCTCTTTGCACGAAAATCAGACCTTTTCCTCTCCATAGAACGAGCCACAATAGAGAATTCAACATCAAATTCTTGGAGATTCAAGTATCGCAGAGGGGCGTGAATTGAAGATACTTGAAGAATTGATAATTGGTGCAATCTTTCCATTCTTCGTTGTTATTTTCAATGACCGTCATTATATTTTGTTTTTGCTATTTAAATATGATGTGTAGCTAAATTTGATATTGGGATGAACGATGTAGCCTAGTTAATTATTTTAATTCCATATTCCTTGTTTTAACGCTTTAATGCATGTGTTGATTTATTATTACGTTTAATGCGTGAATGAACTGGCCACTTATTCATGATTTTATGTGTTATTTCCATAATCCGAGAGGTGAGTTAATAACATAGATCTAGGTAATAAATCCGGTAATTGAACGAGAGATAGAGATATACTTTTGTTATTACTGCGGTCGTGTGTGAATTCTTGTGTGTAATGCATCTAAATAAGGAATATTCGGACCCTCTGTAGAGATACAAGGTTGACTTATTTAGGTAGGATTGATTTAAACTCGAGAGAGGAATCTCAATTTGAATTAGTGAATTCGATCGAGCTCATATTTAGAAAATAAAATCTGGAATTGGAATTGATTTAATTGGTTAGGTGAACTCGTGAATCCCAACCACTTTAAAATCATCTTTTAAAACAAAACAATTTCACAATTTAATTATTTAATTCATCTTCTTATTTTTAGTTTAAAATCTCAAATTCATTTGTTCGTTCAAATAAAGTGTAGAATTAAAATATTTCGGTAATTAATAGCAGTCCTCGTGGGACGATAATCCGGACTCCTAGGTCCACTTCATTACTTCTCACGACCCGTACACTTGCGAGGATATCTCGCATCGCGAGATATCAGGTGAACAGTTACCTTAGCTAATGGTTCTACGTCTTGTATCTTTAGATTTGGCACTATCAATTTATCCCCTTCCCTTTCCCTGTCATCTGTTTTAAGTCTTCCCCGATTTTCCTTTAATTTAATATCTGTGAGTAAACTTACTCGTACTCTAAATTGTTATTTCTCATTCTTTTCAGACCTACATGATTCAAAATGACATTCTTCATCAATCCTCATGTGTTGATACAGCCTCTCAAAATGGGGTGGCTGAAAGAAAGAATAGACATCTCCTTGAGACAGCAAAAGCACTTTTGTTCCAAATGCAAGTCCCTAAACCATTTTGGGCCGATGCAGTATCCACGACTTGTTTTCTGATTAATCACATGCCTTCATCTATCCGTCATGGTGAGATTCCTTATCGTATCATTTTTCCTAACAAACCTTTGTTCCCTCTTGAACCCAGCATATTTGGTAGTACTTGTTTTGCTCGTGATGTCCGTCCACAAATTACCAAGTTAGACCCAAAATCTCTCGAGTGTATCTTTTTGGGATCTTCTCATCTTGAATAGGGATATAGATGTTACTGCCCTAGCTATCACAAGTATCTTGTGTCCGCTGATGTTACCTTCTTAGAAAATAATCCATTCTTTTCCCCATCTTCTACTTCTTCTCCTCAGGGGGAGGAGGTTAATTTGTTAATTTATACTATCACGTATCCATTACCTACTCTGCCCACTCCTACTGATACGCCACGACCTCCTATTCAACATGTCTATTCCAGACGGCGTGAACCTCCTACTACATGTCTTGCACTGGTATATTCTCCATCACCAGATCCAGTTTCAAGTAATCTTGATCTCCCTATTGCTCTTAGTAAAGGTAAATGTCAATGCTCCTATCCTATTTCATCTTTTGTTTCTTATGATCACTTGACTCCCACTGTTTGTTCTTTTATTGCATCCCTTGACTTTGTAACACTTCCAAAATCTGTTCACAATGCCCTGTCTCATCCTGATTGGCGTGCTGCAATGATAGAGGAGATGAATGCCTTGGATGCTAATGGTACTTGGGACTTAGTGCAACTACCTGTAGGTGGAAAGACTATTGGTTGTAAATGGGTATTTGCTGTTAAAGTCCATCCTAATGGATATGTGGGTAGACTTAGGGCCCGTCTTGTAGCTTAAGGATATGCTCAAACCTATGGAGTGGATTATTCTGACACGTTTCCCCCCGTTGCTAAATTGACATCTGTTCCCTTTTTCTTATCTTTGGCAACTACTCATGATTGACATGTCCATCAATTAGATATCAAAAATGCATTCCTCCATGGCGATCTACAAGAGGAGGTCTATATGGAGCAACCACCTGGTTTTGTTGCTCAGTGGGAGTCTGATAAGGTATGTTATCTTCACAAGTCACTATATGGGCTGAAACAGAGCCCTGGTGCTTGGGTTGGAAAATTTAGTCAAGCAGTTGAAAAGTCTAGGTTGAAAAAGAGCAAGTTAGATCACTCAATATTTTATAGACATTCTGAATCTGGCATTATTCTCCTAGTTGTATATGTTGATGATATTGTCATTACATGAAATGATATTATTGGTATTTCATCTCTAAATTCCTTCTTTCATACTTAATTTCACACGAAAGACTTGGGGTTATTGAGATATTTCTTGGGAGTGGAAGTAACAAGGAACAAGAAAGACATCTTTTTGTCTCAGAGAAAATATGTGCTTAACTTATTAGCTGAGATAGGAAAATTGGGAGCTAAGCATTGCAGTGCAATAATGATTCCTAATTTTCAACTTACAAAAGATGGTGACTTATTTGAAGACCCTAAAAAATATAGAAGATTGGTTGGGAAGTTAAACTATCTCATCATGACTCGTTCGATATTGCATATTCTGTTAGTATTGAAAGTCAATTCATATCCTCTCCAACAGTTCATCACTGGGCAGTTTTAGAGAAAATTCTGTGTTATTTAAAGGGAGCCCCTGGACGGGGTATACTGTATGAAAATCATGGGCATAATCACATCGAGTGTTTCTCAAATGCAGATGGGCGGGTTCCAAGTTGGATAGAAGATCCACTACAGGTTATTGTGTATTTGTTGGAGGAAATTTGGTTTCGTGGAAAAGTAAGAAGCAGAATGTTGTGTCCCGCTCAAGTGCAGAATCTGAATATTGAGCTATGGTAGAATCAGTATGTGAAATAATGTGGATACATCAGCTCTTGAGTGATGTTGGTTTTAAGGTAGCAATACCGGAAACATTATGATGTGATAACCAAACTGCACTTCACATTACAGCTAATCATGTGTTTCATGAACAAACCAAGCATATTGAGATCGATTGTCATTTTTTCCGTGAGAAATTTCAACAAAATTTGATAACTACAAGATATGTGAAGATTAGAGAACAACTAGGAGATATCTTTACAAAAGCTCTTAATGGGATTCAGACTAATTATATTTGTAACAAGTTGGGCATGATTAACGTCTATGCTCCAACTTAAGGGGAGTGTTGAAATGTATATACCAATATTATAGTCTAGAATAATTAGGAACTAGTTAGCAATTATGTATATGTTGTTGCTCTACTTATACTACTCTTTTTTACACATTCAAAATATCAGATAAATGAATATACTTTTTCCACATTAACAGATTGGAATATGATAAATTTGGGTGAAAAGTGCATTTTCTATGGAATTGGATTCTCAATCAAACACTGCCTTAGTAAATCCAATATGCATGATTTCCACTTACTGGGATGATACATAACTAATGTGGCTAGAAGTTACAATTTCAAATTTAAGAAAAATGATTTAAAACTTCTATAAGCAAGTCTTAATTAGATTTTATTAATTAAAATAAATAATTAAATATATTTTAATAATGAAATATATTATGGTCACAATACTATACAATTTAAGATCCCAATAATATATAAATTATGGCCATGATTACAAATCAAATCTTAAAATAACATTTTTTTTCAAATTAATTGATCGCAACTTATTTTCGGTCACATATTCTATAATTATTTGATCACGTCTTATTTTTCAGTCACAGTTTATCAAATTTATAAATTTAATTGGTAAAAGTTTATTGCTTGGTCATGAATCACAAATTTGATAATTCATAACTTATTTCTCGATCACATATCACAAATATTATAGGTTACAACTTCTTTCTTGGTCACAAATTATGAAAATAATCAATTACGACTAATTTTTAGGTCACAATTTATAATTAAGTCCTTGTTCGAAGGTGCATGTGGTTGTTTAAAAATAGAATATTATTGTTTTAGAGGTAACTAGTGGGGAGCGTAGTGTGTGTTGCGATATTGAACGTTGATACCATGATTATATTTGTGCAATATTTCTAAGATGTTTTGTTGAAGAAATGGTTGGGTAAATTTTGCATTTTTAGAAGTCATTGTGTATATATGCTATACTTATGTGTTTACATAGAATAAAATTAGTGGTACTTCTCATAATCACCAAAAAATGAGCCATAATAATATAGTTAAAGTTGTTATAAAACTATCAAAATCATAACAACGATATAGAGAAAGAGATGGAGAGAATTGAGAGAATTCTTCATTTCAATTCAAGGTGTAAGAATGTTTATGAAATGACTCCTATTTATAGGAGTGGACAATGGCACAATCGTAATACTTTAAAGTTTGCAGGGGTATAATGGTAATGTCATTCACACATATATATATACATTTATTTATAACACTCCCCCTTGAATGACATATTACGCAATTTCTGCCTCGTTAAAACCTTGCTAAGAAAACCCAATGGGATAAAACTTGAGCGAAGGAAAAAGAGTACAGTTGCTTCCCCTGATGTTGGCCATCGTCAATCGTTGAGTATAATGTTCAAGTAGAACAAATCGTGTATTAAATCTTGAAGTTCTGAAGTGCTGCCTCATTAAAACCTTGTCAGTAAAACCCAGTGGGATAAAATCTGAACCAAGGAAAAAGAGTACAGCCGCTGCCTCGTTAAAACCTTGTCAGGAAAACCTAGTAGGACAAAACCTGAACGAAGGAAAAAGAGTACAGCATGTTTCTCCCCCTGAAGTGTGCAATTGAGGATTCATGAACTTCTCGAACATTGATATCATCTTTCTTCTGGAATATAAAAATCTCCTTGTATAGCATTCTTCATAAGATGTCTATGATTTTCTTCATTTGTTGATATCATTCCAGTATAACAATGTGTTGCTGAATTATAGCTTGTTGATAGCTATGATGATGCCTCAAAAACCTTGCTAGGAAAACCTTGTGGGACAAAACCTCAGCGAAGGGAAAAAGAGTACATTATTCTCATTAATTTTCATCAATACGCTTCAACTGTTGCCTCATTAAAAACCTTACTAGGAAAACCCTGTAGGACAAAACCTCAGCTAAGGGAAAAAGAGTGCAACGCGTATTTATTCCTTTTCATGGAATATCACAAGTATATTGATGCAATCTCGCATCTTTTCATCAAACATATCATTCATGATGAGCTTTACTAATTTATCGATTGCATCTTTCACTTCTGGTGAATAATCAAATTTAGAATTTATTTCTGGTGAATAATCAAACCTAGAATTCACTTCCGGTGAATAATAAAATCTAGAATTCACTTTTGGTGAATAATTAAACATATTCATTTTTATTTTCACTTCTAGTGAATAATCAAATCTAGAATTCACTTCTAGTGAATAATAAAATCTAGAATTCACTTCTGGTGAATAATTAAACATATTCATTTTCATATTCACTTCTGGTGAATAATCAAATCTAGAATTGATTTACTCTTATCAAAATCTAGAATTCACTTCAGATGAATAATTAAATATTCATTTTCAAATTCACTTCTGGTGAATATTCATTTTCCAAATTCACTTCTGGTGAATATTCATTTTCAGGATTCACTTCTTGTGAATATTCATTTTCCAAATTCACTTCTGGTGAATATTCATTTTCAGGATTCACTTCTGGTGAATATTCATTTTCTGGTGGATAATATAATTTTGCATATTGAAAATCAATTGCATGCCCAAATATAATAATAGTACACTTCAATTTCACTTTCAACATATTATATCATGGAGTCATTTGTATCATTCTATAGTGATACTAATCTGGGCATATTGAACCTTTCAATGATTTATACATGTATGTTCTTGCACTTTATAAACTGCAATTTCTAATTTGCAGGAGCATAATCAATCATTGAAATAGATATCAATTTCGACATATAATCTACAATCATTTTACTTGAAATCCCAACGTACCGCGATCAACTGGTACATCAAAGAATACTCCCAAAGTACCGAGATGAGAAACATACATTTTGATCTCACTCATTGGTATATCAAAGAGCTCAAGCTAGTGATTTAGACTATAGTCTATCCACCATATGTCATGCCAGTTCAATGAAAAAATTTGCGCGCAACGAGTCGTCTTTTACGACTGTGAAATATTTTTCATTTGTACATATAGTTACTGGCTTTACACATTTAAGTATTTGGACTTCAGGTCGCAACGAGTCGTATTTTACGACTGTGAAATATTTTTCATTTGTACATATAATTACTGGCTTTACACATTTAAGCATTTGGACTTCAGGTCGCAATTTGGACTTCTGGTCCTTGAACAATAATTCCTACATTGGGGTTATATACTTGGCCAAAGTATTATAATTTCATCAACCTCATTTTCATAAGAGGGTATGCAGTCGACTTATTCATAGATTCCATTTCAATTCATCTCAATATAACATATAGAGATCAAGTACATAAATCTCTTATTAACTATGTCCCTTTTACTCACCAAGAGTATTTAGTCTCAAAGGAATCATTTCAATCATTCAAGAGATATTTATTTTATTTGGAATCGATAGTTATTATGCTTCAGGCATAATTACGCTTCAGGCGTGTTTTCACCATAATGTTCATAAACATTATATTATATCAATCGACTAAAAATGCCATAACACATGTCATTCTTTTAGAGATATAATCTCAATCATATATCTAAGTGCGCTTTTGGTGGATTGTATACATATCGCACTTTTACAAATCATAAAGTTTCTTGAGCTAATCCCTGTTTGACATAGAATATTGTTGTATGATAAACAATTTCTGAATAAGTTATTCTCATAGAAAATAATTTGAAACCTTTGATAATCTAACCGTTTATTATAGAACTTCTGGTTCAATACGGTTTTATTTCATTTCTATGTATGAATATTTGATTCAATACAATATCGTTAAACTTCTGGTTCAATACAATGTATATTTCATTTATGAGCTTCTGGTTCATACTATATACATATCTAACGGTTTTATTCAGTAAGATATTTCACTTGTACGTATGAACTTCTGGTTCAGCAAGATATTTCACTTGTACATATGTATGAACTTCTGGTTCAATACAGTGTTCATTTCATCAGTACGTATTTCTGTATAGTTCAAATCAGTATACCTTTATTACTTTTAGTATACCGAAGAATCAGATACAATATCCAAGGAAATATCTCATGATCTCAATCGTGTCGCCAAATCTTCCCTTTATATTGAAAAAGGTAATGACGCATTATCTCATTGTTCCCACATTTTCAATAATTTATTCCATTATTTAATGGAATCACTGACACGCGGAGCCATCGCTCTTTTACGCGTTGAATAATGCATTTAAATAGATGATTTGGGAAGAATGCTAGATCCATAAAAAATGGATATCATAATTTCAAATATACGAAAATATTATTCCTATCTTCCGGTAAATATTTTGATTACCGAGTTCGACTTGAAAGATTGAGGTAAATCTTTTGATACATATTTAAAATATTTTTCTGTTTCCTTTCTCGAGTTTTATAAAGGCTAGAAAAATAAATCACCAAAAGGTGAGTAGGATGATTTTGTCAAAAGTAAATCTTCACTTTCTCAAAAGACGAGCGGAAATAGTGAAGTTCTTTGGTTTTAAATAGCCAAACATTTTCATAGTTCATGTATCCCAAAATAACATTTTCTCATAAGTTTTTCCTTCTTTATTTTTCAAAAATGGAAAGATCAAAACTTTGACAGATCAAAACTATCTGTGTATTTTGTGGATCAAAAGTAGGGAAAGATTTTGGATATCTAGAAGCAACCGTGGATTTAGGAAAGAAATTGGGAGAGAAAGGTATCACTCTCGTGTATGGAGGAGGTAGCAGTGGATTGATGGGTTGTGTTTCACAATCCGCTCTAGTAGAGAAAGCAAGAGTGATAGGTGTTATACCTACTCCTTTAGCTGATATTGCAGGCAAAACACGAGGGCATGAAGTACAAACCTTATCTATCCATGAACGCATAACTTGCATGTTATATGGTTCTGATGCCTTCATAGCCCTGCCTGGAGGTTTTGGTACTTTAGAAGAAATCTTTAATATTACTTCATGGGCTCAACTAGATCTCCATACTAAGCCTATAGGGCTTTTAAATGTAAACAATTTCTTTGATGGTTTGCTAACATTTCTTGATTATGCTGTGGAACAGGGATTCATATCTCCATTTTCTAGGAGAATCCTTATTTCTGCTCCTACTATCGAGGAACTGCTGGATAAGTTGCAATCATATATTCCAATACAAGATCCAGCAGGAGTAAAGATAGATTGGTCGCAAGGAAGGGGAATCAAGCGAAAATGGAGTCCGGTTAATGTAAATTTATCTTTGTGAACTCTAGAATAGGTGGTGGTAGAGTACGGAGTATTCTCACTCTTGAGACACACCATAAATTTCTAGGATTTTATCAATGTTTTAATCTTGTGTACCTCAAAGATTTAAGGTGGTAGAGTATGGAGTATTTCTTACTCTTGAAACACACCTTTTTCTTTATTTCCTCAAAAGGTCAGAGGTGGTAGGATACGGCTACTCCCGAAACACATCTCTCATTTTGAGGATCATGAATGTTTCCCTCTTTTGTATTTTGCATGTATGACTCGTTTATGCTTCTTCAGGAGCAATAATAATATCATTTCAGTATGTTTTAGATGATAGTGTTTACTTCTTCTGGAGTAAATATGTACTTCTTCTGGAGTACATAAGTATTTATGCAAGAACTTTTCCAGACACTTATCATCTAATATTCATCTCATAATACTGATGAGATTATTTTCACATTAGCTATATCCGTGCTATCATGTGATATTATCTTATCATACATCAACATTCCATTGTTGAATAATTTTCATCCACCCATTCAAATTCAGATATTGGTAACTTCTGGTACCATTGGATAAAACATTTTATTAATATTTATCAACCTTTTGGTAATGATAACTTCTGGTATCATTTGATAAAATATTTTCTAACTTTAGTATTGATAACTTCTGGTATCATTTAATGAAGTGTCAAATAACAATAATATTGTATATATATATTAACAATAACGATACTGGGGTTATACCACCAAGTATATATGTTGACAACAACCCTCTAATATGTTAGAATTAACCAACAACTGAGGTGTTTATATGTATTCAATTGATATACCGACCATATAGGCGGTGTCAACGTGATGAAATAATTAAACCGGCCATATAGGCGGAATCGACATAATGAAATAATTAAATCGGGTAAAGCCAACCATGTAGGTGGTAAAACCAACCATGTAGGTGGCAGCATAATATAATTAAATTACCTTACATGAGTGAGCGAGTCATATCTTTTTCATCGAATATGATTGGCTAGCTTTAGTTTGGAAAAATCATTTTGTCGGCTAGCATTCCAACTTCACCCATTTCCCATTACCGGATATAATAATTTTTATTCCAATTCCACTAACTTTCCCATAATTTTCCACTTCCACTAACTTTCCACATAATTTTCTAATTTTGTTGGCTGTCATGATTCCATTCAAGCTGGCATTACTTTCCACTAATTAATTCTAATTTGTTGGATGTCATGATTCCATTCAAGCTGTCATTCCACTTCCTAAGCAGCCTCTCCTTCCTCCCTCTTGCGTCCTCTCTTTTGCTGCCTCTGCAGCAGTCTCTCCTTCCTCTCAACAAAAATACACCGCAGCCAGCTGTTGTCTTTCCTCCTGGTAACATGCGTCTTTCTCCTCCTCAAACGGAAAGCTGTTCGAATCTTATAAAGGCATATTGTCCATGTTCTTGTAATGTTTGATCTATGTGGGAGGATTTACCAATCCTCAGCCATGGATCTATTATCTTTTCTGTTCATCAACACTGATGGAGGTCGAAGAAAATCCGTGAAGAGGCTAAATCATTCTCACGAAATTTCATATTAAGCTACAAGTTGAGTGGAGCGTAATTCGATCTATATTAGCCATCGTTCAATGGTGAGCAATTGGAAAGAAGGGAAAGAGGAGATAGCCTGCTAAGGGCAGCTACTGCTGCTGCTGATAAAAAAAATGGCGATGTTTCGAGCAATTTCGTCGGAAGGAATAATAACGAAATGGAAAGTTGAATCGGGGTAGTGCTCCTCCTGTAATCTTCATTCCAATCACGTGGTGGTGCTGGTCGGTGGGTTTTAGGGTGGAAGAAGTAAACAGTAGTTCAGGGATGGGGTTTTCTGTGGAGAGAGAAAGTAGCATGTCGGTTTGCGTTGATTAATAATAATCAGTTTCTGATACAGAGGTTCATCATTTAGATGCAACTGTAGAGCATACTCCCTTTATTACTCAATTGGTTAGAGACTCGTGCTGATAACGTGTTATAAAACTATCAAAATCATAACAACGATATAGAGAAAGAGATGGAGAGAATTGAGAGAATTCTTCATTTCAATTCAAGGTGTAAGAATGTTTATGAAATGACTCCTATTTATAGGAGTGGACAATGGCACAATCGTAATACTGTAAAGTTTGCAGGGGTATAATGGTAATGTCATTCACATATATATATATACATTTATTTATAAAAAAAGTCTAACTAATTGAATTTATAAGTTCAGTTTTATTATAAACTTTACCAGATAGTTTATAAGATATGTCTAATAATGACAATAGTATTCAATTTCAGATTTGTGCATGCATCTAGAGAGAAGCCTACCCCATCCAGCTTGCCTTACTCCCTCCTTAAGAGACAACAGTGTGGAAGGTGCATCATGGAGCTCAACAGAATAACTGATCATGTTTGATAAAATCAGCAAGTCTATTAATTGATTCTTAAACTTACACAATATTAAAATTTCTGAAATGTATCGAATGGTTGAGAATATTAGCATTCCCAAGAAGTATAATATGTTAGTGGACATCCACCAGATCCATCTGACAAAATCAATGAAAAATATGCACAAATTATAAAAAGTTCAAAAACAACATCGATCTAGTGCAACAAAAGTATCTCTTAATTAATTTTGTTCTTGGATGGTTGGGGTGATTGTAATCACGTGTGTCTTATGCCATGAAAACATTGCATCTCTCGTGCAAATTAAAGCTGTTTAGATTAGTTGTTGGCTCTTTTCAAAGAAGCTATTAAATGTGTAATGTTAATCTATTTACATGAACTAAATCTAACATGCATTGTAAATATATTATATACATAGACACTACTTACAATGTTACATGAACTAAATCAAACATGCATCGTAAATATATAATTCTTAATTTTCATGTCTACAAGTATCCGCAATTCAATCTAATGCAAGATTTATCCCATCCCACAAAGAATGCACCTTTTTTTGTGACAATGACATGCTGTTTGGTAAAAATGCATGTTAATATAACCAAGGACATTTGGAAGAAATAACCAAGGTTGAATTCCATAAAAGACGGGCTAAATTCAGCTCCTGTTTGGTACCAATTATAATCTAGATTCTAATATAAATCAAAGTTAACAATCAATATCAACTATATATTTTATTTGGATTTACAAACTTTTCAACCATACATCTCATTTATATTTATATCTATATCTATATCTATCTATATATATTAATCTATCTATATCTATATCTATATATTAATAAAAGTAACTGAGATTCTGCCAATTTCTACTGAATCTTTAATTTTCAATGTAATCTGAATCTGTATTTTTATTTTTATTTTTATTTTTTTCCTCACATATATTCAGTGGATGTTTAATGAAGGAATTGTGTAACTTATTGGGTAGTGGGTGGTTAAATTAAGCAATATATAATTGGGGGACGTGTCTATTCTGGACAACCATAGACAACCGCAACTATGAGCCAAAAAACTGCTGCTCATCAACTGAATGAATTTCAGTATAACAGGCTTTAGATTTGGCCAAAAAATAAACTATGTTTTCTCTCTCACCCTTCAGAGCAGCTAACTGCTTTGCTTCTAGATCCTTAAGATTCATGTATTTCACGAACTTGTGTTCTTCCATTTTCATTGCAATGTCTTCATCCAAAAGCTTGAGTTTGTTGATTCTCATGGAGCCTTGAAGATCAAGTCTGACATATTAGCATGTCTTGATTGTTGAATTATCCAGAGTTGCCATAATATGTATGAAGTCTTTCGCTCTATTGTTTTGTTGTTAACTTTCTGAGACTATTTTGTGTCATTAACTTCTATTGATTTTGAGATATCTTCACCAGCAAACCCTTTTTAGCAACAATACTTGAAGTCTCTTGCTTTCTTATGTACTTCTGACTTCTATTGATGCCTCTACGATGCATTTTTCATCGGAGGGCGATGTTTCACACAAAAAAAATTCAATTCATTGTCACCAACAGCAACAGCTTCAGAAAATGTGAACAGATGCTTTGATTGCAACATTTGTTTAGACTCGACACATGATCTTGTGCTCATCTCTATTGATGGCCTTGTATTTACAAATGACTTCAGGTTCAAACCTCGTCCTTAGAATCAGACGATAAACCAAAATGTCCAATTTGTAAGGCTTACATCACAACCTCGTCCTTGGTTCCACCCTACGTTCGTGGCACATCAGCAGCAGAATCCGATGGCGAGAAACACCAATTGGATCTCGTCATATCCCGTAGGCCAGCAGCGCATAGTGTGAACACATTGCTCGCTCCAAATCAACAACATCATCCCAATCTTTTTCAGCCACAACACAGCCGTCATTTCATCACACATTTGATAATTATGTTAGAAAATTCTGTCACATATAAATATTTATCTATGATCCAAAATCATCATGCTGAATTATCAAGAATTAAATAATTGAAGCGGAAGCGTACCTTAATCAAACATGAATCACGATGAACGATTCGGTTGGTTGGATCTTCTAAATCAATACATAGTCCTTATTTTCTCTCTGATGATGGGATGTCAAAAAGAATGAACAGTACATATGATTCAGGGACCATAACCAACTTTATATATTGAATTGCCAGTTAACCTAATTCGGCCCATCATGAATTAGGTAATGACCTGGTATCTACACATAAAAGCCCATACATTAATTAGATGCATTAAAGCCCGATATACCAAATCCTTATTAGATCACTTTAAATGGGTTTAACCAAATTTGATAGCCTATTGTTCAATACACAATAATTCACATATAAGCCCACACGATTGATTAAAATCCTTACAATCTCCCACTTGGGTTATATGTGTAACCTTACAATTGTGTATTAATCATAACCTTATGAGTACTCAGAGTTTTGCTATCATTACTAAATGCATCCCAAACAATCTGGTCTATCAATTATATCAACATAGGATCAAAGCGGCTTTCGCTACATTAATCGTAACTAAACCTATCAATGGTCACGTATATTGACATAACTGAATGACATGGATCGAGTATGGATGTGTAGCATGAAAATTACATGTAATGTGATCTTCAACATGCCTATTTCCAACTGGTCCAACTTTAGTGAGATCATCCTCAAACGAGTTCAGAGATAATAAACCTGAAACCTTACAGCTGTAAATAACTTTAATTTTAAGCCATATCCAAAAGGACAATAAATGTGTCTAATGCACCCAAAATACAAACTCCCACTGAACCAAATATCCTTAAGAAATACAGCACCCATATGAGCAATGTGCTCATGAAAGACCTTGGGTGGTAATACTTTAGTAAGCGGATCCGCAATTATGGAGTTTGTCCCAATGTGCTCTAATTGACACGTGTCCACTCTGAACTATATCCTTCACAACCAGGAACTTATGTCAATGTATTTTGACTTAGTTGAGCTCATGTTGTTACTAAAATATAAATCTGTTGAGTTATTGTCACAATATAACTTTAGTGATCTTTCTATACCGTACAGAATACGCAACCCAGTGACAAAATTTCGCAGATATATTCCATAATTTGATGCCCCAAAAAATGCTACAAACTCTACTACCAGGTGAAAGAAGCTAAAGTGTCTGTTAAGCACTTCCTTCCGGAAATAGCTCCTCCAACTAGCAGATAGATGTAGCCTGATATGGATCTTCTACTATTTTGGCATCTAGCAAAAATCGGAATCATAATACCATATGATCTCCAACTGATCCGATTTTCTGTATGTGAGCATGTAATCTTTTGTTCTCTTTAAATACCTTAAACCCATGTTTGGCTGCTTTCCAAATGATCCATCCCAGGGTTACTTAAATATCTCCTTAGTATCCCAATAACGTATGCAATATCCGAACGCATACAAATTTGAGCATACATCAGATTTTCTATAGCTTAACCATATGGGATCCTCTGCATTTCTTTAACTTCAAGATAACTTTTCGGGCATTAGTGTAGACTAATTTGTCTCCCTTAGCGATAGGGGTTTCCCCTGATTTACTGTCTTGCATGCCAAACCTCTTAAGTACTTTATTGATATAGCCCTTTTGTGACAATCCAAGAATACCCCGAGAGCAATCCCGGTGTATCTGAATCCCTAATACAAAAAAGATGTCACCAAGATTTTTAATCTCAAAATTCCTTGACAATAAATATCATAATTTTATGTAATATGCCTATATCATTAGTGGCCAGCAATATGTTATCAACATACAAAATCAGGAAAATACACTTACTCCCACTGAACTTGTAATACACACAACCATCAACAACATTAATCTCAAGACCAAATGAGATAATTATTTGACGAAATTTGTATTACCCTTAACGAGAAGCTGGCTTGAGCACATAAATGGATTTCTTTAATTTGCAAACCGTCTCATCAATGTCTCCATTGAGAAACGTCATCTTAACATCTATTTGATGTAACTCGAGGTCAAAATGTGCAACAGCATGACTTTCCTGAAAGAGTTTTTCATTGAAACCGAAGAGAAAGTCTCTTTATAATCAATGTCATTATTCTGTGTAAAGCCCTTAGATACAAGACAAACTTTATATCTTTCCACATTACATTTCGAATCCCTCTTGGTTTAAAAATTCATTTAAGACCAATGAGCTTCGCACCTTATGGTAATAGGACAAGATCTCAAACTTTATATACTCCTTATTTATGGCATCAATTCACTTTTGAGAGTTAGAATCCTGCATGGCCTAATGGAATTGATTGGACCATCTTCCACCATTCCATTATTTTACTTATGTTCTTGGAAAAATACTATTTAAATTATCCGGAATAGCAGTTTTTCTCTTTCTCTCGTGGATCTCCTTAATGGCTTTAGTTATTGAGGTTGTTGAGTTTGTACTTCTGAAATTTACCTTATTAAGGATGTGAGGTTCTTCAACATTGTCGAATTGAGGTTTCAGATATGCCTGTTGATCAATGACATGCATAAAAACTTGCACATTGTCAAAAGCAACAATAGGAATCGAAACCGATCCTTCCTCAACTTCTTCCTTAAAGACAATATATCTAACCTTATTTCTCCCCCCAAACTCAACATCCTCAAAAAATGTTGCAATTCCAATTTCAAAATTGACTAAAGTGTGGGATCATAAAAGTTATAGCCCCTAGATCGCTCAAAACAATTAATAAAGTAGTTGCTTACTGTTTTGGAGTCCAATTTCTTTATGTGGCCTATAAGGCCTAGCGTTAGCTGGACATCCCCAAATGTGGAAATACTTTAGACTAGGTTTTCTGCCTGTCAAAAGCTCTTAAGGTATTTTAGCAGCAGTTTTAGTTGGTACTATATACGATCTTTCTTTAAATGTCCAGATTTCTGACAAAAGAAACAACCCTTAATGTGTTTATGTGATTTCTTTTGTTCTGAACCCTTAACAACTTTATTTTCTTTATTTGTTTTCTTGCCCTTATCTTTAGAGGTGTTTTCCAAGTGAATACTTTCAGTTCTGTCCTACTTCAACTTTTCTTCCTCTTGCACACAAAATAGAATGAGCTCATTTAGAGTTCATTTCTCCCTTTGATAGTTACAACTGACCTTAAATTGACTGAATTGTGCAAGAAGCTTGCACACTATGAAATGAGCTCATTGAGAGTCCATTTCCACTTTGACAGTTATAACTAACCTTAAATTATCTATATTGTACAGGAAGCGATATCAATACCAAATGCACGAGCAAGTCATAAGATAAGTCGAGTTTTAGTTCCTTAAGTTTTGAAGCAGTGTGAGACATCTATATGATGTACTCCCTTATTTTCCCATTGCCTTTATACTTTATTGAAATCAAGATTTGTATAAGCGTGCTTGTTTCAGCCTTATCATTTTTCGCAAAACGTTTCTTAATTTCGGCAAGGAATTCATTGGCATCATTTACCTCCTCAGATATTATGCCACTAAAGGCTTTCGGAATGCCGCACTTAATGATCATGAGACTCACGTAATTTTAAGAAATTCCACTTCTCAAAGTTCTTCATTTGATTAGATGAACTTTCATTCGTAAGAGGAGCAGGTTGCTCAATCCTTAGTACACGATCTAAATCCATGCAACCAACGAAAAGTTAATGTTCTTGTTTTGATCCTTGAAGTTTATTCCATAAATACAGGGATTAAATTTGAGCTTGTAGATAAACTACTAGCAGAATTTGAAACTGATAGAGAACACTTCAACAAAATAGCTCACATAAGTACCTTATTATGCAAATCATATTTTCAAATAATGGTAGGGCCCATCACAAGATACCTAGAACAACATCAATCTTTAGTCTTTGGACAGAAATATTGACTTGTAAGTGGTACTCTTGGTGTAGTAATCAAACACTGACAGTAAGACATGTCAACCAACAAACCTTTGTTTGAACCGATTTATTGATCACACGTAAAACCAAATAACCGTCACGTATTTATCACCACAAGTTCATGTAAAATTCGGGCCAAATATTGACCTTCCTTTGGGCCGATTAATATCCGCATGAAATAACACACAAACACCTATTTTTCCCTTAATGTAGTGATCAAACACTGGCAATGAGACATGTTAACCAATAAATCTTTCTTTGGACCGATTTATTGATCACACGTTAAATCAAATAATTGCCACGTGTTTATTACCACAGGTGCATGTGAAATTCGAGCCAAATATTGACATTCCTTTGGCCCGATCAATATCCGCAAAGAATAACACGCACACAAATACCTTTAATATTCAAAGTTAATTAATATCCACAAGAGAGGTTGCTTTGGCAACATGTTGCTTCAACTAACTTACTTTCGAATATTATTTCTCTCAAAAGATTCTGACGTACTAAGATTTGAAACTGAAATCATTGATTTGCATATATTTTGACTTTAGGATTTGAATTATAGAATTCAAAACTTTAGAAATAAAGCAATCCTTAAGTTGAGAGAGTCAATTGCAATATTCTTAAACCTTAGGTGGCCAATTATGTAAAATTTTAAGCTTGAAGGACTTAATTATAATTTTTCCAAAACCTTATTGGCCAATTTATAGAAATTCCAAACTTTAGGTCCCAATTTGAAAGAAAATCAACATTTAGAGGTCCAAAATAGTGAATTTGGAAACCTTAAGGACTTAATTGAAAATTTTTCAAACTTTATGGACTGAAAATGAAAATTTTCGAACTTTAGGGATTGAATATGAAAATTTTCAAACATTAGGGACTGGTTTAGAAAATCTTCAAACTTCAGGGGCTGAAATATAAAATCAGGAACTTTTATAACCCCAACTTTAATAATTTATAACCTTAGGGGCTTAATAAGAAATTTCATAGCTTTCAGGGATTAACTTTAATTTCTTAACAAGATTAGGGGATCTGATTGTGCAATTAACCATAATTTCCCAAAATTTGCACAATAGCCCCTGAAGACTTGAAATTTCCCGTACAACCCCCTGTCTCAAAACTCCGACTTTCGCAGCAGCTAGGGTTTTCTACCCTAGCCCGCCGCCGCCTCCAAAATCAGAAGCACCTCCAGCAGCGCAGGTCAATCCCGACGCTGCGACGTGCAGCATCGCGCCAGCCCCGGTGTTGCGCGCCTGCAGCGCCGCGCGCTGCGTACCACCATCAACTGAATCCGACCACCCCATTTTATCCACACAATAGATTCAAAATCCATGCTCATCACATAACTATATTCGAAAATATTCATATATACATATACCCAATTTTCAGTTAATCCAAACCTGATTTCAACTAATTTTATATACATGATATACAAAAAATGGATTTGCATCACCCAAAATTAAATATGTATATATCCGAATTCAAAACCATAAATATACATGAATGAATATATATATATATATATATACACACACAAAAATCCACAACATGATTTAATCCATATCTGTCTGAACATATATAAACCGGTTCTTAATCCCAAACTCAAAACCCATATGTATACACTTTAATCTTGATCACCTAATTCAAATATATATACACGCTGGAACTTCATAGTCAAAAAAAAAAAAAAACGTTAATCAAAAACAACCAATATGTATCCATGTTTTACTTAATATACATACGTCAAAGCGTATAATAATCATTAATTCTTACACACGTATAAATGAACTGATAATTCAACGTGATGATTGGCTCTGATACCACTTGTTAGAAAATTCTGTCACAGATAAATATTTATCTATGATCCAAAATCATCATGCTGAATTATCAAGAATTAAATAATTGAAGCGGAAGCGTACCTTAATCAAACATGAATCACGATGAACGATTCTGTTGGTTGGATCTTCTAAATCAATACATGGTCTTTATTTTCTCTCTGATGATGGGATGTCAAAAAGAATGAACAGTACGTATGATTCAGGGACCATAACCGACTTTATATACTGAATTGTCAGTTAACCTAATTCGGCCCATCATGAATTAGGTAATGGCCTGGTATCTATACATAAAAACTCATACATTAATTAGATGCATTAAAACCCATTATACCAAATCCTTATTAGATCACTTTAAATGGGCTTAACCAAATTTGATAGCCTTTTATTCAATACACAATAATTCACATATAAACCCACACGATTGATTAAAATCCTTACAATCTCCCACTTGGGTTATATGTGTAACCTTACAATTGTGTATTAATCATAACCTTATGAGTACTCAGAGTTTTGCTATCATTACTAAATGCATCCCAAACAATCTGGTCTATCAATTATATCAACATAGGATCAAAGCGGCTTTCGCTACATTAATCGTAACTAAACCTATCAATGGTCACGTATATCGACATAACTGAATGACATGGATCAAGTATGGATGTGTAGCATGGAAATTACAAGTAATGTAATCTTCAACATGCTTATTTCCAACTGGTCCAACTTTAGTGAGATCATCCTTAAACGAGTTCAGAGATAATAAACCCGAAACCTTATTGCTGTAAATAACTTTAACTTTTAAACCGTATTCAAAAGGACAGTAAACGTGTCTAATGCACCCAAAATACAAACTCCCACTGAAACCAAATATCCTTAAGAAATACAATACTCATATGAGTATTGTACTCATGAAAGACCTTGGGTTGTAATACTTTAGTAAGCGGATCCGCAACATTTGTTTAGACTCGACACATGATCTTGTGCTCATCTCTATTGATGGCCTTGTATTTACAAATGGCTTCAGGTTCAAACCTCGTCCTTAGAATCAGACGATAAACCAAAATGTCCAATTTGTAAGGCTTACATCACAACCTCGTCCTTGGTTCCACCCTACGTTCGTGGCACATCAGCAGCAGAATCCGATGGCAAGAAACACCAATTGGATCTCGTCATATCCCGTAGGCCAGCAGCGCATGGTGTGAACACATTGCTCGCTCCAAATCAACAACATCATCCCAATCTTTTTCAGCCACAACACAGCCGTCATTTCATCACACATTTGATAATTACGCTTCAATGACGCCATCTTGCTTCGAAAGAACAACAGCAACCAGTTTTTTCAATCCAACAACACACGTACGTGTTTTGGCGAAATGGTTTTCGCTAGAATATTTGGGAGCTCTGACTCTTTGAAGAGTTTGTTTTCTTATCCTTATCCAAATTCCTACCCCAGTACGTGAAATGGTAGCCCTCGGTCCAGAAGGCAAGAAATTAAGGTGGACAAGTCTCTTAACAGTGTATCTATATATCTTCCTCTTCTGCTGCTTTATTTTGTGCCTTATCCTATTTTAGGATTTCTATCCATCGTTATATAGCTGTAAATATGGTGCTTCTGCGCTTGCGAGCAGTCTTAGATAGAGTAGACCGGATACTATTTAGATTTTTTAGAGAGTGAAAAAAAAAAGAAAAAGAAAAAACTAATTCCTTTGGGACGGTGTTCTTCTTATGTACATAATAATAATTCTTACGTACTAATCTGAGTAATTATGCTAATGATGTTTGTCCCACTTTTCATTATGTTGGACATCTTTTTCTTTTCCATATTCTTATCCATGTCGTACTACTTTTGTGATGCTTATCCATCATGCCTCGTTCTCGTGAGTTTTGCTTATAGTACTCTTCTTTTTGGACCATTCAATTTTGAGTGCTGGATTGAAGTATTAGCCAAGATAAACATCATGTTTAGTGGGGAAAACATTTTATGTTTTACTAATCTTAATTATGTTAATGAATTGCAAGAAATAGAAAAAAGATGAGTTTTCCTTCTCTTTTTAACCCGAAATTTTTACTCATGACCCTAGTTATAACAAGTAAAATGATTAAGCATTTGTTTGGTACTCTTTTAAGTTTTTCTCTTTTTTCTATAGTACTCAATCTCAATCATCCATTCTCCTAAAAGCACTATTCATTTAAAAAAAAACTATTTTTAAACAATACTAAATACACACTAATTGTGAATATGGTTCATCGCCCAGCATATGATGATCAAAATGGGTGTTAGAAGTACATACTACAAGAATCCGGCCCAATAGAGACGACAAAAGTCGTCTCTACTGATTATTAGAGACGACAAAGTCGTCTCTGTAGGTCCGTGGCTGAAGATAATTAGAGACAACTCTGTCGTCTCGGTTTCATCCAGGGCAATTGAGACGACCTTTAGAGACGACATTGTCGTCTCTATTTGTGAAAATATTTAATTAATTTTCTATTTATTTATTTTGACACAATTCAATCCCTTTTTAACTCGACCCAAATCTCGATCCGAACCTTCGACCCACGAATTTTCTTTAATTCATATGATAATTATGCATGACAAGGATTCGAACTCGAGACCTAAGTGTTGGGTGGTGATGTCCCAACCACTAAGGCAATTGAATTATTGTGTTAAATTTTATTTTAAATAATATATATTAGTTAACTTAATAATATTTTCTTAACAAATTAACTTTAATATTTATTATATAAATGTAAATAATTAAAAAGGTCAACAAAAAAATAGCAAAATTTTAAAAAATAAGAATATTTTTTTAAAAAAAAAACAGAATAAAGACGACTGTGTCGTCTCTATTGGTTGACAACTTAAAAAGTCGTCTCTATTGATTGACCAATAGAGATGCCTTTTCGTGTCGTCTCTAATTTTTCGTCTTTTTCGCTCCTTTTTCTTGTAGTATAAGTAGTATAATATGTAGACAAATTATGCATTTTTATAAACTGATTAGTTTTGCTTTCACTTTGCAAAAAAAAAAAAAAAATGGTACTGCCAGAACCCTTTGCCGTGGTCATCGACAGATTCGGCAGAACAGTATTTCTTTCATAATTTGGCAAAACATACTGATTTCCAAGTAAAACGCCGGATTGCAGAACTTGGTAGACACCCTCCATGTTTCAATCCTCACGTCTTTCAAATTTGAAAATTTAAGATTTTTTTGGCAAAACTTAGATTCACTAGATTAATCTCATCAAACCGGATTGTAATTATCTTGCCACACTCATTCTCATTAAACGGTATATACTTTCGATTCAGAAACTTGACAATCTGCCGCAGAAACATCAGGACATTTCTAGTTATCAATAAACAACCTCAAATGTCAAAGCCTTTATTCCTTAACACAATTATTGCAACTTATAAATTAATTTATATTTCTGAAATAACTTTTTAATCACGTATTTTCTCTCCATTTTTACACATATTTGTTGTAGATTAAGCCTCCATTTGATAATTCTGTGGTAATTATAAATTAGTTTAATTATGGGTTAATTATACAAAATGTCACTCAGGTTTTAGCAAAATTTCAAACATATCATTAAAGTTCAATCATTACATAAACTACCGCTTAAGTTTCAATTAGTTACTCAATATGCTACTTTGTTGACTTTCCTATCCAAAAATTAGCGCTAACAATCCTTAAAGTTATAAAAATGGCTCAAATGGTCCTGAACATTTTATTTTGACGTAAAAGTTCTAAATTTTTTATGTCATAATTATAAAAAGTAGTCATTTTGTTTAAATAATCAGTATATTCTTAACTTTAAATAGGAAATTTTATAATTGAGTCATAACATTTGTAAAAGTACAACCGTGTCTTTTTATATGTCAAAACTTTGTTTTTATATTTAATTAACTAAAATGAGTAGATTATTTTTTTGAATTGGGTCTATTCATATCTACGAATTATTATGAACTAAAATAAACTTATAATTATTTGAAATAGTTTTTTTGAAAATCATTTCTCCAAAATTCATTTTCAAACATACATTTCAAGTAAAAAAAAAATCCTTAAAAATCATTACAAACAAATATTAATTTAATTTAATTTATTTTATAATAATTTTTTGATTATACAAACAAATTTACATGTATATTATCCTTTTGATTAATAAAACCCTAATGGAAAAAATGATCTACTAATTTAGTTAATTAAATATAAACAACAAAGTTACTGAACAGACAAGTTGTACTTTGCAAATGTTACGACTCAATTATATCATTTTCTATTGCAAATTAAGAATATACTGGTGGTCATTTAAATAAAAAGAACCACTTTTGTTAATTTTGGCAAAAATTAAGGACTTTTACATCAAAATTAAATATTAAGGACCATTTGAGCGATTTTTCAAAACTTTAGAGACTGTTATTACTAATTTTTCGATAGGAAAGTCAACAAAGTGACATATTGAGTAACTAATTGAAACTTGAGTGACAATTTGTGTAATGATTGAATTTTAGTGGCATGTTTGAAATTTAGTTGAAACTTGAGTGGCATATTATGTAATTAACCCGTTTAATTATGTTTTTGAAATAAAATGTGTGATTAAAAAATGGGAAAAAATGTGTGTTGTTAAAAAAAGATTTGAAAAATTGTGTTATTTATAAATCGATTTATAAATTATAATGATTACGTTAAAAAACGAAAGCTAATTAATTATTTTTTCAAAATTTAATTTTTATACAGTAATTGATGGTCATTACAATTTATAAATCTTTATAAACAACACAAATTTTCAAATCATTTTTTAACCACACACATTTTATTTCTCCACTTTTTAATCACATAAATTGTGTATGTTTGAGACCCATTATTTAAAAAAAATGTGGTTTGTAATAATAATTTTTTTGAGGGCAAGTGGTTAAAAAATAGAATTTTTTTATGAGTTTATGTGTAGATTATTTTATTGGTAAAACGTGTGGTTGAAATGAGTTTAAAAAAATGAGATTTGATATAATAATACCATACGGGGACTTTGTTAACTGTGATCGTAATTAGCTGTAATTAACTGCAATTAGTTGTATAAATTCTGTTAGGTTAGTTAATATGTAATTAGTTAGGCATGTTACACAGTTAGTTAGCTCGTTATATTTCTTTTCCCTATATATAGCTGGTTTTCTTTGAACTTTCAATGAGAAATAATCATTTCTTCTTCGCTAAATCTCTACTGAATTCCTCATGGTATCAAAGCAGAAATACTGATATCAATAAGACAAAGATCTTAGGTGAAACACATTCATTGATTAATCAATGGCAGATGGTGATTTGGCAAATCAGAATCAGAATAATGGCGAAACCTTAGGGTAAAATGGGGACTCACTGACTTTGCACAGTTCTGACCATCCTGGAATGTCTCTGGTGACGCGCCACTGACAGGAAAGAATTTCCTTGGATGGAGTCGCTCTGTAAAGATAGCGCTAGGGGCAAAGCTGAAATTGGGGATGATTGATGGCACAATCAAACCACCGGAGAAGTCATCTCAGCAATACAAAAAATGGTGCAGGGCGAACTACATGGTTACATCATGGATATTGAACTCAATATCCAAAGAGATTGTTGAAGCATTCTTGTATACCGCCACAGCGAGGGAACTGTGGCCACTAGTCATCCAACTGACACATACCCTTCTCATCAAGAAGATTCTTTTGAATAGGCTAACGTAGTTGAAAGATTTTCAGGTCCACCACAAGTGAAGTATGATCCCTATTCAAATACTTACAATCCAGGATGGAGGGATCATCCTAACTTCAGTTATCAGAAAAGGCCGCAATTCCAACATTTCCAGCCTATACAGTCTACTCCTCAACCCCAACAACCTTCTTCAAGTTCAGGTATATCTCTAGAAGAAATTATTAAATCACCTGCAACTAATACACAGCAATTGCAACAGGAGATGAGGATGGGCATTAAGAATTTGGAGACTCAAGTAAGTTAATTGGAATCAGCTGTGAGCAGATTGGAATCCCAAGGTAAATTGCATTCCCAAACTATTGTCAACTCAAAACAAAATGTTAGTGCAATTACCTTGAGAAGTGGGAATGAATTGAAAGAATCTAGCAAGATGAAGCAAGGCAATTTGGGGGAAGAAAATGCAAGTGAAGTTATCCCACAACATCAATCCGACCAATCTCAAAGCCTCAATAGAGAACCACAGAAATTTTATGTGACAACTCCTCCGTTCCCTACTAGATTGATTAGATCCAAGAAGGAGGAAGACGAGAAGGAAATCCTTGAAACTTTTCGCAAAATTGAGGTAAATATTTCCCTACTTGATGCAATTAAACAAATACCTCGTTATGCTAAGTTCTTCAAGGAGTTGTGCACCAACAAGAAGAAATTGAAAGGAAATGAAAAAGTAAGTATGGCGGAAATGTTTCAGTTGTCTTCCAAAAGAAATTGCCTCCAAAATGTAAGGACCCAGGTATGTTCACTATCCCTTGCAAAATAGGTAAGGTAAGAGTTGAGAAAGTGATGTTAGATCTAGGAACTTCAATAAATATCATGCCCCTGTCTGTTTATTCATCTTTGAATATTGGTTCATTAAAAGAAACGAGTGTGATTTTGCAACTTGCTAATAGATCTAATGTATATCCTGAAGGTGTCTTGGAGGATGTTTTAGTACAAGTAAATGAGTTGATTTTTCCTATTGATTTTTATGTACTTAATATGGACAAAGATTCTTCTTCTAATTCTACACCAATTCTTCTAGGAATGCCATTTTTTAAAACATCTAGGACAAAAATTGATGTGCATGATGGTACACTCACAATAGAATTTGATGGTGAAATTATTAAGTTTAACATTTATGATTCCATAAATTGTCCTAAAGATGTTAATTTTGTCTATTTTATTGATGTTTTTGATTGCTTAGCACAGAATGTTTTCCAACTTGGTAGAAATGATGGCTTGAAAGTTAACAATAACAAGCATCGTAAAATTGATTGCCATAGACATAAACCTTTCTATGAAGGTCACCAGGTGGAGAACATGACAAAATTGGGCATTGGGAATCCAATCGATGCTGGTTGAAGAAGAAAATAATAAGTCTAGCCGAAAACATAAAAGAAATGCGCTTCCGGGAGGCAATCCGAATTTTGCTTTAGTTTTAGCAATAAATTTTTTTTTGTCTTTATTTATTTACTATTATTTATTTTGTGATTCCATTATTTTTTTGAAGTGAAATTGACCTTGTTTTGATTTTTTGTGCAGACATGAATCTTCATTAGGATGTGGGCACGCTCTATGAAGAAAGCAGTGGATTCAAATATTGATTTTTTTTTTTTTTTTGAAATAAGGCGTGCCCACGCCTTATCTAAAGTGCATCTCGGGTTACAAACAAGGCTATGAGAGGGAAAAAAAACTCAAAATCAAACCCTATTCAGACTCCCTCTCTACCACCGTCCTCTCCCTCATCTTCTCCAACCACCATCTCCATCTTCCACCATCATCTTCAACACCTACACCGCTGCCTCTTGCACACAGAAACCACCACCGATCCTCACCTCTATCTTCTTCACAGCCTTCGACCATCTCCATCCTCTCTCAACCCGCCGCAGTGTTCTCACTATCCCCCACAGCTTCAACAAGCCGCCAAGCACAACACCGCCTCTCACAACCAACACAGCCGGCGGTATTCCACAGTCTGCATCAACGCCTCTCTCTCACCTTCCAATCCCGCCTCTCTCTCCTACTCACAGGCAGCTACCACAGCTGTCGCTCAGTCCGGTACCGGCTTCTTACACAATCACCACCATCCCCTTTCTCTCTTCACAGCACGCACAATCCTCTCTTTTCCCTCAAATCATCGGAACCCTGCCACCACTCTCCTCTCTCCTTCTCTCAACTCTGGCCAACACATCTCTGCCATACCACCACCTCTCTCACCTTCCAACCTCACTTATCTCTCACACCTTTCCAACAACAAATCGTCCTTGACTTCAACTCCTTCACCCCGCCCGCTTCTCACTTTCAAACAACAGACATCCCTACCTACCCCCCTTTTACCTCAACTCTGTCCTTAACCACAGGTCCCAATTCGTTTTTATGCATCAATAAGGCACATCAAGTTTGCATTATCGACGGGGAGAAAAGTCTTTAAAGCTACACTTCACGTTCATCCTGTAGGGGAGTCCTCTATTCTTATTATTTATAGTTTTACAATTTATGATTTTGTTCCATTGAGGACAATGTATAGACTAGGTGTGGGGAGGGTTTTGATGTGTGCTTTGGTTTGTGAAATTTGATTCATTTTAGTGGCACCTTAATTTACATTATATTCCATGATAGCTCTACTTTTCAAAGAAATTTTTGAAAATTCTCTCCTTAATTCTGGATTTTTCCGATGCTTGTCCCTTTATGATCTGAATTATTGTGAATTATCGAGATGAATTGAGGCACAGTGAGGAATGGCATGAGTAGTTGAATTCTTGTTTATTAGACTAGATTGATTGCTCTTGATGGTGGATTGAATGAAGGGTGTGTGGGATTTGATGCATATTAACCCCATTTTGTAAGCTTTTGAGCCTCTTGAGCATTAATACATTTAACATTACGACATGCTCTATTCCTTTGATTGTGTGATTGTCATGTGTAGTTGATCTTTTCTAGAACTTGCTCTGTTATACATGTTGAGATGTCTCTTGGTAATTGGATGCACTAAATAAGTAAGGGCACTTAGGTGAAGCCAAATTTAGCTTTCTGAAAAAGCCTACCTTGAAATATACCCCTAGAAAGCCACTTTTGAGCTATAACCTTTTTGTTGAAAATTAATCACAATACAAGCCATGAGAAATTCTATTATTTGCTAATCTTCCATTCTCTTGAATCTTGCATTGAAGGAATATATAGGCTTATTCACTTGAGCTTCAATTTATCTTGGTTGAGACTGAAAGACATTGAGAATCAATTATCTATGATGCAAGTCTCCTCTTTCTTTTGAGAAGTGGTAATGTGAAAGTAATGTTAGGGATAAAGTGGTCGAGTTGCAATCTATACCTAATAGAGTCAAACCAAAGTTAATATGATGTAATACCACCCCGATTAACCTAATTCCACTCTTTTAAGCATTAACCCTTGACCGCTAAATTTTGAGTTCAAAACCAGGACCGAGCAATGACCTATATCTCATAAATTGATGGGAACAACACATATAAACCGTAATTCGTGAGCTTTTGAGCTTATGATTTGCTTTTACTTTTTATATTAAGCTCTTATTTCTTTGATGTGTGTCCTGCATGGTTAGTTTTTTCTTGGATGTGCTCTCTTGTGCATGCCATTGTAGCTTCTTGACTCAAGTGCAAAAATATAGTAAAGGCATTAGGTGAAACCCAATTTGACATTCTAAAAGGGCCTACCATGATACATGTACCAATAGAAGCCCATTTGAACCTTAGCCTGTCTTTGGAATTTTGGTACCAAGCTACAAGCCACGAATATCCGTTCTTTCATGCTACCTCTATCTTGAACCCACAAGAGAGGAATTTCACAAGCTTGTATTGGTTGAGAAGTATGAGACAAACTAAGCTTCAAAAAGATGGGTGATTTTACTTTGTGTTAATCAATGATTAAGTCGTAATGGAGTCAAAAGGAAACAAGCTGCAGTAAATTCATTTGAAAAAAAATAAATTTTTTTTTTCAAGCTACCAGATCAAGAAAATTCCCCGGTGAGGAGAATAAACCCCCAAGTGTATAACAAGAATCAAAGGCTGAATCGATTGGATACTAGGGAATTATGGAAAATCACATTGAAAGGTGAAGGAAGAGATGATCGAATTGAACCAATTCGGCTTGTGAACTCTCCTCTCAACTTAGCTTAAATATTTTCTTTTTATCCTACCTGACCCGAAGACCCGTTACAACCAAGTAAAGACCTTTACTTTGCACTTGTGTTATTTTTAGCTCCGGTCATGACATCTGAGCAGTCTGTGGTAATGAATTCTCCATGCAGTGAGTTGAGTGAAAATTCTCACCCTTATATACTTTATGCGAAGAGAGAAATACCTAGTGAGGGTGTTAACTCCCATTACATTAGCGTACCCGATCCTCAAGGGATGCCGGCCGTTTACTCATGGTCTTTCCACTCCCCCTGGTCGTCCAGCTCCTCAAGGGCTGGCAGCCTCATTTTCAGGAAGTGGATTTTTGCCTCCCCAGGGATTCGAACCTTGTATCTAGGGGTTAAGTACAAACTTCATGGAATCCCTGCTACCATTAGACCAATTGACGACCAGGGGGGAGTGGTCCTTTTTTGTAGCATACCCGGTCCTCAAGGGCTGCCGGCCGTCTACTCATGGTCTTTCTACTCCCCCCTGATCGTCCTGCTCCTCAAGGGATGGCAGCCTTGATTGGTAGTAGGGATTTAAGAATCTTTGTACTTAACCCCTAGGTACAAGGTTCGATCCCTGCGGAAGGCAAAAATCCACTTCCTAGAAATGAGGCTGCCAGCCTTTGAGGAGCAGGATAACCAGGGGGAGTGGAAAGACCATGAGTAGACGGTCGGCAGCCCTTGAGTACTGGGTACGCTACACGAGAGGTGAAAGGACATAAACTACACGGGTTATGAAGTGATTTGATTGAAGTACATGAAGTCTAAGTGAGCTCTTGTGAAGAAGTTTGTATAATTTCTTCAATGAAAATAGCAAAAAAAATATCCTTTTTATCCCACCTTACCCAAGCCCCATTACAACCAGTGTTAAGACCCTTACTTTGCATTCAAAACCATTGGTGGCTCCAATGTGATATATTAGCAAGCCTATGATAAGAATTTTCTATGCTTTGACTTGAGAGTACATATATACTTTACACCCCAAACACTTTGAGGGTATTGTATGAATCTAATGTAAGGTACTAAATACCACCACATGTGGATTTTGAAAAAAATTATTGAAGTGACTAGCCTTGTGTTGGATTGTGGATGGGTAGGTGGAGATAGAAGAATGAATGATGATGAGAACAATTCATTAACTCGAGCTAGTTTATGCTTGAGGACAAGCATTGTCTAAGTGTGGGGGGATTTGATAGAGCGCGTAATTGCTATTTAATTTATGATATTTCCTCTTACTCCATTGATTTTAAATGCTTAAATTATGGATATTAATCCTACTATATGTTTTGTGGATTAGGTGGAGAATTGATATCAAATTGGACTCAATATCACAAATTGGAAAGAAGAAGTTTGGAACTCAAACGTACACAATTAGAGAAGGACTTGGCATAAGGCGTGGGCACGCCTTATTGTCCAGAAAGACAGTTGCCTCAAAAAAATTAATGGGCTTGACACATTCTTGGGGGATTAAATTAAAAGCCCAAGAGTTGACTATCATAAGTGGACGTTTAAAGAGGGCTCTTTGCTGAAAAATTGAACCAGCAGCTGACCATCAAGTTGGACTTTTTACTTGGACAATTAAAAGGGCACTTTCTTGGAATTGGAAGGTCCCAGCCATTCGGAAGAGAGGGAGCATCCGAAGGATATATTTTGGGTATAAAAGGAAAAAAGGGGTTGGCACTATAGAAAAAGGAGACAATTGGGAGACTCTCGACAGCAACAAAGGGACTCGGCGCTACACTTGAGGAGGCAGCCATGGTTTATCCAGCTTCATTATTGTTTTGAACTTTTGTTTATTTGAATTATAATTCTTTTAGTATTTTTTCTTCTCAAATTTTATGGATAGCTAAATTATTATTCCAGTTCAAGGATAATTGAAGTTTTGATTCTACAAGAATTGTGAGATCTAATTAATTTAATTGTTCTTTTATTTCTTTTCTATTTATTTATCTTTTGTGTGTATTTGAAGTTGTTGTTTTGATTAATTTATACAAAGTGCACGTTGTTTTAATTTTCAAAATGATACTTAGCCGATTAGGAATCTAAATCCGTAATTGTTTAGGTTTTCTAATATAAGTGGCAAATAACATAGTTGATTATAGACTGATTTTTGACTCATGTTATGAAGATATATAACCTAGCTTAAATGAATCATACGTGTGAATTTGTTTATTAGAATTGGTCGTCTCTCTAGAAATTAATGCTATTGGTAAATTAAATCCTACGATCGTATCTAGGGCTGTTTATTGGTTAGGGAAATAATCAATAAGCGTCTCTTGATTATCGAGATAGCAAGGAGAGATAGGTTGTTAGATCGTATCAACAACCAAATTATCAATTTAGAAAATGAGTAAATGATTTTATTTTTGCATCAATGGTCAATTCTATGAATCAATACTGAGATTATACCTTGGGTTGGAAATTTATTTAATTTAATATTTTCATCAATTTAATTTCGCAATAATTTATTTACAAATTGATTTCACATTCAAAAATTCAAAACCCCCCTTATTTTTAATTTATTGTTTTAATTTTCTTGAAGAATTACATCTAACCAATCCATGTGAATTCGACATTGTTCACCACTATTACAGTTTATTTTTATAAGAGTAAGACAATATTATTATTTGTTGGATTCGAGAACAGTCACTAATCATGACTTTTATGAGGCATTGACTCTAGTTCATTCACATTCATCTATTCCCAATCCTCCACAAATCACTACCATTGAGAGAAACACTGATCATTCAAACCTTGAAATAGATTCTACACGTGTTGAACCAGATTCCCCACTTGTTGATCAAACCACTCAAATTCCATAGAATCACATTCCAGAAAATGTTGTTACTCCCAAAAGAAGTAATAGAACCATAAATACTCCCATATGGTTACAAGATTTTGTCATCAACCACAGTTCCACTGAACCAAAATCTGATAAGTTGCTCATTGTGCAGGCCTTAAAGTCAGGATCCCACTACTAGCAATAAATCCATTTACACCCCCCAAATACTTTTCCCTTTTACCAAACACCCTTACGTTCACATGATTACACACAATTTCTGGCCAATCTTACAACAACCCAAGAACCGTCTTCTTACAGGGATGCTAGTACTAAAGAAGAATGGGCGCAGGCTATGAATAAAGAACTAGAGGCACTTGAGCTTAATCACACGAGGGACTTTGTACCTCTGCCACAAGGAAAGAAACCTATAGGGTCTAAGTAGGTTTATAAAGTAAAACTAAAGTCTGATGGCAACCTAGATAAGTGTAAATCACGGCTAGTGGCTAAGGGATACAATCAAGTGGAGGGGATAGATTATTTTGAGAGTTTCTCTCCTGTTGCAAAATGTGTTACGGTCTGGATTTTTATCACCATTGCCACTTCACATACTTGGGCCATACATCAATTTGACATAAATAATGCTTTTTTACATGGTTTTATTGTTGAAGAGTTATTTATGAAACCTCCTGAGGGATATACTAAAGCAAAGACAGGAGAGGTTTGTAGGTTGAGAAGATCGTTGTATGGTCTTAAGCAAGCTAGCAGGCAATGGAATGTTGAATTTTCAAGCATTTGGAGGCTTATGGATTTATCCAGTCACCTAATGACAATTGTTTGTTCATTTTTTATACTAATGAAATTTTCTTGGCTCTATTGTTATATGTTGATGATGTTTTAATTACAGGTAATAAAGAATCTGAAATTCAGAAAGTGAAGGACGCCTTGGATAGTGCCTTCACCATTAAAGATCTTGGTTATACTAAATACTTCTTGGGTATCAAAATTGCAAGGAATGAAGTAGGAACTTGTATTAATCAGAAAAAGTATGCCATGGATATTATTTCTGATGCAGGACTTTAGGGAGCCAAGCCTACTTCCACACCACTTCCTACAGGTTTGAAACTAGCAGCAGATGACAATCCACACTTCCACAACCAGAATCGGTATCAAAGACTTATTGGTAGGCTCCTATATCTTAACTTGACAAGACCAGACATCAGCTTTACCGTTCAACAACTAAGCCAGTTCATGAACTCTCAAACCACAACTCATTGGACCTGTGCTCAACATTTACTCAAGTACATTAAAGGGACGGCTCCTATATCTTAACTTGACAAGACCAGACACCAGCTTTACAGTTCAACAACTAAGCCAGTTCATGAACTCTCCAACCACAACTCATTGGACCTGTGCTCAACATTTACTCAAGTACATTAAAGGGACACTTTCGACTGGGCTTTATTTTCCTTTACTGTGATGCAGATTGGGCAGCCTGTTGCCACACTAGAAGATATATCACTGGTTTTTGCATTTTCCTTGGCGGTGCACTCATTTCCTGGAAGAGCAAAAAGCAGTCGACCATTTCAAAGAGCTCAGCTGAAGTAGAATACCGGAGCATGGCAGCAACAGTCTGTAAGCTACAATGGATATCATATCTTTTGAAGGACTTCAAGCTCAGTATTCCCTTACCTATCATTCTTCACCGTGACAATCAATCAGCAATCTATATCACCGCCATCCTGTATTCCACGAACGCACAAAACACATTTAAATCGACTGTCATTTGGTACAGAATCAGTTCAAGAAAGGGTTCATTCTTCCTCAACACTTGTCTTCTCACAACCAGATTGCAAACCTCTTTTCAAAGTCCTTACCTTCTCCTCGTTTCTGTCTTCTGTTCTCCAAGTTAGGTTTGATGGACCTTCATCAACTCCTAACTTGAGGGGGGGATGTTAACTGTAATCATAATTAGTTGTAATTAACTGCAATTAGTTGTATAAATTATGTTAGGTTAGTTAATTTGTAATTAGTTAGGCATGATTACACAGTTATTTAGCTCGTTATATTTCTTTTTCCTGTATAGATAGCTGGTCTTCTTTGAACTTTCAATGATATGAGAAATAATCATTTCTTCTTCACTAAATCTCTACTGAATTCCTCAAACTTAACCTCAAAAACATAAATAAATTAATTTATAATTGCTATAGTACTATCAAATGGAGACTTAATCTACAACAAATATCCAAAGGAAGAAACGTAAAAAAAAATGTAAAAATAAATAAAGAAATTGTCACAATTTCTTGAAAATAAACAATAAAAGAAATAAAAGAAATGGACAGTCCAGAAAAATGTTTTAAAAAATCTCCATTGCTCCAAGCGCATTAGAACAAAACTGTATATTTGATCATTTACACCATTAATGATTTGAAACCAATTAAAGCAAAGTTCTGACGACAAATGTTGTATATAACGAGATTTTAAAATTAGTAATATACTATTCATAACAGAATGCTTAGTATTATTTAAATTGACACTGAATTTTCATAGTTTTTCATAGGCGAAGGCGTGGGCATGGGCGTGGGTTGGGTTAGATTGGGTTGAAGGTCAACCGAATCTAAACCAACCATATAGGTTTGCATGAAAATGAACTCAATCAACCCAATGAGAGTTTAAAAAATCAAACGAACCCAAACCAATGTTGGTCGGTTTGGGTCGTAATTTGAACTTTTAATTTGGGCCACCATTTTTATTTTTATTTTTATTTTTGCTGGACCTCATAAATATTAATCCGTACACATACTCATACATTAGGAATTTAACATTGACATAACCTGAACTCAAACATTCACAAAATTACAATTACAAATATGAACTTGTCAAAACTCAAATAGTACAACTCATTAAACTCCATAAAAATATCTTAAATAGACCACAAATTCACATTCAATGATTGCCTGAGCAGTTAAGCCTTTGTTTCCTTTACCAAATTCAATTACATAAAAATCTGTATAAAAAAAAGGTATGAGATGCATTTTTTAATGTAAAATTGTACATATACCTGTGACATCTGATCTAACGCATTTTTTAACTTTTTTTTTTTTTTTTAAATAATGGTTTGGGTTGGGTTGGGTTTGGTTAATTCGGATTTTTAACTGAAACCCGCAACTCAAACCAACCCGAGACAAATTTATATTTCTCAACCCACAAACCAATCCAACTTGGGTTGATCCGTTTCATTGGCTTGGTTCAATATTTGCCCCGCCCTAGTTTTTGATACTTTTTTTTCCCATTGTACTTTTCTATAATTTAGTTTTTATCAATGGAATATGTTCGTAAATCGCGCGAGTGTGAAACTAGTTAACTTTTATCAAAACTTATTAAAAATTTAACTTTTATTTTCATCAAAAAGTGATTTAGCCTCTCTTTTACATTCCCTCGGCAAAAGTAACATTATTCGCCCTCTAATGAAACATCAATTGGGATAAGTGGAATAATGAGGAGGTAAGAACCCATATTTGGATTTCTGCCCCCATGTTAATCTTGACAATAATTCTTTGGAGACATTTATTTGAGATACTTTTAAGTGATATTGTGATATGACGCACATTTATTAAGTGGTGAAAAAGTAAGTAGTATGGTAGTAATTTTCATCATCCAATAAATTTGTGTCATGTCATAATGTTACTTAAAAATTTATCCAAAGAATGCTACCCTAAAATCTTAATATATATAATAATAGTATAGCAGCCAAAAAAATTCACACATAGTTTCCCGCCATTTTTCCTTACTATTTTAGGAAACTTTGTAATTTTATTAATTATTTTAATAATTTGATTTAGGAAACTTCAATTAATGCAAAATTAATTATAGGTGATATGTAATAAATGACTTATTGATTGTAAAAAATAAAAAATCTATAAAAAGATCAAATTGTATATTATTTTTATTCTTTTGATAATTATTGTAATATTTTGAAGTAAAAAAATATGCAATATAGGTGTCAAATTCATGATCTTAACGAGAAGCTCAATACAAGTTAGCAAATGAGAACAAACTCTAAATATATCATTCTTAAAATTGCCTCAAATAATAAAGGTAAAAGTTTTACTTATACTTTTTACTTTTTTCAATATCCAATCTTTTTAATTTATCTCATCTAAGTCATAAAATGATATTTATCATTTCTTACCTAACTTCAATTTGACATAAATGATTAATTTCAAATCTTTTTTCTTATCAAATTAAAAGAAATAATGATATCCGATCTTTTTAAGTAAATTCAATTGAATCATTTTAATATCTACAACTTCAGGTTTCGATAAACTCTTTGGTAATTTTGAAATTAATTTTATAAATTTACTCATTTTGTTCATTTATCTGTTTTTTAATTTTTATAAATTTAAAATAACATCAATTTGTAAAATATATAATACAGACTTTAGCAATTAATTCATTGAATTCTATAGAAAATAAAAATATAAGCCCCTGTTCTCTTTGCTGTTTTGAGGTCGTTTTCTGTTTTTATTTTCGAAAACTCTAAAAACGCATTCTCTTTACCATTTTCGAAAACGCATTTTGGAAAAAAAAAAAAAAAAATTGTAAAAAAAACGGAAAACGTCCGAAGCATCGTTTTGGGCGTTTTGTGTGTATTTCAACAAAAAATGTCCAAAACGCGTTTTGGGAATTTTTTTTTTATAGAATTATCTTAACTTAAAACTAAGCTTAATATAAAGTTTTTTTTTTTTTTTTTTTTTTTTTTTTTTTTTTAGAATTATCCTAGCTTGGAACTAAGCCTAAATAAAGATTTTTTTTTTTCCTGAGAATTATCATAACTTGAAACTTAGTTTAAATAAAGTTTTATTGAATTCAATATCAGCATTACAAAAAAAATTAAATGAGAATTCTTGTTGTTATATTTCAAAAAAATGCAATGATAAATGGACTCTGGTGGTTTTGAAAGAACTTGCATTTTCTGGATTTTAATAGAAGTAGAGCTTTCTCAAGTCCCGAACCTGACCAAGCTGTGTTAATATAGACTTTTAATGCTCACATTAGTGTGTTGCATGTAACCATATTTTAGTGTATTGTGAAAGGAAATTTGAGTTGGAGTTAGTAGTATTCTGCAAGCAAATTAATTAAAAATAGTTTAAATAGTGTTCTGGAAAATTTCAAACAGAACGTGTTTTCCAGCTTTTCATTTTCAAAAACAGTTTTCAGAAATGACAAACCAAACGCGTTTTCAGCAAATTTGAAAACAAAAATGAAAACACAAAACAAAAAACATTTTCGAAAATGAAAATACAAAATAAAATACAAACAGAACGTCACCTAAGGTTTTATCAAACTTATTCTATTTAAAAATAAAATATAGTCCATACATTTATTTAACATGCAAAAAAAATAGTTTTGTGTGTGTGGGTAATATGACCATTTTCAATACTTGGTGAAAAATAAAATGTCACATTGTATTTGAAACCATTGAATATGAGTAAGTTTGATATAAACTATAGAAATGGTTTTAAATGTGTGATTGAAAGTGAAATAAGGTAATATAAAAAATAAAATAATTGTCAAATCAATCAATTGAGTGGTTAAAAATTGATTTTCTTTTTTAGAATGTGTGGTTAAAAAGTAGTACGTGCAATTGTGAAAAATTATTTTTTAAATAATATGTGGTTGTGAATGATTATTAAAAAAAAATTATTTAATGCAATTCATAACTTTTCTTTTCTTTTTTTGATATTTTGATTGTATATTGAATATACAATTTATGCATTAAAGTAAGAAATTTTATAGGGAGAAATGAAATTACAAATTATTCACAATTTGTGTATGCAAGTTATTATTATTATTTTTTATTGTGTTATTTTTATCGGACATTGTATTTTTACAACTTATTCAATAAATATTATTTATTCCGTGCATCGCATACGTGCGTTTACTAGTTATTCTAATATTGATCTAATGCGATTTTTTTTTTGTCAAGTCACGCGGTCACAATTAATTACGGGATTTCTTTTTGTCAAGTCACGCGGTCACAATTAATTACGGGTATTATATAATAATAATAACAACAATGCTACACTCACCCCACCCTTACCCCCATGTTTGACAATTCACTCACATGGGTGGTGGGGACACACTCATCAATGATAGGGCCTGCCCCACCCCATAAGAGTGGGTTGTCAAACATGGGGGTAAGGGTAGGGCAGGGCAAAAACAGACCCAACCCGCTGAACCCGCCCAAACCGACCCAACCCGATCGGTTTGGGTCGGTTTTTCATGAAAATTGGGTTGGTTTTTTTTTAAAATTTTTTTTCGGGTTTGGTCGGGTTGCGGGTTGGGTGAATAACCCGACCCAACCCAACCAAAAAAAAAAAAAAATACAGTTTTTTTTTTTTTTGTAATGAAACTTGACTTATTTAAATATTGATTGAATATATTTTAATTTTATTAGCAAGTGTTCAATTTATTGAATCTTTGGTTATTGTAGTGTACATAATTGATTTGAATTAAAGAGATTCATGAGTTTTTTTTTTTTTTCAAAATTCTTACTAATTGGGCCAAAGCCCAAACCGACCGAAATTTGGTGGGTTGGGTTGGGTTTAAATTCGTAATTGGGTTGGGTTGGGTTGATTTTTTATTAACCCGACCGTGGTGGGTTGGGTTCGGGTTGGGCAAAAAACCGACCCAACCCAACCCACGCCCACCCCTAGGTAAGGGTGGGGTGATAATAGCTTTATTCTAATAATAATGACTTAAATGTCTAGATATTTAAAACGTAGGGAGTTGCAATGCAATATTGAGAAATGTAAACCCTAGTGTACTCTTTACGCGTTTTCTGCTGCTCTATATATAATCCCTTGAGCGGTTCGATTGAGTACACAGAGCCATATGGATGGAAAGAGGAGAAGAGGGAAAGGAAATGGGTGTGGATGAAGTTATTGGAATGGAGTTTTGCGGAAAGATGGATTAAATTCTTCCTGATTCTTTCCGAGTCCTCCCATTCCAACAATTTCATCTGGATTCCTTTCTTTCCCCATCTTCTTCGAGTTTGGATTTCAGATCTCTCTCGTATTATTGTGTTGGTGTCTAGGGTGGATTGGATCTCTTAATCTCTTATTAATTTTGTTTATTATATGTTCTTAGATCTAGCAGTATAGTAAATCAAAGGGAGGGAAGAATAAAGATGTTTCTGTTTAAAAAGTGAAAATTACAGCAATTAAATTGAATCCCCTTCCTTGAAATAGATGTTGTGAGATTGTGATGCCTTTTTTTTAATTTTCGTTTATTTTAGTGGAATTGTTAAATGCTAATTTGCGCAAATTGCTCTTTGCATCTCAAATCTACTTTTGGTGTTCAGCTAATTGATTAACCTGTAAATAACATCCCACTGGATGGTATTTCATATGAAGCCGGGCCAGGCGGATGAAGCCTCGAAAGTTTCTGGCATTTTAGCTTTTGAACCAGTCAAAACCAACAGGGAAATGGTAGGGCGAACTTTTCTAATTAAAATTATTTATTATTCAGCTATAAAAATTATTTTCTTGGTAAAAACTGTTTATAAATTTTGTTTGGTCACATGGTAGCATTTAATTGGTATGATTTCTTGAAAAGGAAATAATTTCAATTAATAAAAAAACTTCTTTCATTTAAATTTTCAAAATAATGAATCTAACGGAATATTAACACAATAGTTACATTTTTGGAAGGCTAGGGTGTCGCGCTGCTGGAGAGGAGACTTTGCTGGACTGAGAATGAGCATCCGAAATAAAAGAAAGTAGGAACGGTCGTATTCATGCTTACTTGAAAAATACATCCACTCGCCTTCGGGTGAGGGAAGAGTTCGTAGCTAAAAATTTCCCATTTTTAAATCATATACATTCTCTAAAAAATATCAGTATTAAATAATTCATGTTTTTTTTTAATAAAAATAAGGACCGGTTCAAGCAATGGACACATAATATGAATAATGAATTTCAGTGTTTTTTCCCCCTTTCATGTTTAGCGCTATTGAGAGCATCTAAACAAGTTAAATATAACTATAAACATGAGCATAAAGTTACATGATAAATATCACGTGCTCATGTTAAAGTTAAAATGTACAAATTGTTACAATGGATATGTTAATTTTTAACTAATTTCAAAAATAGAATAAATAAATATTTATTTTTAAAATAGTAAAATTTATATATTAATATGGTACACATTTTAAAAATATTATTAAATTATTTAATATGAAATTAACAAAAAAATTATTTTATATATCAATATTAAAAATTTAAAGAAAAGAAAAAATAATAAGATTTTGGAGAAATTGTTCAACTTGACTTTGTCATGTCATTCACTAAGTTTCTAGTCAAATTTAACATACAAGTTAACACGTGCTAAAAAAATTCCCTTAACATTTATTTTAACATGTCCATGTACACATTTTTTCAACCTCTTCCTAAAGGTTGAGCATCAACCTTGAGGTCCCCACCGATCGCGTTATAGGTCTTGGTAAATGATGTAAATCGCAGGTCATGTCTCCCAAAGTATAGGGTGAGACCTTACTTTTTAACTTGGTAAGAGTCGAATTCGAACCCCTGATCAAACGAGGCTGGTCTTTAAACCACCATTCATTTCACCGTTGGGAGATGTGTCTTTCAACCTCTTCCTAACTTCACTAACATGTATTTTAGTCCATCCATTGTAGATGCTATAAAAATCATACATAGTCAGTCAGAGTTCGAGAGAGATGCTCTCAACCAGAGAGAAATTCCTTTTTCTCTATAGTGCTTTGACTACACCGATCTCTTCACTGCTTCTTCATCAATCCATCTAATTTTGTCGTTTTTTTGTTGCATTTAAGGTTGGGTTAATACTTTACCTATCTTAATCCAGCTTTTTCAGCATTTATTTCATCGATTTTGAGCCTAAATCGGGATTTCAAAGTTTTTGCTACTGTTCATCTCCATTGCTTCGTAACGGATTTGGCCACGATTTTCTGGGTTTCGATGGTCCCTGGGTAGTGGGCTTTTGTCCTCTTAGCCAGATTCAACATACTTCATAGTTCTTTTCTATTTTGGAGGTGCTTCATTGAAGTTTTGCTATGGTCTACTATTCATACGCATACACCGCGCGTCTCTTCACTGTTGGTTTTTGGTCCCTGTTTGCCCCCAGTTGTGAGGTCTTTACTCTTGACCTCATTGTAACTGATTCCATCGGATTCCAAGGGTTTTCCCAGTTGGGTTTTGGATTTCAGCTGATTGTTCTGTGCGTTGCACACTTGTAGCAGTAATTGTGTTCCTTGCTGTTGTTTCAGCCAGAACTTGTGTGCCTTGCCCAGCTTGGAACGGAGCTTCTGGGTTTCACTCCGTCTTCCTCGCTGGGTTCTCCAAATCACATGTAAGTTTGGCTAACCCTTCTGCCTTATCGGCTTACATTCAGTTTGGCCTGGTCGGCCTTTGTATCTGTTGTAGTTTACTTGTTGCTGGGTGGTTGTGATTGTTCTTCTAGGTGGTTGGAAGTGTTTTTTTGCTCTTAGCCTGCAATGGGGAGAAAGAGGCATAAGCAGACTTTCAGTCCATTATAGCTCAATCGAACTTCTACTAACAATCTTGATGACGTCTCAGTTGATACTCCTGCTGAAAAATGTTACTGGAATTTGTGACAAGGAGATTGGTTCAACTTGTGCAGCTTAGGCTATGATTGGGAATTCTAAGGAGGAAACTATTGATGAAGTATCCAAATTCTGCATTTCTAGAACTCTTGGGGATGTTGATTGTGAAACGGAGGATTCTAAGGATACTGCCCAAATGAAGGATGATGGTTTGAATGTGGGCAAGGGTGATGGTGAGAATGAAAATGCAACTCCTTGGAGAAATCTCTTCAACGATAATCGAGTACATGATAAAGGAATTTCACTTCGTCAAGTTCCTTATGAAACAACTGATTTGTGCGTCCAAGAAGATGAAGTGGATGACCTTGACGATTGGGGTTTTTGCTTAATTGGGTATTTTACGGCCAAATTTTCGGGGAAACATGCACTTACTCAAATGTGTAAAAGTTGGGGAGTGAATTATGAACTAACTTTACATAATAGAGGGTGGCTAGTTTTCAAGTTTGTTTAGTGGGCCAATAGGGAGAAAATGTTGATGGACGGAGGGCAACTTATGCTCAAAATTATGCTTCTTATGTTCCAATTTGATAACTACGAGTTTACCAAAATGCCCATTTGGATAAACTTGCATAGTCTACCCCTTGAGTGCTAGAATTCTAAAGTTCTTAGCAAACTTGCTTCTCGAGTGGGGAAGCCAATTTACACGGATAAGCTCACTCTAACAAAGGAAAGAATCACATATGCAAGGATGTTGGTGGAGGTAGATGTTTCAGTCGAATTGGTCAGAAATATAAATATTACTTTGCCAAATGGAATCAGCTTTATTCAGAATATTGTCTATGAATATGAGCCTAAGTTTTTCCCGGGGTGTCAAGCCTTCGAACATACAACTCAAGGGTGTAGGTTTAAAGAACCTCAACGGGGAAATAATAAGAACAAGAAGAATGAGAAGGCAGCTGGGCGTGAATCTGGAAACAGGGGCGCAGATGAGAACGCAATTGGGCAGCTAACTGAAACGCAAGGACATGTGGTCAGTAATGGCAATGGTGGAAATGCTACTAGGTCGTCTTGCTGTGTTAAGGATGCCCCCATGCCTGCAGTACCACCTTGATTGATACACATGATGGTTCCAAATCTATTGAGAAGTCACATGGTGAAACCCAGTAAGGTTCGGATGTTGATGTATCACAGGAACATCCCTTCATCGAAGTGAGGAAAAGGGGAAAGGCCAAAGTTAATGATGGGGAAACTCACAGTGAAGATCCAGAGGTCAGAAAAACTAAGCTGCCTACTGGAGGGAACCAAACTTCTCAAAACGCCAAGAGCATGAAAGGGCAGCCAAAGAAAGTTTCGAGCGTGCCGTTGGTTGTTAATAAATTAGGGGCAAGCACTCCTTAGTAAGCCTTCTACATGAAGGCTGCATGTTGGAACATTAGAGGTTTCCATTTACCCCTTAAGCAAAATGGAATTCAGAGTTTGATTCATAGTAATTCTATTGATATTTTTGGTATTTTGGAGACAAAGCTTTGCGATTGGAAGCTCAAACGCGTCATGTCAAACAAATTTTGAGGTTGGGAATGTATTCACAACTTTGATACTCACGAGGCTAGGAGGATTCTCATACTTTGGAACTCCTCCAAAGTTGACATCAAGAATTTGGGTGTTAGTGAACAAATCATTCACTTAAAAGCAACATGTAAGATTACTAGCATCACTCATACTAGCATCACTCTTCATGTCAGTTTTACTTGTGGATTCAACACTATTGTCAGTCGTAGGCCTCTTTGGAACAACATCATAGAGTTTAATAGAAACAATCCTATTCCTTGGCTATTGATGAGGGATTTTAATAGCATCCTTCGCGATGAAGAAAGGTAAAATAGTGTTTCGAATTGTTCCTCTTATGAGTTAAATGATGTTTGGGAATGCTGCATTTTTCTGGGCTTACTGATCTAAACTCCATTGGCTGCCACTACACATGGTCAAACAATGACGTTTGTACAAAATTGGACAGAGCCATGGTAAATAATTCTTTGGCAGATTCTGGACTTTTCGGCCTTGAAACTTCCTGCTCAGGAATGTCTTTCAGACCACTCGGCTTGTATTGTTACTTTATTCCAGCATGACTGCAATAAACCGAAGCCATTCAAAATTTTCAACATGTGGGCTACCCATGCAGATTTCTTGAATGTAGTGCAACAATCGTGGGCTACGCGGCATTATGGAACAGACCAATTCCATCTTTGTAAGAAGCTAAAAGATCTTAAGCGCCCCTTCGCGGCCTCAATAAGAAACACTTCTCTCATATCTCTCTAGATCTGAGAATGTAAGGAACGAGCTGGTAAACACACAGCTCCAGCTCCATGATGATCCCTCCAACATTGAGCTACAGGTTCAGACAGTTGAGCTTAAGAAACACGGGGTCAGCTTGAGTGAATCAGAAAGGAGCTTTTATTTTCAACAGGCTAAATGTGCTTACTTGAAAATTTGTGACAAAGGGACAAATTTCTTTCACTCTATTGTCAAACGGAACATGAAGCGCAACCACATTACCGCATTGATGAAAGCTGATGGTAATGTAACAGTTTCTCAAGAAGAAGTTGCCTCCGAATTTTTAGCTTTCTACAAGAACTTGCAGGACACTAGTATTCACTGTGAGCAGCTTGACCTTATAGTCCTTCAACATGGTCCGGTCTTAACTACAGATCAATGCCAGGATGTTTTGAGACCTGTTTTTGTCGAGGAAATTAAAGCAGCCGTCTTTTATATTGGGAATGATAAGTACCCTGGGCCAGATGGATATTCTTCTTGTTTTTTCAAGAAGGCTTGGCACATTGTGGGTGATGAATTCTGTCAAGCTATTTTTTAGTTCTTTGAATCTGGGTTACTTCTTAAGCAACTAAACCACTCGGTCGTTACTTTGGTCCCAAAATCGAACCATTCTCCGCCTATTAGAGATTTCAAACCGATTTCTTGTTCCAATGTGATTTATAAAGTGATTTCCAAAATTTTGGCGACTCGATTGGCTCCCACATTATGCACCATTATTGACAAAGCTCAATCAGCCTTTGTTGAGGGGAGGAGTATGACTGAAAATATTCACTTGGCTCAAGAATTACTTAAGCACTACAATAGAAAACGCATCTCCCTAAGATGCCTCTTCAAAATTGACCTTAAAAAGGGTTTTGACACCATCGGTTGGGAATTCTTAAAGGAGGTATTTTCTGGGTTGGAGTTCCCCCTATTTTTGTCGGCTGGATAATGCATTGTGTCACATCCCCGACGTACTCCGTTAGACTAAATGGTCAGTTTCATGGTTTCTTCAAAGGGAAACGTGGCATCAGGCAAGGTGATCCACTCTCACCATTCCTTTTTGTACTTTGTCTTGAATATCTTTTAAGATCTTTGAATATTTCCACAGCTAAAAGTGAATTCAACTTTCATCCCAAATGTGGCCAGCTCATGATTACACACCTTACCCTCGCGGATGACTTATTACTTTTGGCAAGGGGAGACGTTACCACAGTTGAGATTCTTCTTGATTGTCTCGAAAAGTTTGGGGAAGTATCTGGCCTAAAAATGAATGTTTTGAAATCATCAATCTATACAGCGGGCATTGACGAGGACACGCTGCATGACATTCTCTCTTTGACAAACATCCCAAAGGGCACTATGCCCTTCCTATACCTTGGGATTCCTCTTGTTGCTGAGAGACTTAAGGTTATTCATTATGCTTCTGATGCGTGTCGCAATGCACCAAAATAATAAATAATTCCTTACTCGCTAAATATTAATTAATAATGTAGTAGCGAGAGCAATGGTCGATCCCACGAGGAATGGAAACTAATTTTAGTTGTTCGATCAATTAGAATGGAATGAGGGGTTTGTTGTTTGAATTGCTTGAATGAAAACTATGCATAAAATAAATAATTAAATATGACTAGAGAATTAATATGAGAAAAAATCTTGTTCTCGAGTTCGGCTGTGCCCTCAATTAATGTTATACCTTTCCTTGTAACGTGATCTATCCCTAATTCAATTATCAATCATAAATAATCAACAAGTTATGATTATCTAAATTCTTCCTTATGTGTATTGATTCAAAACAAACTCTTCGAACCAATATTAACCACGGACAATCCTAAACAAGCTCTTAGAATTTAATGCACGACTAGTATGAAAATTTAGAAGAATAGATTGAATTGGATCGTTAATTTTACAAGCTCGAATTAATCAATCCAAGTTGAATTATTACTAAACCTGCACGAGATTTATTTGCTACTAAAGTAAAGATTCAATGACAATTACGGATCAAGAATCTAAACATAGCATATTCATGAATCCAAAGATCAATAATCCAATTTGCCAAATTAAATTATTAATCAAATAAACTCAATTGAACATTCAAAACATAATAATCCAACAATTGAAATAAAGGAATAAATCCACGCTACTAATTTGTAGGAAAAGAAAATAACATAATCGAGTTAAAACAACTTCCCATTTGAACAAGATATGGAATTTAGCCTAGCATGTTTGTAGTGGATTCTTCAAGTTGCTACATGAATTCCATTATTGTTGATATTCTTGCGCTTGAAAATCTCCAAAGAATGCTCTATATTTTGCTCTCAATTTTCCTCAATGTTCAGCCTCCTTTTTGTGATGATTTTGCTCCATTAATACTTCCAAAATCGTGCCATAACTTTACCCAAAAGATATACCAAAGATAGACCTTGAATCAGATAAGGAAATTTCTTAGCGAGAAAGTTACGGCCGTAACTTTCCTTATTACGACCGTAAGTAAGCTACTGAAAATTTTCGAAATTTGGAAGTTACGGCCGTAACTTTACCATTTACGGCCGTAAGTGCATTTCTGTCGAGAAGCGCCTGTGTTCGATGTTTTGGTCATAACTTTCTCTCCCGAAGTCCGATTGTGGTAATTCAAGTTGCGTTGGAAAGAAAACTCAAATATATACAATTATTTGTGAAATAGATCTTCCCAAATTAGAAAGTCTTCTATGACAAAATTGAGCTTCAATATCTGACTTAAATTCTAGATCACAATCTTTTTGGATTTTTGATTTCCAACTTCACCCCAAACCTTATTTGACCATAATTTTTGCATCTAATCTTCTTCCCACGTGCGATTATTGATTTGGAGCCCTTTGATTATGTCCTTGAAGTTTACTTCTTGATTTTTGGTATTTCTTTGGTCCTGTTTCCTTCCTTTTTGTTCTTTGCGATCCTGTATAACATAATAAATAAAAATGCATTAAACGATACTTGAATAGGATCAAACTAATAACAAAATAAGATAATAAGTGAATTAAATATATGCTAATAAAGCATTTATCAAATCCCCTCACACTTAAGCCATTGTTCGTCCTCGAATAATGATGTGAAAGAAAAGAAACATAACTCAAACAAAAAGATAGACTTACAATCGGAAAGTCAAGGTTACAGTCCACTTCTCTTTTAGCATGAAAATTCAATTGCATAACCGGAGTGTGTTAGTGTGTGCAAGAGATGCATCATCTATTATCCTTTGAACATAACTGAAAATCAATACCCCCAGCCCAATTCATTTCCCAATGTGGCTTGTATCCTCCCACCTCTCGTGAGTTCTCTCTTAACCTCTATCAATGATTTACTACATGGGTGTTAGTTTTTGGCCAACTTGAAAGCACAGAATATAGACCAAGCAATTCAGACCACTCATAAGCATATGTAATGGGAGTTAACACCCTCACTAGATATTTCTCTCTTCGCACAAAGTGTATAAGGGTGAGAATTTTCACTCAACTCACTGCATGGAGAATCTATTACCACAGACTGCTCAAATGTCATAACCGGAGCCAACAATAACACAAGTGCAAAGTAAAGGTCTTTATTTGGTTGTATCGGGGCTTCAGGTCAAGTAGGATAAAATGACTTATTTAGGCTGAGTCGAGAAGGAATTTCACAAACCAAGTCAATTCACAATGACATTACTTCATTCACTCTCAATACGAACTTCATTGTTTCACCCTACCCAACTTTGTTCACACTTGAATTTTTTTTTTTCACAAGTTGAGTGTTTGACTTCCTCAACTACTAATTTTCTTGACTAAACTTCCTTTTTATTGCTTTTTCTCTTTCTCTTTTTTTTTCCGAGTATAGACTGCAACTTTTTCTCTTTTATTCAAATCATTACGCAGTCACCAATTGGCACAAGATAGAATTACATTCCCCTGAATTCAGTCCATTACACAACCGTCGCTCAACACAAGATATTCATTGCAACTTCTTAGACTTAGACCACAGCACGATCCTTAATCAACAAAAGCTTGCGAATCCCTTCTCTATGAGTTCAAAACAGAGATAGTGCAAAAGAAAGGGTATTCGTGGCTTGTAGCGTGACATCAAAATTTTAAGGAAAGACTAAGGCTCAAAAGGGCTTCTATTGGTACATGTATCATGGTAGACCCTTTTAGCAGGTCAAATTTGGTTTAACCTAATGCCTTTACTATATTTTGCACTTGAGCCAAGAAGTTACAACGGCATGTTTAGAAAAGAAAATTCAAGAACAAATCAACCATGCAGGACACACATCAAAGAAATAAGAGCTTAATATAAAGAGTAAAAGCAACTTATAAGTTCAAAAGCTTACAAATTATGGTTTATATGTGTTCCTCCCATCCAATTATGAGTATAGGTCATTGCTTAGTCTTCATTCCGAACTCAAAATCTAGGGGATAAGGATAGAATGAAGTTACTCGGGGGGGGGGGGGGGGGGGGGGGTATTTTATTATATCTATTTTGGTTTGACTCAATTAGGTTGCAAAAAAATTTCAATTTGTCCCCATTTTCAAACTAATTCAGAAACTATTGGAAAACTCATCTCTATGTGCTCATTCTTTGTCCGATTATGCAATTTAGGAAGTTGGTGGTTCAAAAATAATCATAAGTGAGGCCGCTTCCTATTATACCAAAATGTGGGTCTAAGCACAATTAAAAAAAACTAACAAAGAAATTGAAATAAGATGAATAAAACAGGGATAACAAAAAATAATATATAATCATTCCCCCCACACTTGAATTTCACATTTTCCTCAATGTGGAGCGTGACAATACAAAACAAAAGAGGGGAATGTAAAAGGAACCAGAAGAAGAGATGGAGTTTTAAAAGTTTGCGAAACTTATGGCCGTAAGTAACAATCTGAAAAAAATTGAAAGAATCAACTACGGCCGTAAACAATATAGTTACGGCCGTAATTAGGCCTCTGGATAAATTCGATGGAGTAGAGTTACGGCCGTAAAGTTTTTAACTTACGGCCGTAACAAGGCCACTCAATTTTTTTTTTTTTTTTTTTTTTGTGAATGAAATTAACTAATAAGAAAAGTGACAAAAATGAAAATAAAAAAAATAACAATTTGAGGGAGTAAAGAAACTCCCCTCTCGGGTTGCCTCCGGAGCAGCGCCTATGTTTACTGTCTTTGGTTGTGCAGTTCTTCTTTGCTGTTGAAAAGTTCTCTCGATTTCTGGGTTAAAATCAAAATTAGTTGATCGAGTTTTACGCATATAAGCAAAGAAGTAGACATGCAATTTTTTTTAAAGAAAATTCGAATTGATTAAATACTAAACTGGTTAACCGTTCCCCGGCAACGGCGCCAAAAATTTGATGCGTGTCGTAATGCACCAAAATAATAAATAATTCCTTACTCGCTAAATATTAATTAATAATGTAGTAGCGAGAGCAATGGTCGATCCCACGAGGAATGAAAACTAATTTTAGTTGTTTGATCAATTAGAATGGAATGGGGGGGTTTGTTATTTGAATTGCTTGAATGAAAATAATGCATGAAATAAATAATTAAATATGACTAGAGAATTAATATGAGAAAAAATCTTGTTCTCGGGTTCGACTATACTCTCAATTAATGTTATACATTTCCTTGTAACGTGATTTATCCTTAATTCAATTATCAATCATAAATAATCAACAAGCTATGATTATCTAAATTCTTCCTTATGTGTATTGATTCATAACAAGTTCTTCGAACCAATTCTAACCACGGACAATCCTAAACAAGCTCTTAAAATTTAATGCACGACTAGTATGAAAATTTAGAAGAATAGATTGAATTGGATCGTTAATTTTACAAGCTTGAATTAATCAATCCAAGTTGAATTATTACTAAACCTGCACGAGATTTATTTGCTACTAAAGTAAAGATTCAATGACAATTACGGATCAAGAATCTAAACATAGCATATTCATGAATCCAAAGATCAATAATCCAATTTGTCAAATTAAATTATTAATCAAATAAACTCAATTGAACATTCAAAACATAATAATCCAACAATTGAAATAAAGGAATAAATTCACGCTACTAATTTGTAGGAAAAGAAAATAATATAATCGAGTTAACACAACTTCTTATTTGAACAAGATATGAAATTTAGCCTAGCATGTTTATGGTGGATTCTTCAAGTTAATTCATGAATTCCATTGTTGTTGATATTCTTGTGCTTGAAAATCTCCAATGAATGCTCTATATTTTGCTCTCAATTTTCCTCAATGTTCAGCCTCCTTTTTGTGATGATTTTGCTCCATTAATACTTCCAAAATCGTGCCATAACTTTACCCAAAAGATATACCAAAGATAGACCTTGAATCAGATAAGGAAGTTTCTTCGAGAGAAAGTTACGGCCGTAACTTTCCTTATTACGACCGTAAGTAAGCTACTGAAAAATTTTCGAAATTTGGAAGTTACGGCCGTAACTTTACCATTTATGGCCGTAAGTGCATTTCTGTCGAGAAGCGCCTATGTTCGATGTTTTGGTCATAACTTTCTCTCCCAATGTCTAATTGTGGTGATTCAAGTTGCATTGGAAATAAAACTCAAATATCTACAATTCTTTGTGAAATAGATCTTCCCAAATTCGAAATTCTTCTATGAAAAAATTGAGCTTCAATCTCTGACTTAAATTCTAGATCACAATCTTTTTGGGTTTTTGATTTCCAACTTCACCCCAAACCTTATTTGACCATAATTTTTGCATCTAATCTTCTTTCCACATGCGATTATTGATTTGGAGCCCTTTGATTATGTCCTTGAAGTTTACTTCTTGATTTTTGGTATTTCTTTGGTCCTGTTTCCTTCCTTTTTGTTCTTTGCGATCCTGTATAATACAATAAATAAAAATGCATTAAACGATACTTTAATAGGATCAAACTAATAACAAAATAAGATAATAAGTGAATTAAATATATGCTAATAAAGCACTTATCAGCTTCCTTTGTGGACAAAGTGGCTGACTGTATTAGTGCATGGCCGAGGTTTTCACTTTCTTATGCGAGGCGTGCTGAATTAATCAGAAGCGTGGTTCATGGAATCGAAAGTTTTTGGCTCTCTATCCTTCCAATTCCTGCTACGGTGTTTGAGAGAATAATTAAGCTTTGCAGGAACTTCCTTTGGAATGGGGGCAAGCCATTAGTTGCGTGGAGAAACATCTATCTTCCCAAATCAGAGGGAGGACTTGGGTTCAAAGACCTTAAAGGGTGGGATGCATCATTACTTGCTAAATTCCTTTGGAACTTTCATGAAAAAAGGACTCACTTTGGATCCGTTGGATACATTAGGTATATATCCGTGGTTCTTTCATCTAGGAAATCAAAGTAAAAAAGGATGATTCGACCCTTTTCAAGAGATTGTTAAATCTCAGGGACACCATCATTCGTATGGAGGGCAACATTGGAAATGCTACCTGTAAGCTTGACCATTGGAACATTAAGGGCAGATTTCACAATATTTCCGCCTATGGGCTAACACTGTCTGGCGTATCTGCATTGTACCTAAAATTGCCTTTAATCTCTGGTTAGCAGTAATGGCAGACTCCTCACCAAAGACAAACTAGAATTCCTTGACATTGGCATGAAATGCGAGTTTTGTGACCATCCAAGCGAAACCCAACATCACCTTTTCTTTAGGTGCACGTTATCTAGGACAAAATTAAAAGCTGGCTGGGAATCACGCGTATAATGAGCACCGTCCATAGTGCAGTTAAATGGATCAAGAAGGAAGCTAGGGGAACAACTTGGCATGTGAAATCTAAGCACATTGCTTTGGCAGCCACTATCTATCATATTTGGATTGCTCGCAACCGACTATGTATTGAAGATCTTAAGCCGAATGAAGATAGCATAGTTCGAAGAATCAAAACACATGTATACAAAGCAATCTTTGATTTGTATCCTAATGTTTTGAATCTTTATGAATCTCTTGTAGTTGAAGATGGATTTTGTGTTTGAGTTGTAGTTTTTTTGATTTTTTACAATCATTTTCCCTGGTATGCCCAGAGTTTTTATATTCTTGTCAAGTACAACATTGGACCTTTGTCATTTTATCAGGAATGGCCACGTTTTGTTTGTAACTCTAATTACTTCGCTACGTCGAAGTCTTGTATAACTTAATAGGATTTTTGGCAGTTGTGCCATTGTCTCTTCCCGGGTATGCCCGGATATTTTGTAACTCATTTTGATCTGTATAATTTTTACATTTACGATCAAATAAATCTAAGAGTCCCACTTCTAAGGACTTGTTTGGTAAGGTTTAACTTTACTCCTCAAAATCTGTTAGCCAGACTAAATGTTTTCAAAATTTATTCAAATATGTTAAAAAAATAATTTTAATTTTTCAAAAACATGGCCAAACAAACCCCATGTCAAGTCAATTTGGATTAAGCTAATGTTTGATGAAGATTAAAATCAAATTTTTGGCAGATTTTATGTTGAAAATGTAATATAGGAGAATGAAAATATAGAATAAAAACAAAAGGAAATAAAGAAGACTTAAACGCATATGAGGGTTTATTCAATTGAGATCTTGAAATACATTTAAAGATCTTTTAATGGACCTTTTCAATAGATTTTATTGGATTTTATTGACTTTTATAGATTTGTATAGACTTTCAAAGATTTTTGTGGGCATTTATTTAAAAGACTTTCATGGACTTTCGAAAACTTTTATATATTGATTTAAAATATTTTCATAGACTTTTACTTTTAAATTGAAAAATTTGAACACTAATGTGAATTGTTAATAATAATTATATGTTAAATGAATTACCAAAATAAAAATGGAGTGAGAGATTAATAGTTTTAAAATAGAGAAACATTTGTGATAAAAAACTGAGAGAAAAATAAAATCACGTTCGATATTAACTACAAAAAATTATAATATGTTCATAATCGCACTTCTCACATCTAATAATATATAGGTAACATATCATGATAAGTCAACTCAATAACATAAATAATAACTCGAGTACCAATATTTGTAAACACAATCAGTGAAGAAAAATTAACTAATCAACATGCCCAACATCATTCCACATATTGGTAATTATAGTAGCTCGCCACTCATTAGCATGCTATCTTTGTTGTTCTTAACTCTCATAAATTGGTCCAAAATCGTCCTCTTGATCATCTAGCATTGATGGAATTGATGAAACTTCATCATTTGGTTCAACTGGAAACTCACCATAAAGACACTCATTACGTAGAAAATTATGTATTCATGTACAAGCTAACACTAGCTCTACTTATGTTCTATATGGAAATGGAGGAGCTATTTTAAAAATTGTGAACCTTGATTTAAAAATTCCAAATATATGCTCAATTACATTCCTGAAGGAAGCATGTCGAAGATTGAACAACTCCTTTGCATTTTCAGGGTCACGACCTCGACCGGGAAAATCTTGAAGATGATAGCGGACACCTCAAAATGGAGCTAAAAATTGGTGTCGATTTGAAAATCCACAATCTACCAACAATATTTACGTGAAAACAAACAATTGTGAGTAGAACCACCAAACATGTAATTAAAAATATACAAAGCATACCTTGTTGTACTTTAAGTCTGTTCCTTCTTAATAGTTGATAAAGCATCATTCAAAATTTTTGAGTCATGTGAAGACCTCTCCCACCTACTAAGTACATAAATGAATTTCAAATCGAAATTACAAGCGGCTAAGACATTTTGTGAAATTGTACCATGACGATTACGAGAACTGCTAACATCACGTCCAGTTAACGTTGCTGGAATATATGTACCGTCAATAACTCCAACACAATCCTGAAACAATGAAATTACTTTAATAAGAATCAAAAAAATATCTACAACAACAACAACAACATAATAATAATAATAATAATAATAATAATAATAATAATAATAATAATAATAATAATAATAATAATAATAATAATATGAAAGCTTACTTTAAAGTAAGGGTAGAACCGTGTACTTTATGTTATTCATTCCCTTTGTCGATATCTCTTGGTTACTAGTCGAGCTTTGAAGGTATTAAGAGTACCATCTTCATTGTACTTCTTTCTAAATACCCATTTGCAGTCTATAAGCTTAGAGCCATGTGGTAAATCAACAAGTTCCCAAGTATTATTTGACATTGTTGAATTCATCTCATCATTTATAGCATCTTTCCAAAAGATACTGTCTCTAGATGACATAGTCTCTTTATAAGTTTTAGGACCGATTTCAATTTCAAGAATATATGGTATTGTTCTTATGACACTCTTTTTATTTCCTTCAATAAGATAAAGAGAAATAAGTTGAGAGTCTATTTCATCCGGTCCTAATACTTTTTCTTTTCGAGTTCTTTGGCTTCTACGAATTTCATTAGGATCATCAACATCTTTAAATGATGTTTCTCCAAGTGATTTTGTAGAATTTGGAATATCTTTATATGATTCCTCAAAGAACTCTACTTCGCGTCACTCAATTATCACATTAGCCTCCGAGTTCAATAATCGATATACTTTACTAATTTTAGCATATTCAACAAATACACATTTGATTGCTCTTGGACCAAGTTTTGTTCTTTTAGGATCAGTGTTTTTGCAATAAGCAAGACACCCCCACACTTTGAAGTAACCAATATTTGGTTTTCTTCCTTTTCATAATTCATATGGAGATACTTTTGTCAATTTTGAAGGAACTCTATTCAATATATGACATGCACTAAGTAAAGCTTCACTCCAAAGATTAAATGACAATTTAGAATACAACAACATTGCATTAATCATTTCAACAAGTGTTAAATATTTTCTTTTTGCTAATCATTTTGTTCAGGTGTTCTAGGTGCACTACATTGATGAATTATGTCATGTTGTTCACAAAATAAGTTAAAATTACTAGAGAAATATTCACCTCCTCTATCAATTCTAAAAGTTTTTGTTTTCTTACTCAAGTGATTTTCAACTTCAATTTTATATGCTTTGAAGATTTCAAAAGCCTCATCCTAAACATAAGTAAATCTAGAACAATCATCAATGAATGTTATAAAATATCTATTTCCACCTCTTGTTAACATACTATTTAATTCACATATGTCGGTATGCACAAGATCTAACAATTGTGTTATTCTAGTTACACTATGAAAGAGTTTCTTAATCATCTTAGATTCTACACAAGTTTTGCATTTATAAACTTTATTTTCATCATAGAGATATTAAGTCACATTTTTTTTCATAGTATTATTTCTTATATGTCATAATCTATCAAGCCATAAAGTAAACGAATCAAGCATATAAGTGGAACTCACTTTATTTATATTATTATTGTCAACGGTACATAGTCTAACCATTCCATCACTAGAATAGACTTTTCCAACAAAGATCCCATCATGGGATAATATAAGTATACAGAATTGATAAACACTTTTGATTCCGGGTTTTCCCAAGAGGTCCCACTAAATAAGTTCATATTCATGTCCGGAACATGGAATACATTAGTAAGAGTAACAGTTTTACCAGATGTGAAGATGATATTCACACTTAACTTTCCAACCACTTTGGAGCGGCCTTCATTACCCATTTGTATTTCATGTCCATCATCCATATCATGATAAATTTTAAATAAAGACTTATCATAACATACATGTATGGTAGCACAAGTGTCATATCACCAACTTTGAACTTTTCCTCTAATGGTAGCACAAGTGTCGTACCACCAACCTTGAACTTGGGAATCCTATATTCAATAGGTTCAAGGTTCGAAACTCCCTAGGGACGGGTCCACCTAGCGTGGAACAAAACCACTTCTCAAGGTGGACAATACGTATGTTGACGACCCATAAGCACTCCAAGGGCTAAGCAATATCAACAAAGAGCAAAGCACATTAAACTGAAGCCTAAAATAGCTTAAAGATCTCATGTCTAAGACATTTTCTTAATTACTAGTGTCACTAGATCAGAAAGTGTTAGAACTTAATTTGTTCAGATTAAAGTTTCCAAGAAAAAGACATGCTATAATATGAAAATAGATATATAAAAAATTGGAACAACATAAAGCAAATAGGGATGATCAAGGCGAGAACTGAGCTCTCTGTCCTTAAGACGTTTTTAACCCGTCACACGGTGCTTACGATTTGTGGTAAAGCACCTCCCAAGATACAATGATCAAACACTTGCAAAAGCAACACTTCGACTGCAAGACAACGAACCAGAATTGGAAATACTCTCTGAAGACTAATGCAGAAAGAAAACAGGACGAAGATTGTGTATGCAGAATGGATTCGTGATTTTTCAGTGTTAAGAATGAAAGCTTGAAGAACATTAAAAATAGAAGAGGATGTGGCGGTTGAGCAGTTTCCATACATCCCACTAAACCTATAATTATATCAACAGAACCACTATTCACGAAAAATGTGACAATTAATAAACTGTCAAATAGAGAGAATTAATTAATTAAATTCAGAACAAAAAATTTAAATAATTTTACACAGGCCCAACCTGGCCCATGCCTAAGCCCAAGCCCACGACCTGATCCCGACCTGAGCTGGCCGGTCGGACGGACGGTGGCGGCGCGCTCACGCATGGCCTTTGGGCTAGTCTATACATTATCTAAGACTCCCCTATTTCAAAGACTATTGGTACCCCTTGGAGCCCAAACTCATTTCCAAACTTGAAGTTTATTAAGTGGTTCAAGGTTATGTTGGCAACCTATGTGGGATTGGAACATTTTTCCAATTGTTTCCCATTTATTCCTCATATTTATTGTCCAACTTTCAACCATAATTTCTCATTCATATTGAAATGGTTTTATACAACTAAATATTCCACGCTCATCTACTGGGAACGTAAAATTTAATCGAACATTAATTTCGACAAATTGAACGTCAGGTCCCATTCAAAATTAAGGTCAAAGTTGACCCATTTGAAACCCACCATTTCCAACAATCCCCACATGAATGAAAATTATCATGACTATGCAATGCAGACACGATCAGAGAGTACAGGCGAAATGCTTATTGCATCAGGAGAGGTAGCTTTTGGCTTTAAACCTGCCTTAATGGAATACTATCGAGTTTACTTGGCTAATCAGTGAACATGATGTCTTGAACTGTTCAGCCGTTGATGTAAACCAAGGCAACAATTTCCACACAATAACCTTTCTATCAATTCTTTGGTTCTCATAGTTGTGTTCATCTTGGCCCTAAACAATTCTTGTGATTCATAAGTGCTCTAGAGAATTTAGGCCCCAAATTCTCATAGAAGCGGCCCCACTTCACACCTATATAGGTGATCTCCTATTAAGAGTATTTTGTTGTACCCCACTTGGTTTATCCAAGCTATAGGAATCATTAAAAGTTACAACTTAACCTTTTTACATTCTGCAGATAGCACTTTTATAAAAGAATGGATAAGTGCATTACTGAATCTTAATAACTTAGTTGTCCCATTGAACCAGGATCTTGGGATCTCCAATCAACAAGGTTGGGTTACCATCATTAAGATTCATGCATATTAGGCTTTAATCCCATTCCCTTTGTCAGATAATATACTTGATCTCTTGGTAGGCCTTTCGTAAGAGGATCTGCAAGATTCTCCTTTGATTTCACATAATCAATGGAGATTATATCATTTGAAATCAACTGTTTTATGGTATTGTGTCTACGATGTATATGTCTAGACTTACCATTATACATGCAATTTTGTGCCCTTGTAATTGCCGATTGATTGTCACAGTGAATACTAATTGCAGGCACTGGCTTAGGCCAACACGAAATATCCTCTAAGAAGTTACGAAGTCATTCTGCTTCTTCTCCAGCTTTATCTAAAGCTATAAACTCCGATGCCATTTTTGATCGAGCTATGCAGGTTTGCTTTGAGGTTTTCCAGGACACAGCCGCACCACCAAGTGTAAATATATAACCACTTGTGGATTTAGAATCTTTCATATCAGATATCCAATTTGCATAACAATATCCTTCTAATACTGCTGGATATCTCAAATAATGTAATCCAATTTTCAAAGTATGTTTCAAGCATCGAAGTACTCGATTCAATGCCTTCCAGTGATCATTGCTTGGATTACATGTGAACCTACTCAATTTATTAACTGAGAATGCAATATATGGACGTGTGCAATTCATGAGATACATCAGACTTCCAATAATCTGAGAGTATCTTAATTAATGTACTGGTTCACCTCTATTTTTGGCTAAATGTAGACTCGTGTCTACCGGAGTTTTGACTCGACTTTCATCAAAGACTCCAAATCTCTTTAGCGCAAACTCAACATAATGAGATTGTGAAAGAACAAGGCCATCTGGTATTTTAGAAATTTTAATTCCAAGAATTACATTTGCTACACCCATGTCCTTCATGTCAAAATGATTTGTTAGCATTTTCATAGTACACATGATGATGTCATGATTTCTACATAGAATTAGCATATCATCCACATATAGACATACTAAGACATATATTGTTGGTGTACTTTTATTATACAGACATTTATCACACTCGTTAATTTTAAAACCATTTAACAACATTGTTTTGTTAAACTTTTGGTGTCACTGCTTTGTCGCCTGTTTTGATCCATACAAAGACTTAACGAGTCTGCAAACCTTTTTCTCTTGTCCATGAGCGACAAATCCTTCAGGTTGATCCATGTATATTTCTTCTTCCAACTCACCATTTAGAAAGGCTGTTTTAACATCCATTTGATGAATTTCGAGATTATGTATCGTAGCAATTGCAACAAGGATTCTTATCGAGGTAATACTCGTTACTAGTGAGTAAGTATCAAAGAAATCTATAGCTTCCTTTTGTCTATATCCTTGTGCTATGTTAAGTGCATTTTTATACACTTTTTATACCTTTAAATTAACATATTTTGAAATATCTTGAGCAAATATCTACTAATTTATGCATATTTTGTGTTTAAATAGGTTAATATCCAAGTTTGAGGCCAAAAACCACAAAATGAGTGCAAATTATGCTGAAATTGGAAGTTTGGGGACCATTTTATCACTTCCGGGAAGCTTTGGACAAGCCGCGCAATTAATCGAGGGACCAAATTGCAAGATTTCAAAAGTTAAAGGACCTAAAGTACAATTTTAGAAGGACATATTTTAAAGAAATCTGAAAATTTGGGAACTTAATTGATCATCATTGAAAGATGAAGGACCTCATGGAAATTAGAAAAGGACTTGGCTGCAAAGACCATGGCTCAGCTTAACCACGCGAACGCGTGGTCTGATCCGAGCCGCGCCCGCGAACCATGGCTCGAAACATACCCGGGACCAAATTTGGTCCCGGATTTTTGGGCGCGCGATGCTACACCGCGCGATCGCGCAGTTATTTTTAAAAAAAAAATTCTTTTTTTTTTCCTGGTTCGGCCCAGTTTGCTGAGTTACGCGAATTTGTGTATTTTTTAGGGTCTGTGGTTGATTTTTGGATAATATAAATACCTAGAATCCTCATTTTGCTAGGGCATGTAAGTTTCTTGCCTCTTTTCCATTTTTTTTCTTGTATTTTCTCTCAAGTTTTTCTTGATTAATGCATTAAATCTTTTAAGTTTTTGTATTTTTATTTGCTTTCCTTCAATTAAAGCTTAATGTTGTTGAAATTTTCATCATTGTTGTTTTTCCTAACTTTTCTCCTCAAACTTTCATGTTATTTATGGTTTAATTAAAGCTTTGTGTTGGGTTGCTCATGAAAATAGAACAAGTTATTTTCTTTTATTATCTTGTGTTAACACTTTGTTTATCTTGTTGTTGAAATGATTATGTTAGTGGTTAAATGTTGTGATTTTATTATGAGTTAATTTTTATTATGGGCTAAATAGTATTTTGTTGGGATGATTGGTGTTACTTAACTTCACTTAGTTATTTTAAGTTTGTTTATGTATTTTGAGTTATTTACTTTCAAGCATTGGAATTTATAATTATTTTCTTTTAATATTGTGTATTTTGATTTATGTTTATTGTCTTGTATTTTTCTATCTTAAGTAGTTAATCTTATTTACAAAATTGCAAATTAATTAAGTGTTGTTTAAGTGAAATCATGAATCCCAACTTTTTAATATTCCATTTTTTTTATTGTTGTTAGAATTTAAAGTTAGTTTGTTTTTGCTTTATTTTCACTAAAAAATCCAAAAACTTATTGTGTGACTTTGTTGTTAAAATTAAATTAATTAGAGTGTGTAATTGAGTATACATTTCTCGTGGGATTGACAACCCAAACTCAAAAAGTTCATTTTATTACTTGAACGCGACATGTACACTTGCGGTACACAATTTTAGCGAACATGCTACCAAACGAGCCTTGTATTTATCAATAGATCCATCCAATTTTAATTTTTTATTGAAAATCCACTTGCAACTTAGATGTTTATTTCCAGGTGGGAGATCAACTAACTCCCAAGTGTGATTTTGCATTATCGATTCAATTTCACTATTGATAGCTTCTTTCCAAAAAGGAGCTTCTGGTGTGACCTTGCTTCACTGAATTTCTTAGGTTCATCTTCGATCATGTATGTTAGAACCTCTAAACCAAATGGCGTTAACCTTCTAACCCTTTTACTGCGTCTGAGTTCTTCTTCATTTTCATCATCATAAGTTCGTTTTGTTGAACCTACATCACTTGTCTTTATGAGGAAAGACATCTTTAAAGAAACTTGCATTCCTTGATTCAATTATTGTATCTTCATGTATATCCGGAATCTCGGATTTATGCACAAGGAAGCGATATTCACTGTTGTTATGAGCATATCCAATAAATATGCAATCTACAGTTTTCGGTCATATTTTTATTTGTTTAGGTATTGGCACTTCTACCTTTTCCAAACACCCACACACTTTCAAGTATTTATATGAAGGTTTGTGACCTTTCCATAACTCATAAGGTGTTTCATCCTTTACTTTGTGTGAAATTTTGTTAAAAATGTGATTTTCGGAGAGGATAGCTTCCCCTCACAAATTCTGGGGTAGACCAGAACTAATCAACATAGTGTTCATCATTTCTTTAAGCTTGCGATTATTTCGTTCCGCAATGCCATTAGATTGAGGTGAGTAAGGAGCTGTTGTTTGGTGAATAATACCTTGTTCAGAACAAAATTCCTCAAATGGTGCTCCATATTCTCCACCTCTATCACTTCGAACAATTTTTATTGTTTTACTAATTTGATTTTCAACTTCATGCTTATAATGTTTAAACATTTCCAAAGCCTCGTCTTAGCTTCTTAACAAATAGACATAATTGTATTGAGTGCAATTGTCAATAAAAGTAGTGAAGTACTTTTTCCCACCTTTAGTTTGCACAGATTTTAAGTCACAGATATCGCTGTAAATTAATTCTATAGGTGAAGTGTTTCTTTCAACTGAAGGAAACAATCTTTTGGATAACTTAGCCTCAACACAAGTTTCACATTTGTGATTAGGATCGAAACTTAACGAAGGAAGCAAACTAAAATCATTAATTTGAGCACAGATTTAAAGTTTGCGTGTCCTAATCTTTTATGCCATAAACGAGAAGAATCAACAATATACGCAGAAGTAGAAGTAGAAGCTTCATTAGTCTTGTTCAATTTGGGTACAATAGTAAGGACATTCATCTTGAACATCCCATCGGTCATATAACCCTTTCCCACTTACATACCATTTTTAGTTAGTACAAATACTAAATTAAACCCAGTTTTGCTAAGGAGAGAACCAGAAACAAGATTTTTCCGAATGTCAGGCACATTCAACACATTGTTGAGGACGAGTTCCTTGCCAGATGCCATCTTCAAGGTGGTTTCCTTGTCCTTCAACCTTCGAGCTTGAGGAATTTCCCATGAACAGTTGTTCTCCATCAATAATTTTGTAATCAGAAAACACATTTTTTTCAGCACAAATGTGGCGAGTGGCACCAGTGTCCACCCACCATTCCCTAGGATTTCCAACACTATTACATTCAGATATTACAGCAGATAGTTGCATTTCTTGAACACCTTCAATCAGATTTTTTGTTTCAACAACATGTGCATGGTCATTTTGCTTTTTAGGCTTGCGACATTCAATTGCACGATGTCCAGGTTTGCCACAGTTGAAGTAGTCCCCTTTGAACTTCTTATTCTTCTAATTATTTTCATTTTTCTTAGGAGCAAAGTTTGAGTGCTTCCTCTTCATGTTCTTCTTTGAACTTGATTCAACCATGTTTGCCTTAGCCTCCATGCTTGGTCCTCAATTCCTCCTTTCAGACTTTTTAGTGTCTTCTTCAATCCTCAAACGCACAATCAACTCCTCCAAGTTCATTTCCTTGCGTTTGTGTTTGAGGTAATTTTTTAAATCTCTCCATGAAGGCGGAAGTTTCTCAATTACAGCTGCTACTTAGAACGACTCACTTACAGTCATCCTTTCAGCATGCAAATCAAGGAGGAGTACCTGCAAGTCTTGAGCTTGGGAAATAATAGATTTAGAGTCAATCATTTTATATTCCAAAAATTTACCGACAAGAAGTTTTTTAGATCCAACATCTTCAATTTTATATTTTTTCTCTAAAGATTTCCATAACTCTTTTGCAGATTTCATTATGCTATACGCACCATATAACGAATCATTCAGTCCATTTAGGACATAATCTTTGCATAGAAAATCAGAATGTTTCCATGCGTCCAAGGAAATAACTGAAGCTGGATTATTTTCTCCTTGCTAAACAGAAGGAGGATCCTCCGTGAGAAATCTTGCCAAGTTCAGAGTGGTGAGATAGAACAGCATTTTCTGCTACCATCTCTTAAAATCAACTCCATTAAATTTTTCAGGTTTCTCTCCATGAGAAATATGAGTTGAAGCAGACGGACCGCCACAGTCGGCATCACAGTAGCCACAGTTGGCATCATAGTAGAGGTCACAGCCAAAGTAGGAGGAATTGCATTCGTCTCAATAGTGTTAGTAATTTCTGTTCTCAAAATAGAAGTTCAACAAGTCAGAATTTAAAAATTAAAATTCTGCAGAAAAGTAAAATCAAACCAGGAAGTGCAAAGTTAAAAGTTATGAAGAAGCAGCTTCAAACAAAGTAGCATATATAATTTCGGAACCAGTAAAGAAATGAAAAAAACGTCTTAAGATTGTTAGACTTAATTTGTTCAGATTAAATTTTCCGAGAAAAAGACATTCTATAATATGAAAACAGATATATAAAAAATTGGAATAACGTAAAGCAAATGGAATCAGAAGGCAAGATCCGAGCAGAAAAGTAAACAGGGATGATCGAGGCGAGAACGGGCTCTCTGCCCTTAAGATGTTTTTACCTCGTCACACGTGCTTACGGTTTATGGTAAAGCGCCTCCCAAGATATAACAATCAAACACTTGCAGAAGCAGCACTTCGACTGTAAGACAACGAACCAGAATTGGAAATACTCTCTGAAGACTAATGCAAAAAGAAAACGGGACGCAGACTGTGTATGCAGAATGGATTCGTGATTTTTCAGTGTTAAGAATGAAAGCTTGAAGAACATTAAAAATAGAGGAGGATGTGGTGGTTGAGCAGTTTCCATACAGCCCACTACACCCCTAATTATATCAACTGAACCACTATTCACGAAAAATGTGACAGTTAATAAACTGTCAAAGAGAGGGAATTAATTAATTAAATTCAGAACAAAAAATTTAAATAATTTTACACAGGCCCGACCCGTCCCATGCCCATGACCCGATCCCGATCCCGATTCGAGCCGTCGAACGGACGGCGGCGACGACGCGCGCGTGCGTGTAGCCTTTGGGCTAGTCTAGACATTATCTAAGACTCCGCTCTTTCAAAGACTATTGATACCCCTTGGGGTCCAAACTCATTTCCAAACTTGAAGTTTATTAAGTGGTTCAAGGTTGTGTTTACAACCTATGTGGGATTGGAACATTTTTTAAATTGTTTCTCATTTATTCCTCATATTTATTGTCCAACTTTCAACTATAATTTCTCATTCATATCGAAATGGTTTTCTACAATTAAATATTCCACGCTCATCTACGCGGAACGTAGAATTTAATTGAACATTAATTTCGATAAATCGAACATCGGGTCCCATTCAAAATTAAGGTCAAAGTTGATCCATTTGGCACCCACCATTTCCAACAAAAAGCTTTGTCATTAACTTTTGCTAAACGAGCTTATGTTTTTTTATGGTTGTTTAGCTCATCAATTTTGTATGTTTTCTTCAATAATGGAACTTATATCTCACTTCATCTGCATTTGATGTTGATTTTAATAATTCTATTTGTTCATTGTAGACTGTTTGAAGGAATGAGAGGAAAGCTTCAGCTGCTCAGAAGGAAGCAAGGATTACACCAGTCTGTTGTAGTGATGACTATTAACCCCTGTTTGGTAGAATTTTTTTTTTTTTAGAATAGTTTATGTGAAAAGTGAATTTGTGAATAGTTGGTCAATTTCAATTCTGAATGTATGTATTTTTGTGTTTTTTTTTTTTTTTTTTACTTATTGATTAACATTTGGATTTGATTATCATATATTTTCAAGTACAGTATTTGACTTTCATGATTTGAATATAGTTTGGGTTTCATCCAGTTTACTGGTGGGGAAATTATTTTTTTGACATTAGGCGTCGGTTGTTGACCAGCAACCGAACTTTAGGCGTCTTTTACAATCGACACGTAAAGTCAAGATTTTAAATGCGACTCCACGAAATGTGTCGCTTGTATAACTGAAGCCTTTTGTCTTTAACAATCGGCGCAAATGACTCTTTTTATATTAGTGTTGTTGGTTGCAAGAATTGAAGCAATATAACTCAGTCCTAGTTAACTACTTATGCATATTTTACTATAATTTTTGTTAGAATAAAAAATTATCCAAGTCTTACCTTTTACATCGATTTCTTACATTCCCATTTACTTTTTAAGTTTGGAGGAATAACGTGAGATTACCTAGGACAATGGTCACATATATAATTAATATTCTGTATTATTTTAATTTGAACACAATTTGAATTTGCACATATAGTTGATGGAAAATAAGTTCTCTCGTAAGGAGGCCGAACTGTGGAATGAGATTGACCACAAAAAGCAACAAATTGTTGACATAGTCGAAGTCAATTTGAGAAAAAGTGAAAGAAAGAGACAAATAATTGAGGAAAATCTACCTGTCCAACGAGCTACGACAAGAGTAGAGGTTGCATTGTGATTTCCTAACTAGTTGGTGAATTCTATCTTCCTTCTTTGAAAAAATTACGTAATTGTCTAGATGTAATGTACTGTAATTGAAAAATACCTGATTTTCAAACTATATGTAATATTACTGGATTTCTTGTCATAAATTTAGAAAAATACCAAATTTTGAAGAAAGAGAATGTAATATTTGATTGACAAGTTTAACCGAAATTTTTTTTATTTAGGAAAATTGTTACCAATTATTTAGCTAATTAAATTAGGAAATTTTAAATATCCTGAAATTTAACCACAATTTTTCCTTTCTTGGCAGACTACCACCTTCTATATTTGTGTATTGATTAATTACTACCATTTTTATGTAATATTACATTATTGATATTAATATTACATGTCGTGTAATGTACTGTAATACATGTTGTTATTACATTGTATCTAAAATCACAAAATGACGGTATTTTAATTACATTATAGAGCTTGTAATAGTAGATAAAGTGAAATTAAACTCATTGAAAGACTATTGTGCACGTAATTTTATCTCATGAATCTATAAAGTGTTATGTAGTATCATTGGATGTAATACATAGTGCAAGTGCTAGATAATATTACATTCTACGCAATTACTTAAAATTTGTAAATATTACATTTGATATAATTCAGAAGTTGGTATATGATTTTATTGATTAAATTTCATGAAACGCCAGTTTGAGGTATGTTAAATTGCATGTGATTTTAATTAAATTACACAACTCGTAATATCACGTCCGATCTAGAAGATGACTTCCCATATTATTAAACTAATTTAATAATTGTAATTATCAAATTATTAGTTGATTTTAAATATAATTACACCCTTAATTTAATCTCCTAAGTAAATGATAATTACATCCATAAATAATAGGTTTCATAATTAATGAGATCAATCAAATAATAACTTTCTCTCATAAAATTCGATATTTTTCTAAATAGTTTCTGAGTAATGTATTAATCTAAGAAAGATTAAAGGAACTAGTGTAGAGTCTAATTAATCATCTTTCTTTCTCTCCGCTCGTACATGGAGTCTTTGCTCGCAGAGCCACTTTAAGGTCTCTAAACCCATCTCTCAGGGAAACTGTCGTGTTGCAGGCAGCTGTGCAGGAGTCAAACACCTCTCTTCATGTACTTGTATGCCTTTTTCGGCTGGTGCGCAGAAGCGCGCACTTTCGTCTTCTCTTAACTAATAAGGGACCATCAACTTCTACACCTAGAACCTCTATTTCTAACATGAATTTCTATATTTTCCATCCTATTTGATACATATCAAAAATGCAATTAATTAATGCTAAATAATTATGGGATGCTTTGAATTGTGCTAAAAGAAGAGAGCAAAAATCATGTAGTGACGAGACAATGCACCAACTTTTCAATGGTCATATGGAGCACAGTATCATATATGTAAAGGAAGAATAATGGAGATAGAGAAAAAAGAACATGAGAATCTAATAGTTGACTTATGGATTGATTTCAGATTTTCCTTTTCATTTGATGGACAAATCCCCCTTATGAAAAAGTGATTTAACAACCCATTTTGGTACTGCAATAGTTTTTTTCTACCATCCACAATCAAGTCCCTCTTTGTTGCAGATTAAAAATTTAATAAAAATCTAAATTAATAAATAATTTTAATCATATATTTTATGGGATCATAATTTTTAATTACACAATAAATTAATTTTTATTAAAATCAGCTAAAAATGTGAACTTTTTAGCTACATCAAATAAGGGCCAAATTTGGAAACCAAAAGGGTGTTCATGCCTCAACTTCTCATTGTGTTGCACATAGCATTTAAAATGGGTTCACGGACATTACAAGGGCCGACAATGATGAAAGTAAATTTAGCATACCAACTATCAACGTTGTGTATCTCCAAAGTCATTTTTCTAGGCTCATCACAAATTATAATAACATGAGATCTGGTTTTTATTTTCTCGAAATAACGATCTTGAAATAAAATGATTGTGACGATTCTTTGATAATTCGATCCTATCTTGATCTTTTCCATTTCTTTATGCCTAACGCGATAATTTAGATTAAAAATTTAGTAGGATATCACATGGGCGAATTTACATGTTCCATGTTCGATTGACCACATAGAATTTCTGCATTTTTTACTATGTTTTTATTATTTGACACCTTTTATCCATTTGCACAATTTTTTTTCTTTTAAATTTAATTTTCATTTCAATTTCAGCATTCATATTTGTCTCAAGCCTCTAATTTCATTTTCTCATAATACATAGGTTTGCCATTTTTTTCAAATTTTTTCCTCAGTTCATCTACATCGTCTTGGTAGACGGGCAAAGTTTTTCTCCTCCTCAATGCTAAACAGCTCCAAGTCCTTAGTATACAATTTGTACCGGGCTTTCAAATTGAAAATCAATGGTTGAATGATAGTCTAATTGTGTATATAAAGAATACTACAGCCGTGTTTTCTTTATTGTTTTCGAGGCGTTTTCAATTTTCAGTTTTCGAAATTACTGAAAACGCGTTCAATATTCCATTTTTGAAAATGAGTTTTCGAAAAAAAAAAAAAAAATTGTAAAAGAAGCCTAAAACGTGAAAAGATGTTTTGAGCGTTTTCATTTAAAATTTTACAAAACACGGAAAAGGACCAAAACATAGTCACTGTAGATGGAATTTAGGTTATATTCCTCTTCCATCTCTTTCTTCTTGATTCCTCTCCCTCCCATATCTTTATTCTCGAATTGGGCATTTTGTTGGTCTGCTCATTCCTATGATGATGGTGACACAGTTGTGGAGGTAGTTGGGATGATCGATGCCTTTAATCTCATGGGATTTCACTAAAACCATGTTTCGGTAATTATTTTAATCTAAATTTACTGTTCCGTTATTGTTTCTATATAATTTTGTTGAATTTTGATTTAATTTGCGATTTTTAAAGGATTACGGCTTGTAGGTTTTGATGCATAGAGATCTTTTATTTTCAAAAAAAAAATGTTGAACCCCAATCTTAAGGGCCTCACCGACCCTGACCTGGACATTTGGTGAATGAGGTAAATCGCAGGATGTGCCTCTCAGGAGCCAATGTGGAGAGCTTATGAATAGGCCGGCTATTAACCGTGGTAACTACTACTTGCGACAGGGTACAAATCCAGTATTTCAGGATTCGAACCCTGCAATTCACCGCGCTGAGCCCTATCCGTCCTTCCCTTTGTCACTGGGAGATATGTCCTGGAGGCGAGATATTTTATTTTCAATTTGATTGGGAGATGTCTATGTGAAAGTTTTAACTTAATTGAGTAGAATTTGATGATTTCAGGATGTAATAAAAATTTTCTTTTTGAAGACTCGTGGTGGTATTTTGCCAAATGCACCTTTTGGGTATTGGTATGAATCAGTTTACTTATGGGAGTGTTTTTTTTTTTTTTTTTGCTTCTTGTGTTTTTGCTTCTCTTTTTCATCTTTTCTTGAGTACTAGATGGAGTGCCGCATCATATAAGGAGGGAAAACATGTTACCAAAACTAATTTCTTAGAGCAACTCCAAGTTTGATCCGAACACTTTTTCTTCACTAACATTTGGGATAAAATGTTTTTAATTTATTTTTCTTATTATTATTTCTAATTCTACAAATTAACATATGTATTTATTATCTATTTAATTGGTTTAATTTTATTTTTAATTAGTAGTTAACAATTTTGAAGTACCTAAAAAATGTCATATTGTGAACATAAAAAATTAAATTGTTAAATTATTCATCTCGAATAAGTACATTGAAGGCCTGTCTTCGAAAACAAATGAAGACATGTCATCGAAAGTATACACCACAATCGACAGATTAAAAAACATCGTCTTGATTTTCAAAATTAACATATTGCTCCCACAATTGCTCAATTAAGGCATCTTGAAGTGCATAGTGGGCATCGACATTCTTGATTTGTCTGTGACGAGCAAGAAAATTTTGAAAACAAACATTTTCATCCTGAATCATCTCGATTTCTAGGGGTGGTGCTTCGTTCCAATCTTTAATTGGGGACATCAACATCACGTTCATCCTCGATGATCATATTATGCATAATAATGCACACTATCATTATATCCTTCAACACATGTTTGTGCCAAAATCGTGATGATCTGCTACAATTGCGAACCTTGATTGTAGGACACCAAAGGCACGTCCTACATCTTTTCTGAATCATATGGTCTACGTCTAGCCAGTACTTTCGATTAGTTATTGTGTTATTTATGTTTAAGATTGAGATCGTGTGTTTGTCTCTATGTTGTTTTCATGTAGTAAGTTCGTTTTTAATTACCATCTCAAAAATAATTGTCTTTGTATCAATGTTCAGAAATTAAATTTCGATCTTTCCAATTATAAGGGTTAATAGCACAAAACGTCCCTACCTTTGACATGTATTGTGCAAAACGTCCCAACATTTGATTTTTGACGCTAAACGTCCCAACCTTTACATTTTCTTGTGGGAGATATCCTTTCCGTCAAATTTAACCTCATTTCACTGTTAATTTAGAATTGAACAGTAAATATTTAACACATGTAAAGACATTTTCGTCAAAATCAAAAGCAGCACATTCATATTTGGGTAATTGGCACAAAACGTCCATATGTTTGATATTTATTGTGGAAAAATGTTCCTATGTTTATTTTTTTGGCGAATAACGTCCCTACGTTTATTTTTTTGCAAATAACGTCCCTACCTTTAAATTTTTTCTTGATTAGTCCTCAAATTTTACTTTTCTTTCAATTTAGTCATTCCGTATTTGATTTAAAGGTAATTGTCTTCAAACGTGTATAACTTTTGATCTACAACTCCGAATTGCACTCCGTTTTTTGCGTTGAACTCTAAATTCAACCATCTTTCTTATGATGTATCATGTGCTCATTTATTAAACATTTCGTTTTGACTTTTGTATAGTAGATACTTATTTTGGTAGGGCGTCATTGATTGACGTAAATTGATTTCTGTAAATTTTATTGAAACGGTGAAATTTTAATTTTAGTGTGTATTCGGCGGCTAGCGAAATTTAAAAATTGGATTTATTTGACTTTTTTATTTTTTTAAGATAAAATATTTGATTAAAAAATTTTATGTTTAGCCCCTGTTTGAGCCATATTATAATCTCTAATCACTGTTTGAACAACACACATTCTCTCTCTTCAAATCACTTTTTAAAAATTGGAGAAAGAAATTGTGTGTTGTTCAAAAAGTTATTAGAGATTATAATATGGCTCAAACAGGGGTTAAACATACAAATTTTTAATCAAATATTTTATCTTAAAAAAATAAAAAAGTCAAATAAATCGAATTTATAAATTTCTCTAGCCGTCGAACACAAACTAAAATTAAAATTTCACTGTTTCAATAAAATTTACAGAAATCAATTTACGTTAATCAATGATGCCCTAACAAAATAAGTATCTACTATACAAAAGTCAAAGCAAAATGTTTAATAAATGAGCACATGATACATCATAAGAAAGATGGTTGAATTTGGAGTTCAACGCAAAAAACGGAGTGCAATTCGGAGTTGTAGATCAAAAGTTATACACGTTTGAAGACAATTACCTTTAAATCAAATACGGAATGACTAAATTGAAAGAAAAGTAAAATTTGAGGACTAATAACAAGAAAATTTAAAGGTAAGGACGTTATTCGCAAAAAAATAAACGTATGGACGTTATTCACCAAAAAAATAAACGAATGAACGTTTTTCCACAATAAGTGTCAAACGTAGGGACGTTTTGTGTCAATTACCCAAATATGAATGGCCGCTTTTGATTTTGACGAAAATGCCCTTGCATGTGTTAAATATTTACTGTTCAATTCTAAATTAAAGGTGAAATGTGGTTAAATTTGACGGAAATGATGTCTACCACAAGAAAATGTAAAGGTTGGGACGTTTAGCGTCAAAAATCAAAACGTTGGGACGTTTTGCACAATACATGTCAAAGGTAGGGACGTTTTATGCTATTAACCCCAATTATAACTATTCGAACTAACGTTGTTGTTACTAGTATTCCTTGTAACACTATCATATGTGAAAACAACAAAAAATAACAATGACAATGACAAAAAAATAATAATTAAAATACAAAAAATAATAACAAAGATAACAACAACAACAACAACAACAACAACAATTGACTAATTAAATAGATAAAATGAGGTTAATGAGAAAAAAAAAACAGAAACAAAAAAATGGCAGTTTTGTATTAAAAGTTTTATACCAAATTTGAGATAACACTATTCATTTATCCCAAATTTGGGATAGGGAATGGGGTATAATTGGAGATTAACAAGATCAAATTTGGGATACTTGAGATGGTCTTACCTTGATAGTTTTCATCTGAAGTTGTTTACTGAAAATCCGCTGGTATCTTTTTTAAATTCCATGATGCAATTTGCTAAGTGAGGTTTCAACTTTCAACATAGTGTGAATTCGCTTGCCTATAGTGTTCTTTGCCATGAACAAATTTCTTTTTAAATAATCACGCGATTATTTAAATCTATGATTATTATTTTGAGTTTATTTAACAGACTCCTTTCCTTTTGAGGAAAGATGCTTGTTAGTTAGTTCCAGCTTATTATTCAAAGTTAAATAAGTTTGTTATTTTTATGATTCTTTTTAAGCTTTATTGAAACTAGTATTTCACCTGTTCGATGCACGAAAGTTATTATTTGCAACATTGATTTCAATAAATATTCGTAAAATTTTAGTACTTATACATAATCAATACATATAAACGCATTAAAAAAAAGATTCTCTATTACAATAATTACTAAGATTTAAAAAAATAACACAAGTAATTCAAATTATTAAAAAATTCTTTGAATAGTAAACGTCAATTAAATATTTAAATAATAAATTATTAGTGATTTCAATAATTTTAATGAATTATTAATAACTTCATTGGAAATGTAAATTTAGTAATTTTTTAATAGTATATCACATTTGATCTAATATTATGTGCACAAATATTGATGCTTGCGAAATGTATTAGCATATTTCTCATAACTTTTACATTTGCCTCTTGTATTTAACGTACTTTTTAATTTTTATTCAAAAACATCAATCGCAATAATTAAAAAAGAAATAGTCAAAATATTTGAATTTAACAAATAAAACTTTATTTGCAAAAATAAGTAGTCAAAATAATAATTTTGAAAATATTGTGATTATAATGATACGACAACCGAGTAAAGTTGGAGATTACAAAATTATACCAAAAATTTTACCCTATAATCTTTAAGAATTATTAAAATTAAGAATGATTAAAAAATATTACTCATTATGTTAATATTATTAACTAAAAAAAACCAAAGCATTAACTCTTCAATATTAACCTTCGTTAAATAACTTTTTCTATATATTATTTATAAACAACACATTTTTTTAACTCACTTTCTAACCACATATTTTTTCAAAACTATTTTTCAACTACACATTTTACCTTGAAACAAAATGCAGTTGCTAAACAGAAGGTAAATTTATTAAAATTTTTAATAATAATATATAATATATATCTTAGAAAATTTGATTTGAAATATTAAAGATAACAAATGATTTGACCATTAATAATTAAAACACAATTTAATTATTAATGGCTACACATAAGATTTATAATATTAAAAATAACAAATAAATTAAAAATCAATGATTAAAAAATAATTTTAATACTAATAATTAAAAATAGTGATTGAACTCATTCAATATTAATTTTAATAATAAAAATAATTATTATTATAACTAAAATATAAAGAATTTAAGAATTAAATTTTTCTAAACTATCATATTTTTGTATATAGTATAGATTTCCACCATTGCGATGAACTGAAATTGCTATCTGCAATATAGATAAGCATTCATAAAATTTAACTATTGTACATAATCAACACAAATAAAAAAAATACGAAAATAATTTTTTATCACAACAATTATTAAAATTTAAAAACAACGTAAATAATCCAAACTATCGAAAACTTTATTGAATGATAAATGCAAATTCCATAGTTTTTTACTTGTGCATCGTGTTAGATGTAATATTATGAGTACAAATATTGATGCTTGTTCAAAATATAAATATATTTATTATAATTTCTACATTTGTCTACATATTTAACTTTTTCTCAAATTTATTTCAAAAATCACAATAAACTATAAATATGTGTTTAATCTTAACTCATCAAATATACGACAATTGAATAACATTGAAGATCAAGAAATTATTATATCATATAATCTTTGCACAATTATTAAAATTAAAAATTATTAAAAAAAATATTAATCATTGTTTGGTATTTACCATAAAATAATATTAGTACATACATAAATACATACATACATACATACATACATACAAGGCAACAAATGCATTCATATCAATCCACTTTATATTCACACTAATCAAATATTCTCTCTTTATAAACTCTCAGTATGTATATATGCTTCAATTGTTAGATCTCTGAGATAATACTTTTCTATTGTAGAATTTGATCATTGTATTTTGAATAATGAACTTAAAGTGCTTGGTTGAGGTACCGATCTGACTACATTTCATAGGAGATGAAATATTAACAAAGTAATAAAATATCAACAAAATATAGCACTTATTGATATCTTGAAATTAAAAGTTAATGTAATTAAACAAATCAACTATTTTTTTCTTTTTACATACAAAATATGACAAAATAATGATTCTCGAAATTTCAAAGTAAACATATTTTTTCAGTTTTCTATTTTGAAAAATAATTTTTCAGAATCACAAATGAACATGTGAAAAGCAATCTCAAAATAAATATGGAAAACAAAAAATTTTAAAAAAATTATCAAAAGTTCAAAATTAAAAATTAAAACACAAAGAGAACTGTTAAATCCAGGCCCAAAGAAAGGTACAGTAATCCACCAGCAAGGGCTCAATTGAGGCCCAATGGACCTTGACCCATGGATAAAGGCCTAAAAGTATCACCTGGGACGAATGCCGAGGTGGTACGTCAAGCAAACCTCTTTAGCCGACCTGGTTAACGCCTAGCCGATGTGCTTTATACTCAGCCGGGGCGCTTTACGGCGTTGACCAGAAGAGAGATGGAGTCAGTGATGGGGCACTGCCTTTACCAAGACGTGACAGACGTCCATCCCCTACGAAATGTAGCAATGATTAGGTTGAAAAGCAAGGTTGTCACCTCCATGAGCTAGGGTGATGACAAGTGTAAAGTATGCCACGTGTCGTGATCCGAGACAAGAAGTTCCTCTATAAATGAAGCACAATTGTCTCCAAGTTGGGGGTTAGCAATTTCTCACTCTTAACGATATACTTCTCTCACTCCCTTTTCTCTCTTTTACACACTTATATTTCCCGCACCCAATAGATATATTCGCCTAAAATGAGTACTGACTTAGGCATCGGAGTGCAAACGGGAGCCACCTCGGCCCCCTTTGCAAACTGATTGTTTGTCCTAGTGCGCAGGAGATCCCCTTGTTCAAGATGGAGGAGCTGAGACGTGTTGGTCCAAGGTTCAGCCGGATTTTGTGGTCAACATTTTGGCGCCGTCTGTGGGAAGCCATACTGCTAACCACGAAAACACATGGTAAAAAGTCACACATAGAAAGGTAGTCCTGAAAAAGGACGAATAACCTCTTACGAAAGAGCGGATAACTGCAAAGAGCTTTGAAAGATAAGCTGGTTGGCCTTGAAAAAGGCAAGAGCTTTGAAAGATAAGCTGGTTGGCCTTGAAAAGGGTAAGAGCTTTGAAAGATAAGTTGGTTTACCTTGAAAAGGGTAAGAGTTTTGAAAGATAAGCTGGTTGGCCTTGAAAAAGGCAAGAACTTTGAAAGATAAGCTGGTTGGCCTTGAAAAAGGCAAGAGCTTTGAAAGATAAGCTGGTTGACCTTGAAAAAGGCAAGAGCTTTGAAAGATAAACTGTTTGGCCTTGAAAAAGGTAAGAGCTTTGAAAGATAAGCTGGTTAGCCTTGAAAAAGGCTAAAAAATTTTGAAAGATAAGCTGGTTGGCCATGAAAAAGGAAAGAGCTTTGAAAGATAAGTTGGTTGGCCTTGAAAAAGGCAAGAACTTTGAAAGATAAGCTGGTTGGCCTTGAAAAAGGCAAGAGCTTTGAAAGATAAGCTGGTTGGCCTTGAAAAAGCCAAGAGCTTTGAAAGATAAGCTGGTTGGCCTTGAAAAAGGTAAGAGCTTTGAAAGATAAGCTGGTTAGCCTTGAAAAAGGCTAAAAAACTTTGAAAGATAAGTTTGCTAACCTTGAAAAAGGTAAAGAACTTTAAAACATAAGTTGGGTAACCTTGAAAAAAGATGAAGAACCTCTTGAAAAAGAGTGAAGAATCACACAAAACCTTGAAAAAAGGTGAAGAACCTCTTGAAAAAGAGAGGAGAAATACTACAAAAAAAATATAATAAAAAAAAACCTTGAAAAAGGAAGGAAACCATTTGAGAAAGATTGGTAACAAATGCCTTGAAGAAAGGCCTCCCCGAAAGAAGGACCCCTCTTATTGTCCTAAGTGGCATGGCTCAAGAAGCCCTCACATTGCCTGAGTGGCATGGCTCCTCACATTGCCTAAGTGGCATGGATCCTCTTATTGCCTAAGTGGTATGGATCCTCTTATTGCCTAAGTGGCATGGGTCCTCACATTGCCTAAGTGGCATGGCTCCTCTTATTGCCTAAGTGGCATGGATCCTTTTATTGCCCTAAGTGGCATGGCTCAAAAAGCCCTCACATTGCCTAGGTGGCATGGCTCGTCTTATTGCCTAGGTAGCATGGCCGAAGGGGCATGTCTCAAGAAACCCTTCTTATTGCCTAAGCAGCATGGCTCATACCTCTTCCGAAGGACGTCTTCAATGGACCCCTTTCAAAGGACTCCTACAAGGGACTTCTTCCAAGAGAAGAATTACATCAATTGATACTCTGAAAAGGGAGACCCCTGAACAAGGGATTTCTGAAGAAGAATACCCTGAAAAGGGAAACCCTGAAAAAGGGACTCGTGAAGAAGAGAACCTTGAACACATATGAAAAATTCCCCCCCTAAAAAAAAAGGAGCGAACGTCTCATAAATGTCGCAGCAGCACAGTGTCAAAAGACACCTGTAGTCATGTCTGATTTAAATGTCGCGGCAACGCAGACTCATGAAACAATAAAAGATTTTCTTATTGCCGAAGCGGAACGGTTCGGAGAATATATTATTAAGCTCGGCTTAAGTGTCTCCATGACACACTGTCTCAGAGACCTTATATTCTTAAGCCTCGGCTTAAGTGTCTCCGAAATGACACGGCTATGGGAGCCCTACCCACCGGATAAAACATGGACGAAGTAATATGTCGACGTGATTTAGCCCGAACTTGATGTGCTGAAGTAACACCGTTACAAGTTAACAAAAGAATAATATCATTGATCTAAGCCCTCGCTAGGGGCTGCTAACAAGCATAATTCCAAGTAAACATGAATATCTTAGCAAACCCCCACAAATAAGGGATTTCACCATTCAATGGAATCCACCCCGGACTAACAAACTGAGTACTTACAAACGAGGCTATAAGGCATGAATATATGGGACTCCTAGGTGGATGTCCTCCTTTAACTCCGGAGTGAATATTCTATTAGATGAGGGTGAAGCATACTTGGTTGATAAATCTATAAAACACCCTGAAAAGGAAGTTGGAAATCAAAAAGGGCGCATGGGAAGATGAACTCCCACAAGTGTTATGGGCGCTTCGAACCACCTCGTACACCGCTACTGGTGAAACACCTTTCTCACTGGCATACGGAGCCGATGCGGTATGCCCCGTTGAAATTGGAATTCCTTCGCTTCGTCAAATTCATTACGACGAAGTCAGGAACGAGGAAGCGCAAAAGGCTGGTTTAGATTTCCTCATGGAAAAGCGGAGTGATTCCCAAGTGGTTATGGCCAAGTACCAGAAAAAGATGACTCGATACTACAACAAAAGAGTGAAGAGTCGACGATTTAATATTGGGGACTTGGTCCTCAAAAAGGTTCTTCCTTCAACACAGGAGCCAGGAGTAGGGATTCTAGGTCCTAACTGGGAAGGCCCTTACAAGGTCCTTGCCGAGGTGGTACCCGGAACATACATGATTGAGGACCTGTCTGGAGTACCTCTATGTAATCCTTGGAACACGCACCACATTCGCCGTTATTTTCAATAAAACTAAATTCCTCCTCTATGATTGCAACATTACCATATGACTTCATAAAAATAATGGGCGACCTGCGTGGAAATTACGCCAATCTCTATATTAGACAAACATAATGGATAAACGCACATTCCAAAATTATTTTGGTTATGACACCATACGTCCACGCCATGCATAAAAATTGTTAAAAACAAGGGACTCTTATAAGGCAAAACTACGATCACCACGTAAGGATTGGGAGTTTTAGTACGATCAAAGGGAGTTCATACAAAAATTGTGTATACAGATCTTATAAAGAACAACTTAGACGCGTTCAAATGTTTGTCACAATCAGATCTCACTGGTATACATAAATGCTTCGGACCACTCAGATCTGAAGGACTGTGTACTCAAATCCGTCATTCACCGTGCAATACGTTTGGAATCATTCAAATTTAACCAAATATTGTCGTATAAACCAAAATCCTTGGTGCGTTAAGTGAGTTCATACATACGGAGCTCTCTCTTGTGCGAAGTGTTAAACGTTTCCGCAAAATTGTTGATACTTTTATACGTACATTCGGACAAAGCGTTTGTAAGACATGTGTATACTAAGTGCTGGGTGAATAAGCGTAAAAGACAAACGTAAAAAATTCTTATGTTATTTTGGTCTCAAAAATCACACGCCTCCGCCAGGCATGAACTTTGTTAAGAACGAAGGACTCCGGTGAATTTACACCGCGACATTAACAGAAGTTCATACAAAGTTGTAAATGTAGGTGTTACAGAGTTTTAAGGTAAAATCGCTCGAAGGTCGGTCTAGATCAGATCTAATTAGCAAATATAGGTACATTGACTGTGTCGGATCTGGGGGTATAGCAAATGATTAAACTTGAATAGAATTATTGCTACGAAGTGATGACAAATTCGATCCGCTCATGAATGACCACATCGGATTTGAGGGACTAGCACGCCCAAAATATGGCAAATGAGGGTCCATTGGACTTCCACCCATGACCAAAGTTTTAGATATTGCCTTGGACTAATGGCCGAGGAGGAAAAGCACAGGAGCCCTTCCGGCCGAACTAGGTTGTGTCTGTCCGAAGTGCTTCAAATCAAATGCTTTTTACATCATACAAGACATTTACAATTACAAAGGCATCCGCGCTTAGAAGCATTTATGCGTAAACAGTTCGAAATGTTACGTTTACGGGCAAAATATGAATAAGTCATTACAAATTGAACGAATGTTACATTTACAAATATCCGGTGCCGGAGCACTTACAAAAAAAAAAAGGAGAAAAAAGAAGAGAGAAAAAGAAAACAAAAGACCCAACGACAAGATAAATACAAAAGGGGGTTATTGGGGAGGGACATTTTCTGAAAAGCCCTTGTCAGATGCATTCAAGGGATCCGCAGGAGCATCTTGAGGCTCAGGGTACAAGGCTTCAATGGAGGACAGGTCCAAAGCCGGATAAGCTTCATTCACGTCCCCCAAAGCCATCTTGGCCCCTAAGTTCCCAAAGACCCTCTGCATCGCCTCGTACTTTGGGGTCTCTTCAAAAGTGTCCTTGAAGTTCTGGACAACCTCAGACACTTTGGTACTTAAAGCATTCTCCACCCGTGTCATGACGGTCTGCTCCAGAACCTCAGTAATCCTGGCTTGCATATGTTTTTCCAAAGAGGCGAGATCCTCCTCCACCTTTGCCTTGGTCTCCCGCTCCCTCCCCAATTCTTCATTCGCTGCTGCTGCCTCGGCTTCCAGCCTGGACTTGGTTGGGTTAGCGGCAGTCAGAGCCTCAGAGGCGATGGATTGTGCACAGTTAGAATCATCCAGTTTCTTGCACAATGTTGCCACGTCAGACTCAGAGGCCAGGAGGTCGTGTTTTAACTTATCATTATCCTCCTGGAGCCTCTTGGCATTGGTCCTCTCCTCGGAGGAAGACTTCCGGGCTATGGCCAGCTGGGTCTTCAAATCATTTATCTCCTTTAGCATGTTGTCCGCATGCCGGAGAGCAGTTTCAGCATTTTTCTTGTCCCGATGCGCCTCATCTACGGACGATTCCACCTCGTCAATAATGGCCAGCGCCTTGGCATTCATGGCCTTGGCGGCGAGCAGCTTCCGGGACGGACTGGCACTAGAGGAGAAGGCGGACTAGCCCTTCGTCCAAAATTGCTCGGTTATAAAGGCGGCCCAGGCTGGAGGAGAACTGGGAGAGTCAAATAGCGAAGGGCTGAAAGTGACATCCCTGGGGAGAATGCTGGTTTTGATGTGCTTGAGCTCCTTTGCCCCCTCCGGTGTCACTTCATAGGCCAAGCCTGGAATTGGCACAGAAGGCTCATCCTCCAGGTCTTCAATCATGGGAGGCGGAGGTCCAGAGGTGGATTCCTTGCCCTTACCTCTTCTGAGTCTCTTCAGTGGGGCGGGCTCCTCCTCAGGGACATGTTTAAATATGTCCTCGGACAAAGGAGACGGCATTGAGGCATCCTTAGCCTCCCTGTCTCTCTTGAATCCACCCCTGTCAAACCTTTTTCCTTTCCCCTTTGGAAGGACTCCCTTAGGGTCGGCCTCCTTTTCTGTGTTAGGCTTCTGAGGGCCCACAGGCAGCAGAGTAGGCGGTGGCATTAGGGCTGGAAGAGGGCCCTGAAGTTGGGCCGTAGACGCCTCGGAGACCTCCTTTGCCACCCCAACTTGCAAGTTGGCCAACACCGCCTTCTGTTTCCTTTCAACTTCACTGCCATGGCGAAGTGCAGGGGGAATCTTCGTACCCATGACACCCTTCAAAGAAATCTTTGAAAAATCCTTAGAACCTAGCAAGAAAAAGAGGGAAATGAGGTTACGAACAGAAAAAGCATGAGATATAAAAGCAGTAACAAAGCAAACTCACCCATGGCTCGCATAAGACCATGTTTGATGAATAGTTTGTTTTGTTGAATAACCCCTTGAAAGGTACCATTGTAAGCGAACAGACGTCTAACGGCCGCTAAATTCGGGTCAGGGAGTAGGCGGGCAAAAGTATCCCCTGTCACAAATCGGAAACATGTTAAAAACCAGAAAAGGAAGGTGAATGGAAAATAAAAACAAGTGATACATGACACTTAAGGACACTAAAGCAAACGCAAGACTCACTAGGAAGGGAAAGAGTTCGAGGAACAGAAATTTCCGGACAAAGGTCCACAGGAGAACTCTGCCACTCCCCAGCCACCCAGAACCATTGATTCCTCCAGTTTTTATAGAGGTAGGTTGGCCAGTAATAACAGGAGGATATGAGCCTCGAGGAGACAGATAATACCAGTCCTTCACATCGGCCCTCACGTCCCTCTCCCTTCTCACTGACTTCTTCAGAGTGTACAAAGTATGAATAATGTATAGTGAGATGGGATGGTCGGGGTTGACCTCTTGCCACGCTAGCATAGTGCCCACGGCATGTGTCTAGAAATTAGGTACTAACTGGTAGGGGCACAAGTTGTAGCTCCTAAGCAGGGCCCTGAAGAAAGGATGCAGAGGTAACCTCATACCGCAAGACAGGGCATCGTAACATATGGCCGCTTGGCCCGAGGGAGGGCTGCATGGTCGGCAAGAGGGCGTAGGATGCACTAAATGGACCCCTTCTGACATCCTGAACTTCGCCGAGGCCCCAGCCAAGTCAACTCCTCGGATTTCAGTAGCGACCTCGCTGCTCTCCCACAAATCTGGGTTTGGGACGGGGTCCACGTGATATCCTGATATTTTGTTCACCAAGTCCACCCAACCTTCGACCCGGGCTATCTCCTCCCCTGAGAGCCCCAACTCCTCTCTGTGCGCCCGGAAAGGGGCCCTGGTGCCCAAATCAAGATCCTGTGGGCCAGAAGAAGAACATGTTGCTCCCTCTCTCCCCATGTCTCTATCACGTTTGCTTCGGAGTTCTCTTAGCGCGGATTCCTCTTCGGACGACAGATGGGCCATGTAATTCTGGTTTCTCTCTTCTTCGCTGTCATAATCACTCAAATAAATTATACCGCTAGTTTTCCTATTCCTCCTCCTAATTTGCTCCCTAAAGAAGCGGGAACTAAAAACCGATAAAGAGATGGGGCAGAAACCTCTCACGGGAACCGTCATCGCTAACATTTCCTGTGAACCCGTTCCCCCAACTCTTTCCATTTTTTCTTTTTGTTTTAAAGGAGAGTCAGACTCAACAAAAGAAAAACAAAGTGCAAAAACAAAATTCTCAAACCCACAATGAGAAACTAAAAATAAGAAAATCTTGCATATACAGGGATCAAGAGATTTACCTTCAAAAGACGAAGTCTTGACACCGTGCACTTGGAGTGAAGAACTCGCCAAGAAAAATTGTGGAACGTTAAGGGCGGGTGCTGGGTAGAAAACCCTTGAAGAAAAAAACACGAAACTCGCAAGGAAGAGAAAAACTACGCAAGCTTTCGCGAAAGTATTGTTGCAAAGATTCTAAGCAAATAGAAAAAGGGAAAACAATGAAATGACGGAGGATTTATAGAGACCCCAATGGCCTGGATTTCTTGGTTTTTGTGAGCCGTATGATTAACTTGATTAACCCATGCTTCTTGGGAAATGGAATAATTAAAACGCCAGCCGTCAAATGGAGGGGCAAAACCGTTCAGCTACCACAGTGAGCGCCACGCGCTGCATAACGCTGCTCCCATCACTTTTTATATATTTCTTGGGAACTCAAGACAATAGCCCCCTTTTTTCATTAAATACGCCGCCTAAGATACGCGCTGGTGCGTCCTAAGACACGTCCATGAATGATCGCTTCGGATTTGAGGGATTAGTGTTGAATCCATGCCCAAAGAAAGGTACAGTAATCCACCAGCAAGGGCCCAATAGGGGCCCAATGGACCTTGACCCACGGATAAAGGCCTAAAAGTATCACTTGGGACGAATGCCGATGTGGTACGTCAAGCAAACCTCTTTAGCCGACCTGGTTAACGCCTAACCGATGTGCTTTATTCTCAGCCGGGGCGCTTTACGGCGTTGACCAGAAGAGAGATAGAGTCAGTGATGGGACACTGCCTTTACCAAGACGTGACAGGCGCCCATCCCCTACGAAATGTAGCAATGATTACGGTTGAAAAGCAAGGTTGTCGCCTCCATGAGCTAGGGTGATGACAAGTGTAAAGTATGCCACGTGTCGTGATCCGAGACAAGAAGTTCCTCTATAAATGAAGCACAATTGTCTCCAAGTTGGGGGTTAGCAATTTCTCACTCTTAACGATATACTTCTCTCACTCCCTTTTCTCTCTTTTACACACTTAGGTGGCGTTCTGTTTATATTTTATTTTGTATTTTCATTTTCGAAAATGTTTTGTGTTTTCATTTTTGTTTTCAAATTTGCTGAAAACGCGTTTGGTTTGTCATTTCTGAAAACTGTTTTTGAAAATGAAAAGCTGGAAAACACGTTCTGTTTGAAAATTTGCAGAACACTATTTAAACTATTTTTAATTAATTTGCTTGCAGAATACTACTAACTCCAACTCAAATTTCCTTTCACAATACACTAAAAATATGGTTACATGCAACACACTAATGTGAGCATTAAAAGTCTATATTAACACAGCTTGGTCAGGTTCGGGACTTGAGAAAGCTCTACTTCTATTAAAATCCAGAAAATGCAAGTTCTTTCAAAACCACCAGAGTCCATTTATCATTGCATTTTTTGAAATATAACAACAAGAATTCTCATTTAACTTTTTTGGTAAAGTTGATATTGAATTCAATAAAACTTTATTTAAACTAAGTTCCAAGTTAGGATAATTCTCAAAAAAAAAAAAAAAAATTCTTTATTTAGGCTTAGTTCCAAGCTAGGATAATTCTAAAATAAATAAATAAATAAATAAATAAATAAAAATACAAACTTTATATTAAGCTTAGTTCTAAGTTAAGATAATTCTATAAAAATAAAAATAAAATAAATAAATAAAAATTCCCAAAACGCGTTTTGGACATTTTTTGTCGAAATACACACAAAACGCCCAAAACGATGTTTCGGGCGTTTTCCGTTTTGTGTACAATTTTTTTTTTTGTTTTCCAAAATGCGTTTTCGAAAATGGTAAAGAGAACGCGTTTTTAGCGTTTTCGAAAATAAAAATAGAAAACGACCTCAAAACAGCAAAGAGAACAGGGCCTTATATTTTCCGCACCCAATAGATATATTCGCCTAAAATGAGTACTGACTTAGGCATCGGAGTGCAAACGGGAGCCACCTCGGCCCCCTTTGCAAGCTGATTGTTTGTCCTAGTGCGCAGGAGATCCCCGTGTGTCAAGAGGGAGGAGCTGAGATGTGTTGGTCCAAGGTCCAGCCGGATTTTGTGATCAACAAGAACGGTTCCTACATATTTAATCATATTGACAACTATGTAATTATATGGTGAGTTTCAAAGTATGAAAACATGTAAGTAAATTTACTAGTAATGAATTATATATATATTTCATTAATGCATGTTATATTACTCGAAAAAGTTCACTTAAATCTTAGCCCATAATAAAGAATGTCTAACTCCGTTAGTGGTTTGAAAAACGTGTTGTTTATGTACTTGTTTATAAATGATTTATCAAATGGAGGCTAAGTTTTTCGAGGTTTTTTATTTTTTTTATTTTTTATTTTTTATTTTTTTTGGTGGGGTGGGGGGAGATATGGGGTTAATAGTGGTTAAGCCAAAAAAAAGTTGCCATTAGTTGTTGAAATAGTTATTTCCATTAGTTCCAATGAATCCAATACTATTCGTGCAAACAGCTCAACCAAATGGATTTAGTGCTGGAAACAACACATTTAACCCATTTACTACACTATTGAGACGATAACTTTTTGAGAGGACAAGATATTCCCTATTTACCAGACTATTGAGACGAAAATTGAACTGATATTACCTATTTACTAGACTATTGAGACGACAATTGAACTGCGTCTCAGTTGACATACTTTTTGAGCTGACGTGCTTGTCCTTATTAATCTCCTTTATTCAGATGACAATTTTCGTTTCTATATGTTGAGTTCAATGCGACGAGCCGACGAGTACATGTCATCCCTGTAGATAATTATAGTAGATTTTAGAGACCTAAAAAATCATCGTTGTAATACAAAGACAATTTATATCGTCGCTGATTATATTTAGGATCATACCTATAACGAGGACCGCTTGCGACGACTATGTCGTCTCTGAAATCTAACAGAGACAACTTATGCGTGTATAGAGATGACCATTGTCGTCTCAATTGATGCTTGTTGTAGTGGATCAAGAAAAAATATAAATTAAAATTTTATCTATTGTGACTTGTTCAATAGTATCTACCACATATAAACATTATGTATTGGAAGGCTGTTGCTCCGATATAGGCTAGACTTAATTTAATATTTTTATGTCACGAAAAGGGGGAAATGAAAAAAAAAAATAAAAATAAAAATAAAATCATCGCTTTCATACCTTATTATTTTATTTCAATCATAATCTCTTAGTTTAAAATAAAAACAAACACACTGTATTTTGTGAAACAATCATTTCATTTCAATAAAATGATTGAAGTAAAACTACCATAATCGTTAAAACCTTCCATGCAAATACTCAATCATTTTCTTTCCTTGTGCACTCATTACAATTACACAATGTTTTCTTTACTATGCAAAAAGCCAAGTATGCATGATTATGGATTCAATATTTCTTTAAATTGGATTATCTCCTTAATTTTAATTTGAAATCCTAGCCATATAGTGGTTCACGAACTCAAATTCATTCAAAATTGTTGAGATATTCTTTAGAGTAAGAATATTCTAGATTCATCTAGAATTAGTTGTTAGATTTAGCTTGTTAATTTTTTATAAATAGTCTTAAGCATTGTAATCTTTTTACCAAACATTTGAATAATAAAATTTTACTTCCATATTTTATATTTTGTACATGGTATCAGAGCATAAGATCTTGGCCTAAATTCCTGTGAAATTCCGTCTCTGGCGAGCTGCGGTGCCGCCGCTCGTCTGGCAAGAATTTTTTTTTTCCAGCATATTCTACTTATTCTTTCAGTTAATTGTTTCTTCTCTCCATTAATGTCTCGTCAAACTTCATAGCTGGATTCTCCAGCCCAATTGTTCCATCTCCATTTTCTAGCAGAAAAGTGAAGATCGGTAATGGCGAAGGCAATGAAAATGAGAAGCGAAGCGAGTACCAGCGGCGGTGTTTTCAGATCTGAAGTGTCGAAGAAAGAAAAGGAGAACGCAGTGACGGAGAAAGTGTAACAACAGTTGCAGTCGCGAGGAGCCTTCAATTACCTTTGATGTTGGAATCTCCATAGCCAGCAGCTTGCTTGTATGGACGAGAGACGATGCGGCCGCCTTTTGAATCTAATGTTCAGGTATCCGAAATTCAAGGCCTCGAGCAGCACTCATAGGTAATGCTTTAGGAATTTTTTTCTTTTCCGGTTATGGCACTGGTCTTGGATGTTAGATCTGCCAGCGATGCAGATCTCATTTCTCCAACAAAGTTTCGTGAATGTTACACAGAATAAAGTGAATCTCACAGTTTTTTTTTTTCCTTTTTCCCGTTGTGAAATCTGAGAATGTTGATGTAAATTGTTTGCTCCATCAAGAGTGGAACCTATGATATTATTTCGAAGTCAATTCCAAGTTCATGAGCAAGTGGAGGCTGCTATGATTCTGTGCAGAGGATTAGTTTACTGTTTTGTGGATCTGAAATTTGAAAGGGGAAACGTTGGTGGTGAATCTGATGATTATCAACTATTTGATCGACACAGTAATTTCTATTGTTTTGAAAGAGATGATCTCTCTCGATAGCTGCACTTAGCAACGAGCTGCCATCACAAGGCTTGTTTTTGAGGTGTAATTTTTCCGGCGAAGTGATCGCAGAAGCGAAGAAGATGACTGACAGTCGTCTGTTTTCTTTTAGATCTGAAAAATCCAGAATTCTTTTCACAAAACCGACCTCGAATTTAAGTTCATGAGGTTGACAAGAAACTTCCTATTAGTTTCATAGATTTCCCGGTGATCAGTCGTCCACCGGAGGCGACGACCGGCGATTGAACGGCAGACGACCGTAGTGGCGGCGACAGCAAGTTGTAGGAGGCGTTTTCTGATTTCTGGTTTGAACGAATGAGACAAGACAGTAGCTGAATTTCAACAAATTTTCAAAAATTTCGATACAGATCCCTGAAGTTTTTGGATTTGTTTAAGTTGATCCTCCAGCTTTGATTTTGTGAAAAATGGACCCTGTCAGTATATTTGCTGAAGTTGGTCCCTCAATATCTGAAATTGGGGTAGAGTACTCCCAGAATTGAAAATTACAGATTGGTCCCAAGTTTTTGGGACATTGATTTTAACCCCCAAATTTCTAAAAAATGGATTTTGGGATTGTTTTTTGAATTGGCACATATTGGGTGTTTGAAATTGCTCACATGAGAAGTGGGTTTGATTCAAAATTGAATCAAGATTGAAAATAGATGAATGAATTCATCTAAAGAAATAAAATTGTTCCAATAAATTTGAAATTTGAAAAATTTGCTCCGAATTGGAGTTTGAAGGATTTGCTCCTAATTGGAGTTTGAAAAATTTGCTCCAGATTGATGTTTGAAAAATTTGCTCCGAAATTGGAGTTGATGCAGGAAATCTGCAATTGAAAGAAAATTTATCGGCTGATTGTAGCTGATTTGAAGATTGATGATCTCGCCTTAAGATTTAAGGGGGATTTTATGAGAATTTTACATTGTTTTTTTTTTTTACTTTTGTAATACCTTCAAGTTGGAGTTATATTTCATATAACTTCCAACTTGAGGGGGGGATGTTGAGATATTCTTTAGAGTTAGAATATTCTAGATTCATTTAGAATTAGTTGTTAGATTTAGCTCGTTAATTTTTTATAAATAGTCTTAAGCATTGTAATCTTTTTACCAAACATTTGAATAATAAAATTTTACTTCCATATTTTATATTTTGTAAAAATACAAGTTCTATTATTTTTATGGATGAAAATAGCGTTTGGACAAATAATACGAACAAGTTTGACATGTTAAACTAGACTAGACTGGATTAGAGACGATAAAAATATTGAAATAAGGCATAGCAAATTTCATCAAATATATGTCTCTGTTTGACGGAATTAAAATCAGATTTTTAGTAGATTTTGATAAAAGTTGATGAAATGTGTGATTGTAAAATTGTAAGACTCATAAACTATATGATTAAAATTAATAATTAACTCTAACGTTGATTAAAATTTAGATTTAGATTTTAATTACAACCAAAGTGGGGCTAGCTATATTTGATAACATATCAAACACGTAATATATATTATTACCTTTAGCTATAAGTAAAGCAAAATTACCATAACGTAACACAATCCTCTAATACTTCTTGTTTATGTTTGTAATGAAGTATTATACATGATTCAATATTATCATGTACAAAAATTAACTTATTATCCGTTTGGTAAACTTGTTTATAGTTTATAATTTTTTTCAAATCAATTTCTACCTTCGCACATTCTTCAAAATTATTTTTCAACCATAAATTTCCCCTAGAAAGCATTATTACATTTTCTCATAAACAAAAACTTTTTACCAAATAGAGTCACTTACCTAATCATCAAGTGGTACTTTTTTTCTCTTTATTTCAATTTGTCTTGTTTTCCAATTTCTTACATGACATAAATTCATGGTCATGAAGAGTTTTGTCTGAGGTGAGAGTGATGGGAAAAAAACACATAACTTCGATAATATTATTTGATATATAAACTAGTTTATTTATAATTTCGAGGTAAAAAGTAGTGATTGAAAATTGAAGGGAGAAACAATTTATGATTAAAAAATAGTTTTAAAATTTGTATAATTTATTCATAGACAAACAAAACACCCCACTGAGTCCCACTTTCCTTCTCGTTAATTTATGGAAATATGAAAATTTCAAGTCTCTTGGAATTCGAGCTAGTGGAGTTCTCTACATTCCCCACAAACATGCCCTTAACGAGCTTAGGCTCGCTCGCTCTCTCTCTCTCTCTCTCTCTCTCTGTATATGTTTGTATATCTATAATGATTGTAATCAAAAGGGTTTCATATTCAACCAAAAAGCTACACTCTTGCCTTTATAAGGGACTCATAATGCCCCCTCCTCTCATACCTACATTCATTTTTCTTCTCTATGGTCTCACTTTCTGTTTAGCTTAGCCAACTTTAAATTCTCTTTACTCATTTTTTTTCTTTTGCCATTTGATAATTACCCTTTTTCTTGATAGCACTATGATTGGTTGCTGTTCCTTTGGTGGCGGTGGAGGAGGAGTATGTTGGTGGTGGTGGCGGCGGCCGCAGCGGAGGCGGAGGAAGGAAGAAATGTAAACAGGTCTGAAAGCCAACAACAAACAAAAGACACGGCAATTTTGCTCGACTTAAGTGCAAAACTAGGGGAGCATTATTGCATTGCGGGGAATTGAGGGTAGTGGTCCGAATTTACCTATTTAACCTTAGTTTGGTTCTGTTTTTACTTATTTGTCCATTTGCTGTTATTTATCAGATAAATGATGGGATGTAAGAGATGCATACCGAGTAGCTTCATGGAGGTTTGGGCATTTATGGAAATGTCTTGTTTTGCTGCTGCTGGGCATGCATCCCTTACACCTATATGTATTTGCTTGAATTAGTTTTTTTGATATAAAAAGTTTTAATCTTGCTTTTTACTGCCTTCGCTTTATTATCGAGAATTGAATTGTATTATAATTAGACAATTTGAAATGAAACATAAAATTAAAAAATTCGTCGACTAGCCTCTGTTTGGGAAGAATTCATAAATTTTTTAATTTATAAATAGAAACAAATGATGGATAAATTGATATACTTGTGAGACGCCGTTAAAAATGAAGTTTTACCATTTATAAATGAGTACCAAATATATTTTTTTTCTTTAGAGTAAATCAAGTATCGAGATAAGGAAAAAAAAAAAAAAAAATTGATAGACAATGAGTGTGTAGTGTACAATCACTTTATGTGAGGACGATTTAGGACTTATCACGTCGAACCATTTTATCTAAAAATTTAAACCGTTACATAAATATCAAATGTAAAAATAAAATGAGCTAAAAATCATCATCCTCCATTCCATGAGTTCATTAATAGCTGAGATACCGTGTCCAGTAAGCGGCTGGCATTGAATGATAGAGGAGAACTGACAGAAGGGCGGGCGGGTTAGCATTGGCATAATGAACTGATAGACTTGCAGTTGAATCTCCGTTTACAGCAGCCACCATTTAGAGCTTCGGCAACTAAAAATGATCTTCTCTGTTTTGTTTACAAAAAAAGGCAGACTGCCCAAGCCTCAGTTTGTTAAAAATAAAAATATGTTTTTTTTATATTTTAAAACATGGTTGAAAAATATAGAGAAAAATAAGTACAGTTAAAAAGTTGTTTGAAAAATGGAGACTAACATTTTTTAAATTCACTATTTTTGTAAATAGCAAAACGTCCCTAATGTTTGTACTTCTTATGAAAATCATCTTTAACTTTTTAATTTTTATATTTACATCCTCAAAATCAAATTTATTTGCAAAAATCGTCCTTCTGTCAAACACTGTTAAAACAATTTTAACGTTAAAAAAATTAATAATTGGTACATTACTTCCCCAACATTTATATATTTTGGGGAATATATCCCTATCTTTTATTTTGGCGCAAGACACAGTGTTTGGTATTATTTAAAAAAAGTTTTTTTAAATGAATATTGATTTTTAGGAGAATGAAAAATTGAAATTTTGTTGAAAGGTCAAATATTGTGGGCTTGACTTTTAATGGATGATTGAGATTGAGTACTGTAGAAAAAAAAATTAAGGGTTAATTACATAATGTACTTCATTAAGAAACCAAATCTGAAATTTACTCCCCCAAATTTATTTATTTTTTGAAAAATACTTGGACCGAATATTGGGCCTCTGGATGATACAGGCACATACCTTTGAACCCAAAACAAAGCAAAAACACGTCACAACAGAAACCGTTCTCTTTCGTTTCGGTAGAGATGAGAAAAATTACGGCTTATCATCCGCTATTTCATCCGGTAAATCTCCATTGCAAATCCATCTGTAAAAGTAAATTCTAGTCTCCATCTCATACGCATATCTAGAATGGTATATACTCGGAGATCTAAAGTGGATTCGAAAAGTTCGATTTCGGATTCCACTAAATTGACAAAATTGTTACTGATGAAGCAGAAGAAGAAAGGTAAAGTTGGTGTTCAAGGTGGAAATATGAAGAGGAAGAAGAATGCATCAGAGGAAAGTTTTGTTTTAAATTACCCTTCAAGTGTTTACAGTTTTTTTTTTTTTTTTTATGATATGGAACCTTCAAAGTAGTTATTACTTTCTTCCTCACAGTTTTAGTTAGATAATATGCTCAAAATTTATTTAATTGTTCACTCACAATTTTAAATACTTTGAAATTTGGTCTGACGATAGGTGTAGTATATTCTGTCATCAATGAGTAAAATGTTTAATATACTATAGATGATCTTAAACTATTATTATTTATATTTTAAGTGCTTGCCTGTTGAAGTCGACATGTGCACTATACAAGGTTGTCAATACCTTAGAGAGAGGTCAGAGGGTGCGATGAGGGAGGGGAATATAGTAATAGGAGTTTTTTGTTTTTCTTGTTGTGCTAACTGAGCAAGATAGAAGGAGGCTATTTGTTTAAATGATTCATTCTTGTTGATAATTTTGTTTGTTTATTCAAATACAAATGATTTACTACATGTCAATGGTAGAATTCATCATTGAAGAAGAGGAAGAAGTGACAAGGAACTGTGATAAGAAAAAAGCGAAGGGAAGAAGTTTGGTTGATGAGCAAGTACCGGATGAGGGGAATAAGGCGGATGAGGATGTGCCAGTACAAAATGACGAGGATAATGATTAGTTAGAGGATAGAGAAGAAGTGTATATTCTTAATGTAAGAATTTTTTTTTGCATGTATATATGTTTAGAAAAATATCATGTTATGTTTTCTTTTATAAGTTTCATATGAGTTTTAAAAGTATCATACTGGGTTATATTTTAATAAAGTATTATACTAAGTTCCATATGAGTTTAAAAGTATCATACGAGTTTTAAAAGTATCAGAATATTTTGTTTGTTTGTAATTTGTTTTCATGTATATGTATATGTTTCTATATTAGTATCTTTTTTTCTTTTGTCCAAGTAATATGTATATTGTGAGGCTTTTGTATCTCTGTTTATCGTGCATTTGTCGTTGGCATTATCTTTGAAAGTATCATGTTATATAATAAAGTATCATAAAGTGTTACTTTTTATAAATGAAGTTTATACTCTTTCTCATACATTTTCATATTATATTGCTGTCAAAGATGTGCATATATTGGTATATCTTTACTTTCCACATAATATTTCTGTTCTGGGCAATTTTTATGTGTATTTTGTGATTGACGTCATCAATTTAAAAAGTAACATCTACGTCTTTTATAATAACCCGAGTTGTTTCCACATATCTGCTTTCAATGATGAAATGTTATCACTATCTCATGATGACTTTGAGGAATTTTTAACATGGTACAAAGAAGGCTTTAAAGATAAGAACTTGTAGGTCTTCTAATGTTGTTTTTAACATGGAAAAGTGCTCAGTGCAGTCGAGTGCAGGGTTCGAATCCTGAAATAATGAATTTGTACCCTATGACAAGCGGGGGTTATGATTTACCACACTTCCACCCTGACTCTGAAAGACATAACCTGTGATTTACCTCCTTAATCAATGGCCTAGGACATAATCGATTAGGGCTCTCAAGGTGTGAACTACACTTTTTTTTTATAATAATGGATAATGTACATGACAATTGTATATACATAGACATCAGATTCATGAGTCACAGCACATAATATAGCCCTTCTTCGAGCCTCATTAAATTATTCGGGAAAATGAATTTTGAAATATTGATTTTTTTGAGAATATGTAGTTTAAAATAAGAGAAGAAAAAAATATAATAGTATTTTATTAGAGAATATGTGATTAAAAGTAAGAAAGAGAAAAATGTATTAATTTTTTTTATTACAAATGCATTAAAATTTAATAGGTACCCAACAGAGGCATAATACAGAGGGGTAAAATAGGAATTACAGAAACTACTACCAAAAAATGGAAGAGATGAAAAGTAAATGGTCAAAACTGCCACCAAATTGTTAACCAGTAAAAAGGCTGAAAGTCAGAACTTAACGCAAAAAAGGCCGTTGTTCATAAACTCGTCCACATCACGCGCTATGCAGCGAGATCATTGAAGTGGAAACCATGTGATGACGTCAGCGATCAAACGCCGGTGCGTGAGACCCACGCGCTCATCGGAAACCAGCGGCATCCGACAGAGAGGACAGTTGAAGTTGAGGTGGTCGAGCCATCCATCGAAGCATTCCTTGTGAAAGACGTGGTGGCAGGCTAACTTACGCAGGTGGTCTCCTTCACCCAGCCGGTTTAAACACACCATACAATCCAAAACGGCACAATCACAGTCATTGGATTGATTCGTATATGAAAGCACACGATTCAGATTCAATTGCTCACATAGGACAATAAGGCCGGCCAGACCAGACCCAATGACGTCGTAAGAAGAACTATCAAACTGCTGATCCGGGTGGTACCGGGATAAAATGAACCCCAGATTGTGCAGTGTAGTGAACAGAAGAGAGTGAAGATAACGTACGCTTTTTCCGATGAGCACGACGAGGAATACGATAGTTGATTCCGATGAAACGTCGGATAGCTGGCCCTGTAAGCCCATATCTTGAAAAGTTTCATGCAAAATATGTGGCACTGGGTCTGGGGTGTGTTTATATATAGAGACTAGTTTTGTTGTTGGAGGTGGTAGAGCGAGGGGAGACAGATAATCCAGCAGTAGATTTTTAAATAATAAAATTGAATATATATATCAATCATGCTATTCATACAGAAACTTGTACAGATAAGTATACAAATTTTACACATAGTACAATCTTATTTTTCAACACATCACATCACTCATTGATCAATGGTCATCATACTTCCGATACAAAAAACTTTGTACACACATCGATACAAATGACATTTTCCCATATCTATACATACATAGAAATATAAATTGATGACATATATCTCATGATAAAATAAGTAATTCCTTTTAATGAAAGTTGGACAAACGTTTCATATGATTTATATAAGCGAATTATAACTATTCAACTCCAAAACTAACGGAGTGTTCGGCAGCTTCAAGCCGTAAATTTTTTTACGACTCAGGTGTCCAAATTTCACTAAACAAATTTCAGGGGAGGGTGATCTTCCTCCTTGGTTCGCTTTCCAGATAAATTCAAATACGTATACAGTTTATGCACAATTGGAATAAGTATTCGGGCAACTATTCTTCTCAACATGAACCTCAGTCACGTTGTACGGACGAGACCCTCGGAAGGTTGACGGGGTGTACCATGACTATCATTCCGTGTAATCACTTGTCTTTCAAGAGTTAAGATTCGAACATTTAGTTATCTAATTTCCACTTTTCTTATTTTACCACTACATCATACTCGTGGGGGCATCACTTGTTAGATTTTGAAACAATTGGAACCTGAGCAAGAGGAAACAAATCAATGATTTCAAAACCTCAATTTCAATTGACGAGTTTTTTTGTTCACGCCTATATCAAACATCATTTCAAATGAAACTATTTCTAATAAAACCATACAAAAAAAAAATGCTATATTAGTACCTCATCTCAAATTGTGCATATATTTTTTTTCTTTTTTAATTGAAACGTCACCAAAGAGTGATTTTTAGGTCTCCACCTAAACTTTGTGAATGGATTTGAATTCCTTGATCGAAGTACAATTGAGTGAAGTTGAATGCAATAATGTAAAGTACTGTCACAATTACACAAGTTTGATATGGTGCCCATCACAAGCACTAGATGTGACCCCTTCACAGTAACTCTGACTGGCAGGCACTAGATCAAAAGCGTACAATTACAAATACAATTATAATGGATCATAAATTGACTACATGCATGATATACTACTATCTGAAACAAATATACGATAATCTTTACTTGTTAAAATTATCATGTTAAAAATATTGATTGTAACTAGTCAGTGTTCAAAAAATTTGTCTAAACGATGTCTAGATGGAGCTCCAATGTAACGCATCATCTATGTTAATGCACGCTTAGGTGGACTTTATTAATTTTTTCCCTATTTTCAAAAGCCTTTATTTGATTTTAGTTTGAAGTTTTAAAATGATTTTATAAGTACAAAAGAAAAAAAAAAATGAAATTGATTAGAAAAATTCTTACAAAACTGTGGTTTGAAACACTTGAAAATTGTATAATGACTATTTTTCGAAATTATTAAGAATATTATATTTTATAATTTTAGATGTTTGATATATGTTACTTAATTATTAAATGCCTAACATTTAAAATAATATGAAAAATAAGAAATCGTTTTTTTCACGTTTAGGTCTCGTCTAGCTAGGCTTATAAATCAAAACAAAAGTAGATACTAAAAAAAAAAAAAGGCCTTCCTCCTTTTCAAGTAATGCTCAGTTTTTCTTGAATTATATATTCAAATATCTTAAAACTTATTTTGAGAAAAGTAAAATAAAATTCTAAGAATAGACAATTTTGGGATGACAAAAGATGGTTCGTAATTGTGCACATATATTTGGTGTAACTCATACCTTGAGAGTCCGAACGGATCATGCACTGGACTATTGGTTCGAGAGGTAAATCGCAGATTATGCCTCTCAGAATCAGGGTGGATGGTAATCAGTAACGCCCGCAAAGTAATGTAACTCCCGCTTGTCATAGGGAACTAATCCAGTATTCAGTCGTCAGGATTCGAACCCTATACACGATTGTGCTGAGTACGTTATCGATCAACTCCTTTACTGTTGAGAGATGTGACATAGGGCAATTGTGCACATATATTTGACTAGGGGTTGGTCTGTAAAGGGACGAAAGTTGCAATAGAAGAACACCGTGGAACTCTGTATACCTTTACTTCCTGACCCCACCCAACGCTTTGTTTACACCACAATTTCCCACATAAAGTAGGATATTTGCCCATGTTTAGTCTTGGTGCATATTAAAATTAGAGTTTTAGTAGATTTTGATAAAAAAAAATGATTTAACGTTTGATTGGAAAATTGTGAGATTAATAAAATTTATATTTAAAATTAATTGCTGATTTTGATTCAGATTAAAATCTAAATTTTAATTATAAACAAACAGGAGCTTAGTAAACCGTTTATAAATAGCAAAGAGAAAAGTAAAAAATGTTGAACGAATATTTATGGTAAGTCGAAATTTTTTATTTTTTAAAAAAAAAATTGTTCAATGAAACGATGTTACGTGAACAAGTACAAGTACGCTATATTTTGAAGCACTAGTTGCTAGTGCGACTATTAATACACAAATCATTCTTTGGGATGAGCACCTTTTTTTTTTTATTTAAACAAGAACATAAGTTATAGCAAGTTATTCTAAATAACACTCTTTTGATGAGGGTGTAGCGACAAAGAATTTTTACGCGATTAATAATTATTTTAATAGAAAATCGTGTCGCTACTATTTCACCCATTTTTATTAAGTTAACGCCACGACGTATTCGTATAGCCAAGTCAAGAAATAATCGAGATTGTTCGATTTTAAATTAAATTCCGAATTTCTAAAAATATCTCCATTCTCTTGATTTAAAGTATATTAAGTCCAAGTACTTAATTCAATGTTATCCCAATATTTATTTATACAAAAATTATTTTTATTATTGAAATTAAGAAAATATATGCAAGCATGAGAGGTTCCATTATATATAATAATTATGAGAATCTTAATTTAATAAATATGGAAAATTATATGAATGAATTATATACTCCATTATATGTAATCATGAAGAACATAATATTTGTATAAATATGGAAAAGTATATGAATGAATTATAGACTCCATTATATGTAATCATGAAGAGCATAATATTTGTATAAATATGGAAAAGTATATGAATGGTTGATAAGATTCCATTATATGTAATCATGAAGAGCATAATATTTGTATAAATATGGAAAAGTATATGAATGGTTGATAAGACTCCATTATATGTAATCATGAAGAGCATAATATTTGTATAAATATGGAAAAGTATATGAATGGTTGATAAGACTCCATTATATGTAATCATGAAGAGCATAATATTTGTATAAATATGGAAAAGTATATGAATGGTGCTTTACTTTAAGAAAATGATGTGTTAAAATTAATAGAATTGAATGATTATGTTTACAATATGCCAACTTTATACATCTATTTAAACCCATCTCTTTTACACACAACTCTACACATATACACTTATTTCCAATCTCTTGACAAAATCCACAAGTAAGAGAAATTCAAGGTGGTCAAGAAAGTTTTGGTCCATTTACTACTACACTTCATTTTAATCTTTTAAAATGTAAGTATATCTTATGTTTTTATGAAAATTAAGTATGTTGTTATGAAATGTAAGTATATCTTATGTTTTTATGAAAATTAAGTATGTTGTTATGAAATGTAAGTATATCTTATGTTTTTATGAAAATTAAGTATGTTGTTATGAAATGTAAGTATATCTTATGTTTTTATGAAAAGTAAGTATGTTTTTATGAAAGGTAAGTATATCTTATGTTTTTATGAAAAGTAAGTATGTTTTTATGAAAGGTATTACCTTATGTTTTTATGAAAAGTAAGTATGTTTTTATGACAAGTAAGTATATCTTATGTTTTTATGAAAAGTAAGTATGTTTTTATGAAAGGTAAATACACCTTATGTTTTTATGAAAAGTAAGTATGTTTTTATGACAAGTAAGTATAGCTTATGTTTTTATGAAAAGTAAGTATGTTTTTATGAAAGGTAAATACACCTTATGTTTTTATGAAAAGTAAGTATGTTTTTATGACAAGTAAGTATATCTTATGTTTTTATGAAAATGTTTGGATCATTGCTATGAAATCAATCTCACAAGATTGTTATGGGTTCCATATGATATGTTTATGATTATGCTAAGGGGACCGGAGTTTAGTAGCGCTACACATAAGAATTCTTGCCATTTAAGTTCGGTAAAATTCTTGTGTCTCCCTATGTTTATGAGTATTTCGATCCTATCCTATGTTATGATGAAAATGATCCATATGCTTTCAAAAGAAAATTTATGCTTGGTATACTTACTGAGATTTTATAAATCTCACTCCACGATATTTACCATTTTCAGATAATTGAAGGTTCGAGGCGGTCAACATGGAAGTGGCAAAAGTGGTTAAGATTGATGAGATAATTATGTTGAACTTTATGTAAGAAAATTATGTTCTATTTTTATTCACAAATAAAATTATGGGATTCTAATTATTCTTTTGAATAATTTTACATTTCTATTTAAGTCTCGATAATATGATATGAGTCACTTTTAGTGGCACTCGAATGGTCGAGAATTCGGGTCGTCACAGAGGAAACGTGTAAAATTATTTTTAAATCTCTAATAAATGAAATAGCAAACTGATTTCTTTATATTTTTCCTATTTTGTATCAGCTTTGTATGTCCCTTTTTATGTAACAAAATTCTGTTAACACAATTCCCAGCATTAACTTTGTGTATGATTGTGTCACGTAAGATTGTTGCATTAAATATTTCTTATGAAGCCAAATACTTTTTTTTTTTTTTTATCATCAGATTTTGGCAAGTAGAACATCAAATAATTGTCAGAATTAGTCTCTATTTGGTTTTCATTATTTGAAAAAAAAGAATCTTGAATAGTGATTGATAGGATATTGTTTTGTTTAAAATGAGAGAAAAGCCTCGTATTTATATGTATAATATTTTATTGTTAAATGTGTAGTTAAAATTGAGTTTTGTAGAAAAAAACAAGTTATAAATAATGAAATCAAACAAAGACTTAGAGACTGTTTGGTCTCACGCATTTTTTTCAACATTTTCCTTAAATTCATTTTCAACCACACACATTTTCATGAGATTCACAATTTTTTATACATTTTAATCTTTTTTCAACCACACATTTTTCAAAATACCACCTACACTAAACGAGCTCTTAGAATGTTGAAAAGAATCAACATATTTTAGCGTGTTCATTCGTACGGGCATATCAATGTTAAGTTAAGCTTGGACAAAAGATACTTAGCTGGTAGCAACTCCAATTGTGGTATAATTTATATCTCCAAAAATCACTTTTACATCTCAATATGTATCTCGGTGGATCTATATTAAATTTTTGCTCTTTTTGCACAATTTTTTTAGTTAGTAAATTTTATGTTAATATTTTTTTTATTTGTGCATACATATAAATATTACGAATAAATCGACCTAAAAAATTCAAATTTTGGTCAAGAAAAAAATATTAAAAAATTAAAAATGTGCAAATTAATATAAAAATTATATATCTTACATCAAAATTTTATGAATTGTTGAAAACTAAATTTAGATGAAATTACTCCATATGAGGGGTAAAATAAGATGTAAATGACTAAATGTGGATCCATTTTTATCTTTTTGGTGAAATTCTAATTTGCATCTCCTTTTACACCCTTCATTGGAGATAAATCTGACAACTTTGGAGATCTAAATCACTAATTGAGCTTATTATAAACCAAGATTGGAGTTGCTTTCATGATCCACCTAGATTAACCATAATTATTATCGAGGTAATAGATTAAAATGGTCAAGCACGATATTCACGAGTTAACGCTAAGTCAACAACGTAATTAGAAAACATGCAAAAAATCCCACAATTTATTATCTTCTCAGAGTTTTGGTGGTCGAGTTTGTTAAAAGACTTTATTTAAAAATATGTTTTTTTATGTTTTTTAGGTAAAATATGTGGTTGAAAAGTGGAGAGAGAAAATGTATGTAGTTTAAAAGTGATTTAGGGAATTGTGTTGTACAAAACATTTTAAAAACATTTTTGCCAAAGAGAGGCTAAAATATTTTAAATGTTTTAGAAAATGTCATAAATTTCAAGTTGACGGTGTTAATCGAAAATAGATGGCAAAGAGGCAATCAGGTAACAAGAGTTAGGACGGTGGAGTATTATTCCATTTTGACTAAAAAGATTTTACACGATCTTCGAACTAGTGATGGCAACGAGACGGGTTCGAGTCGGGTCCTTCCGACCCGTGCCCAGCCCCGCGAGAATTTTTCAATTCCAAACACGGCCCGCGACCCGCGAATTTCAGATCGAGGTGGGTCAACCTACCCGTCCCGTTTAATTTTATTTTTATTTTTTCGGTATTTTTTTATTTTTTTTCCTTTTTATTTTTTATTAATTTATTTAATCGGGGCGGGTTCGGGTCGAGACAGCCAAACCCGCACCCGCCCCGCGACCCACCCGAGTCGGGGGAAATCGCCCCATACCCGCCCCGCCGACCCGCGAGGCAAATTTGGATCCAGTATCCGTCGGGTCGGATTTTTTCCCATCTCTACTTCGAACAACTTGCAAGACTAAATATTATTAGTGCCAGAAATTATAGGCCATTAGAAGATAAGATTTTTATTAATAATTGACTCGAAAAATAAAAATTATGGCCCACCATATCTTCCAATGACCGACCTCCTTTTAATAACACTGTTTGATTTATAAACTGATTAATTTATAATTTTAAAGTAAAAAGTAGTGGTTGAAAATTGAAGAGAGAAAATATGTGTGATTAAAAAATGATTTGAAAAATTGTATGGTTTATAAACCAAAATTTAGCTTTTATCAAACACAGACATTGGCCTGTAAAAGTCCTTTTTAACTTGATCAAATTTAAAATCTTGGCATCTGTTTGGTAAAAAATCATTTATAAATTTTGTTTATAAATAAATATGTGATAATATTTAATTTGACAATTTTTTGAAAAGTCAATAATTTTGACTGATCAAAATTTTACGTCCACAATTTTTTATTTTTAACAAAATGAACTAGCTAAATATTGTCACGTCACTATCAGTAAACAAAATTTATAAACATTTTCTTACCAAATCAAGGCTTAATTAATATGTTTGATTAATTTAATGGGGCATTTGGGTAACACAATGTTCGAGTTGGTAGGTCATGAGAATATGTGGTGACGGCCAAGGTCAACAATAAGATAAAGACGTGGCCTATTGGATTCATGTCGTGGCTCGAGAGATAGGCTGTCCTCATTTGACTGGAAAATTGCCATTTATAAAATATTATTTATAAACAGAGTTGTAACATTTCATTGATTTTTTAATCTTTTTTGAAGAAAAATAATGGATGGAAATCTTTAACTAGCATAATTCTTTGATTTTTCAAAAAGATTATTCAATGAAATGTCATGTAAATATTATCATGTGATCGCTTATAAACAAATTTTACCAAACAGGCTACTCGCGTCTAAATTTCATTGCATAACAAGTACTTTTGACGTACTTAAGATATTAGTAGTATAATTGTACTAGAAAGCAATGTCCAAACCTATATATGGGTGGGGGAATGTTAATAATTGGTAGCTGTTGTGGGAGTGGGCTGCAAAGTGCAAACTATATTTAAAATAAATATTAATATCTACACCTAATCCCATAACTGAAAATGATATGTTCCCCACGATGGGAACATAATCCATTCCCACAAGCAATTTGATTGGTTGGTGGGGTGGGCCCACCCCACCAACCAATCAAATTGCTTGTGAGAATGGATTATGTTCCCCACCGCCCCATCCCACCAACCAATCAAATTGCTTGTGGGAATGGATTATGTTTCCTGAGGAACATATCATTCCTCATCCCAGAACATTTTTATTTTAAATGTGACTTGAATTCCAAGTCTACACTGGAAGAATCGAGAAAGAGCGTATGTGGCACTTGTAACATTACTCAAGATAGTTCGTGGTCCACTAAAATTTCACCTAATAAGGAAATCAATTATTTTAATCTAATGAAAGCTTGACGTTTCTAAGGTCATTCTCATCTTATAAGAGTCCAATTCAAGCCAGAGTAAAGTATAAATAATATGTGAAATTTTAGGTGAAATAAATTATTAGAGACATTTCAAGATTGAGATGATTCATTAGAAGCTAACCAATCAAGATTATTAGTTGATTAAATATCATTATCATCCACTTATTCTCTAAGATTGACCAAGATTTAACATTTTAACCAAAACGGATCCTCCTGAATCGAAATCGCCAATTTGATTCGTTTCCAAAAATAACCTGAAATAAAATGTTCCATTTATAAAATACCCAATCTTTTATGGTGAACTCTCTCTCGAAATATCCGAATCCAACCCATGTTACTTTTTTTTGTTAGTGTATAGTCGACTTTACCAAACAAGCAATCATTTCCATAGACTGATAATGGAAAACCCCCAAGCAAACCGAAGTCTGTGTAGAACAACCTATGCATATCTGCAAAGTAATTGGTGAACAAAGCATAAACACTGTTTAGCAAGGGTACAACAGAGAAATCTGGTGTCCATATAGTGCCCTTCATGTAGGGATGGTAAAACGGTTCGTCGACTCGAGCTAAACTCGACTCTAGACTCAAGATTTCGAACCAAAGCTCGAGTCGAGCTTTTTTTGAAAGACGGGCTTTCACTCGACTCAACTAGGTTCGAGTCAAAAAATAGCCCACTAAAAAAAGCTCGATAGGAGCTTGAGCAATAAATTTCGAACACAAACTCCGCTCAACTTGCTATATATATATACATTTTCAATAAAAATTTTATAATTTTTTTATAAAAAAAAAAAATTAAAAGCCTGAGACTCGACTCGGCTCGAAAAAAGCTCGAGCTAAAACTCGAGTCGAGTCTTATTTTTGGAGACGAGCGCTCGACTCGAGCCAAAAAAACTCGACCCCTAAAAGCTCGAGTCGAGCTCCAGCCTTGATCTTCAGTTCGCGAGCCGGCTCGACTTTGTTCGACTCGTTGACATCCCTACCTTCATGGGCACTATTGCCCAGATCTTTTGTGAAGGATATAATTGTCCATTCTAGAAATGTGTTATAGTGCCACCATAGATATGCTAACACGTGTTTCATAAAAATTATGTTAGGACACGTGTCAACATCATGTTCATGGTAGGCACTACTATCACATGCCCACCATATATATTGGAACATTGTTATGCAAATTCTAAAATACTATTCATAAGCAATGCTGAATGATCATTAAGAACAAGAAAGGTTCCAAAAGTAAAAACAGCAGAAACTGCTTGCCATCTCAAGATTGGATTACAATAAACGTCGAACAAGCGTTAGTCATACAGATTGTGAAATTAAACTCTGGTGGATAATACAATACGAAACCAGAGAAATATCCCTGAGGTTGGGAAAATCCTCCGTTCTTGTCAAGCCCAAAAGTTCTGGAAGTTTCTCATTATCCCAGCCATCTCAAGAGTATATCCTAAGATGCGCTGTTGCTGGCTGCTTTTGCCAAAGAAGTGAAACTGAACCTACAAACAACCCAGAAAAAATCACAAACCAGCCATGCTGGGAAATTTCTACTCTAAAACAGAATAATTTATGAATATAATTAGCAACAAAGTTGGATGATTAAGCCCCTGTTTGGTACGAATTAAAAACGAGATTTTAATCTAAGTCAAAAATTATTTTTAGTCACACATTTCGTAGCACCCACAACTTTTCAACCACACATTTCATTAACTTCTATTATAAATCTACTAAAAATCTGGTTTCATCCCCACCAAACTGGGGCCAAATATTTTCTATTCATCAACCTGCATGTATATATATATAAATACCTAATAAGAGGCTTCTGTGCTGGCACTTGTGTTGAAGTAGATGCCACAGCAGTTGATGCAGTCAGCTCAAGAGGCTTCGTTCGGGGAAAAGGGAACAAAAAATGAAGCAAATGTCAGTTACTCCATCTCGATTCCACCAACCAAAAACATTGTCATAACAATTACTAACTGTGTATATAGGATTTGCAACAAAATTATTTACTAATCATGTCATCTATTGATTAAGACTAGTAACAAAAAAATATGCATGGGTACATTTATATGGGTGCGAGCTTACTAGAAGATAATGCAATGGATGCAATTGCTCAGATGTAAACCAGTATCATATTACGATAGGCTCTTAATGAGTTCACCAATTCCAATCAATAAATGGCTCGATGTGAGACTACATGCACAAACTACAGAAAACATTGCTAGAACTAGTCATATAAGCAAGAAGCACGACCTTCTAAAGCAAAAATGAAAAAACATCTCAGTTGCATACACGTATAAAGTAAGCTGGCAAGACCTCAAGCTCTTCCAAGTCCACGTTTTGTTGGATTGTGGAGAAGGAACTGCTACCTTCCCCTTCCCCTTCTGCCGCTGCTCCTAGGGCTTGCTCAGTTGTGAAGAACACTGATGGTTTAATCTCTTGGTCCATGTCATTCTCTTGACCTTCACTCTTCAATTGTACACCTCCAAGCCCATCAAGCAAGTCCAAAGAACCATGATGGCTAATGATCGGTTGCAAAGATTGTTCAATGACAAGCTTCTCCGTTGTTGTACCCAATGATGAACCACAAGCAGCAGATGAAGGCCTTGCTGGTGAAGTGCTTTCAATAATTCCAGCAACTTCTGGACCAATCCCAGAACTATTCTCAGGACATATTACATTACTTAAGGTGTCAACAACATCAGCTTCAAATTGTCTCTTTGCTCTTGTTTCATCCACCAAATCAGCATCGCTTCCAGACACAGCAGTGCTCAAGGAATCTGTCAAGCTAACCCCTCTATTCATTTCAACTTGTTTTCTCTTCTTTCTGCTCATAACAGCCTGTGGAGAGTTGGATCCAAGTGATTTTGGGACTGAACGACTCTCAGCAGCAATTTTGGTGAGATGGGAAGGTCGGACTCCACCAGGGAAGACGAAGTTAGGTATGTCTTTTTTTTTCACATGAGATATATGAATCCACATTGTGGAATTCCAGAATGAATATGCATACACATCACGTTTAAAATCCTCAACTGTCAACCTTATATCAAATTGTACAGCTTCTTGAGGATTAGTGCCTTGTTTCCTCCTTAATCCCATAAAATAACTATAGTGAAATGGTTTAGATTTGTCTGAAAATTCACCAGGATAAGGATGGCACTGAAGTACACCACTTGTGTCCCTTTCAATCTGGATTAATTTAACAAGGAAATAGAATTTAATAATGATAAAATTAACATAGGATGAAATAAACATCTCAATGAAAGCATTTTTGCACCTTCAAAGTAAGCAAACGTATTCTGGATTCAACCCAGCCTTTCCAATTCCTAGAGTCTTCTTCAGTCTCTGATGCTATGTCCATCTGCAGATAATTTCTGTATGCTTCAAAGAAAGCGAAATGCTCAAAAAGACTATCCCAGTTACTCTTGCTCGCTTCTATCGCCTATTATTTACAATAATCAAAGTTATAAAATGACATATAAAAAAAGAGCACATCTACCAAACAAATGCACAACAACAATGCATCAAAGTGAATGGAAAGAAGTTTTTGTGACAGGATATAGGAGGACAATAACTGCCAAAAGAAGGAACTTGTTCCCAAACATAAAGAAACCCCAGGAGCACATCAGTGAGAAGTAAATCCTTCTCATAAGAAAAACTCACACCAGGGAACCAGAATAGCAATCCTCAAAAGAAATATATAAGTTCAACAGGCAGTTCAGAAAATAGAGAGATCAGGATCATCTCTCGCAATTCAACTCATATTACCCCTTATGATACTAGCACCGGAAACCATGAGGCAGAAAATTGCAACTGAGATCCCATGCTTAGAACTATGATTACCAAAAAGCTTTTTAAACTGGAGAACACAAAAAGGACGCCAATTACAAGGGTGCTAGAGTCCCAACCTCCAGATTCGAAAATACATGGGTCATAGTTACATGACCCGAGGGCAAGAGAGGAGAAGAACAAGATATGAACACAAAAAGGACACCAATTACAAGGGTGCTAGAGTCCCAACCTCCAGATTCGAAAATACATGGGTCATAGTTACATGACCCGAGGGCAAGAGAGGAGGAGAACAAGATATAGCTTATTCATCTCAAAAACCTAACCATATAAAGGGACACAAAAACTGAAAAATGAAGCAGAGCCAAACCTGTATATAGTAAGAAAGCATTCCAATAATTAAACTAGCCTGACTCTTGTTAAAGCTAGAAAAAAACCAAAAAACACATTATGCAAAAACCAGCTTTAGATTTACCATGATAAGATGATTGATATTTAAAGTACCTCACAAATTTCATTTCCCCTTTGGAATTCTTCCATCATGACACGTAATGTGCTTGTTGACACGTTGTAGCTAGAGTTCATGCAAGGATAAGCAGGAGTTATTATGGGCATCAAGTGCAATCGGTCCTTGTAATTTCTTCTAGGATCCCAAAAAGGAAGCCCCAAAGATCCTTCTTGAATTGGACATAACATCACAGGATTTGGCCAGCGCCATAAATTATAGACCCTAAAAAACCGAGACACCAACATGCTAGGTAGAGCATTTGGGTATAGCTGGCAAATGCGTGCAACAAGCAATGCCCAATTAATACCACCAAGGAAACCAGTAACCTGGCCAAAAAATGAAAATTCAGTGCCTAAAAGGGAACATTTAATTGCACCAAAATTTGCATATATTCACAATAAAATTGAAATATAAGAGTGTTATCTTAATCTCCCTCACATTTGAATAAACTCCACGACGCTTTGCCCATAATCTCATACATCTCAGTGTTGTCCGAAATGTCTGCAAGAGAACATAACAGAAAGACAGTTAGGTCAGGTTTTCAAAACAGATGCATCAATCAATACATAATTGTATTATTTACAAACCTGGATATTTGGTACCAAACGCAGTATTTGATCAGTCACTCTGCATCCATTCAGACTGCGTACAGTTTGCTCATCCACATTTTGCAGTATAGATTCTTGTGAAACATCCAAGTCCTGCAAATGTTAAAAAAACAAAAATGAAGCAGAAGAGAAAAAACATGAATACTTGATTCCAGTATCCAAAAAATCATGAAGAACATCACTAATGTCAAAAGCTTTGCATATAGAGGCACAAGAGAACATATAAAATGTGCCCCAATCATGCAATAAACATAGATTATTGAGAGTGAAAGGAGAATATAACTAGAAAAATGCACCAAATAATGGGGAAATACAGATGGTTTCAGTAAAAAAAATACAAAGGACCCCAGAAAATTTTTATAGTCATCTAGAACGCATAAATGCATAGCATTTAATCTTCCTCAAAACCATATCACAAAAACTAACAAAAAAGGCCTGACTAAAACACAAACTAATCAAACTAAAGCGACGTTGTTCAATCATAGCTACATCCACCAACACAAAGTTATCTACACATTTTACAATTAGAAGTGACAAGCAAAGTTGAAGTTGAAAAAGAAAAATCACAAGACGAGATTCATACTTCAGGAATAACCCAGAGAGCAACATTTGCATAAAGAAGATCTATAGAAACACCACTAAACTTGAACTTCATCACTGGAACATGAGCATCAGGCACAGGATGTAGCTCTTGTACTTCAGGCATCTCTGCCAGCATTCTATAAAGTTCACCGAAGAAATCTTCCTGTATATGACATTAGAGTTACTTTCTTCTAACCATTGCATTCCAAATGGTAAAGTTCCAAAGATATAAAAGGCAAGTGAACTTACATTACGATTAGCATGTTTTGGTCCAACGCACAAGGTATCAATATCAGCACCAGGACCATGTACCTATTAAAATTAAAATTCAATCAAAGATGAAGTTTTCAACCATTTTTAAAAATCATCTCCAAAATGAGCAGACCAGCGATATTTGTTAAAAAAAAACCAGAAATGCTTAAAATCACATTGTCAAGACAATTTGTAACCAAATATAGTTTTAGTTCTTAGATTTCCTTCTTATAATTAATGTATTTTTTCCACTTCAATATGTACAGAAGTCAGACCAATGTCTAGTCATCTCCATTGACATCATATTAAAAGGAATGGTTATTTTCCTTCAAGTTAATTAAACTCAAAAGTCCTGGTATGCTGCCATTTCACTCGGACCCATTGCCAAACATGTTCAATACTTGATTTCGAACGTACGACTATATAAACTGCAAATAAAGTGGAAAACAAATAATAGTTGAGTTCAGTATCATGCTAAACAACAGGTTTGAAAAGGTCACCAGAATCGAACTATCTAACCATGAATATGAGAACAGCTTTTAAATGATCTCAAAGCCAACTTGAACAGCATGTACTACATAAAGAACCAAATATCATATGAGGAAAGCAAAAATTCAAGGTCATCTGAGTCTAAGACAGTAGCAAACTTAAGGGAAAATCTTCAAAAGTTCGGTGATTGAACCCGGAAAATCTTTCGAACAAATTCAAGAAAAAAGTGCCCAGTTTTTCCTTCACCAATTATCTGAACACAAATTAAGTCTATAAAAAAGAAAATAAATGAAGAGTGACATTAAATTGTGATTTAAAAAAATTCATTTATTGAAAGTTTATTAACTATCAGTTCTTTTACCTTCAAGGTATTTCAGATACAAGTTCAAGAAATAACCATCCAGTTTTTTTCCCTATCTATTCAGACTATTCTACCTAATCACAGCTCATTTCACCAATTATCTGAACACAAATGAAGTCTATAAAAAGAAAATAAATGAACAGTGACATTAAATTATGATTTTAAAAATTGTCATTTCTTGGAGGTTTGTTGACTATCAGTTGAAGACCTTCAAGGTATTTCAGATTCAAAGACTACGGGGAACCTGCTTTCCAAAGATAACTTATCTCAAATTTACATGATCACACGTGGAATTAGTAACAGGCCATATCCAATTTTCTGTTGATAAATGAGATGAGAATTTCATAAATTAGCTTTTCAATTCACTATTTTTAACATTAATAACATTTTTTCCACATAATTTAAGTTTGCAATTTGCCAGAGATACAATTTATAGTGAGGAGTTTCTAGTGTCATTTTAATCAATTTGTTAAATTCAATTTATCTTTTGAGGAACTCCTAAACAGAATTGTTCAAATAAGGTGTTGAATTAACAGTCATATAAGTCCCCGATTTCATAACTAATCAACTGTTCTGGTGTCCATATATTAGACAATACCTAACTAATTTTAATACTCTAGAATTGGCTTAAAAGATTCCAATAAACATGACAATACCTAACTAATTTTAATACTCTAGAATTGGCTAAAAGATTCCAATAAACATTTTCTAGTCTTTTTCATATCTAATATCACATTTTCTGATGTCTAACTATCTGGTTCTTAACGGAAAGACATTCGAGCTCACATATTTTGCATATTAAGCAAAGGGCACAGATGTGCAACTCAACTTTCATATTTAGTTGGCAAAAATAAAGATTGAAAAATGAAGGCTCGGCCAAATAACATATGAACAGAGAAGGAAATATTAATTTCAAATTCAGCAAGCTTTACCCAATAAATTGCTGAAATGAAATGAAGGAAAAAGCTGGTTACTCAACATCCAGGTGTCCTAATAAACATAAACGTGCTTATCATAATCCACCAGGCATATAAGAGCTTGTTTGGACTTGCAAGTTTTGGAGAAATTTTGAGTTTTGGGGAGAAAGTGTGAAAATGTGGAAAGTGATGGTTCCCAAAAAATGTTTGGTTAAAAATGAATTCGAGTAAAAAGTGGAGAAAACTTGTTGGACCAAACAAGCTCTAAAACTAAATATGATCTTACTCTAATCCATCATCTGTGAAGGAATATCATGAACATGAACAAATAGCCTGTGATCATTGTTTTAAAAAACCTTTTGAGGCTTGCGCCTTGAATCCCACCTCACTTAAGGCTTTCATTCAGCGCCAGGAATCCTACCTCATGTAAGGCTTTCATTGAATGCCTCAAAATGCCTCGAGTACCATTTGTGAGGCTTGCATCTCAAGGTTAAAACAAAAGCTAACAAACCCACTTGTCTAGCCTCTTTAAGGGAACAGAATTTTATTACCAACATTAACGCTTTGGGCTATTTTTTATAATTTACAGTGTTTTACATGTTTTTTTTTTTTTTTTAACTTATCTACCTATACATGGAAGGGAAATGAGAAGGAGAAGACAGCATTGCAATTGGAGGATAATAAGAATAATAAGGTAATCGAATATGTTTATGACAACATAAGAGACACTTTGGTTGTTTCTAATTCTACTAGTAGATTATATTTTCATTATGGGATTATTAGCTTCAGAACTATTTATTTGCTACTTTATTGATGTATTTTATGTTTATTTGAAAGTTAGACTTCAAAAATTTATGGAAAATATTTTAAGCTTTTTTATGATTTATAGGGAATTTATAAAGTATGAGCACAGTTTTGCATTTTAATATTGATTTGAATTATTTTTTCAGATCCAATTGAGGTTCACACCTCAAGGCTTACGCATCATTTCACAAAGGTAAAACACCCTTGGTACCTGATTCAGTCTTTTTAAACATTATAATTAATCATGAGGTAACCAAAATGTGGCAGTGTCAGAAAATTAAGGCCAGTAATATTTTCCTGTTAAACTTGTTATGAATTACACAAAACCTTCACAGGAAAAGCACAGACTATTAAATAGTCTTAAAAGATAAAAAAGCAGCATCAAGGAATCGAATGAAGAATCTATGTCCACTTGACTATCCACATAATGCAAAGGCCATAATCTGAAGAAATGAAGACCATATAAGTAGCAGTAATTATTAGAGAAACAAACATTAAGTAAAATTGGATGAATTCATACACCAAGCCGATAAGAACCAAACGTGAAAATCTTTGCATTTGCCTCTTGGACTAGCTGCTCATTAAAACCTCTAGCACGGCTAATATTCTTCACCCACTTCTTCACAATCTGAAATTTATTCAGAATTAATAATGTATATACCAATTGCTGTAAAAAGGAAATTCCAAAGTTTGAATATACAAGAAGTGACCTGGTCCAATCTCCCAAGCACTTCCTCCCTTCTGATAGCTTCTTCATGACTTTCATACAGTCCCGCGTCCGCGAGAAACTGATCACCGCATTAAAAATGAGTGAGTTATCAATTACCACAAACTTCTACTTGGTTATAAATTATTTAAACCTAGACCTAGTTAATTCAGAAGCTTGGTAGGTTGGAAAACAAAAAAATAAAGTTATTCTTTAAATCAATTCAGCAGAACCACAGGTTAGCTCATGTCATCAAACTTTTGAACTGCATGAAAAAGACTAGCATTCATTCCACTAAAAGGGGAAAAATGATCAAAGAAACTGGCCTTTTGCCAATTCTCAACAAAATATTGAAGATCAAGTCTCTTTTTCTTTGCTTGCCTTCCATAAAACACCAAAACAAGACCGTTGTGGCTCCAAGTCCATCCTAAGTCAGAACCTAAATGCTTATAAACTTATGTTGCGTTTAATATGGGATAAAACATAAGCATACAACTAGAACTAGCATTCCAAAAGATTTTATATCACTTTCTTCAATAAACTGCAGCAATTTATTTTATGCGACTGGATTCAACCTATGTGAATGGTCCATTTGTCATTTACGCAATTCAGATTTATTTATTATGTAAAGCTCCTAAAAGGAAATTGTAATTTCTACCCTTGGAAAGAACTTTCCATTCCCCATCTCTCACAGATGGCACCACTAAAGTGCACAGTTGCTCACGTCTAATTCCAATCTCAAAATTGAAATTCAGGAATTTTTTTTAATACCACACTCAAATTCAAGTTCAATTTTTAAAGGCTATATTTTTCCAACTTCAATTCGAATCTGAGATCCACTGAGAACAAGCATATGATAACTGTTCTATCTTCTGCAAGCTAATAGTGATATACCCTAATTTTATTCCAAAGAAAACCTATCTCAACTTTTCATACAAAATTTCAACAGAATTTGCATAAAGCTTGTCAGCAAATGTATAAAGAACCAACCTTTTCCAACTCCCTGGTCTTAATCACATCGAATTCAGTGGGCCCACCAGTTGAGATTGGCTCAGATAATCCAACACGAGTAGCAATAGCAGAGTTACTCAATCCAGGACTACCCATAAAGTATCCTCTTCTCAACAGTTCAATATATTTTTTTTTTCACCAAGATTCCAAGAAAAAAGTAAAAAAGAACAACAACAGATAGCTCTGGTCTTTATTTCATTCAAAAGTAACAATGAACTCTTGATAAACAAAACGATGAATAAATTCAATAAAGTAAAAAAAAAAAAAAAAGGATTCACTCTTATTTTTTATTCAATTCGAAAAGGGGATACATATGCCGAAATTACAACAAACCACGATCAGGAAATAAACCTCCAATTTCCTCAATTATTTTGACAAAGTTCTCACCCTCTCCCAGATTCAAAACCTAGAAATACATAGAACGACGCCCCGATCTCTCTTCGTGGATTTCCAAACAACGTTGTTTATCTCTTCAACGGTGTAGGGTCTTCTGTAAACAATCGGAACCCTAAAAATCAATCAAAACATTAAAGTTAAAGATAATACACAAAACACGCCCTCATACACGAACACCTGCACTTAGATATACATGTATAATTGTATAAATATACATAGAGAGGGGGTGAGTTACTTTTGGAAAGTGGGCAAGAGGTAGAAAACCACTATTGGGACAAAATTGTTGCAATAATAAAGAAAGAAAAAGAAAGGAAAGATAAATAAACATATTGTGGGAATGGAATGGATTTTATCTACATTGGGGCCGCAGTGCGGTGGGGCCAGTCACCTTTATAAAAAGTTTACCCAACACAGTTTAAAGACCAAAGTCCTCTTTCCCTAGTGGTTAAGACTGAGGTATTGCTGGCTGAGGTTCCGTGTTCGAGTCCTCTTACCAGCAGGGTGGAACCGTGCCTCTCCAAAAAATCTCTCATACGCGTAGGGCCAAGCGGTGTATACTAACCCGTAGGGCCAGGCCGGAGGGGGGTTTCTGGAGTATGGGGCCGCAGTGCGGTGGGGCCAGTCACCTTTATAAAAAGTTTACCCAACACAGTTTAAACCCGTAGGGCCAGGCCGGAGGGGGGTTTCTGGAGTATGGGGCCGCAGTGCGGTGGGGCCAGTCACCTTTATAAAAAGTTTACCCAACACAGTTAAAAAAGGTTGTATGGAATATGGATACGGGGATGTTTTGGTGGAATCATGAATTTGTAAGCGAAAATAATTGAAAATTATGTAAAATGATGGATTTTATATAAATATATGGGATGGGATGTAAATTGAAAATTTGAAACGAAAATAGGAGAAAAACATCAAGACTAAACAATTTAGCAAAAATATATAATATATAATTTAAACATCCATTTCCATATAAATAAATAATTAAAAAAAATCAAACTAAAATTTGACAAAATATTGTATTGTCTTCACTTTGTCCTCTGTTTGATAAAGTATTTATAAATAATTGTTATAAATATTATTTATAAATAACGACGCTACAACATTTTGTTGATTTATTTTTTTATGGAAAATAAAAAAATATTGTATGAAAATCTTTGACTAGTCGAAATTGTTGATTTTCAAAAAAAAAAAATGTTCGATGAAATGTTATCATGTAATCGTTTATAAACAAGTTTTACCAAACATGTTTTCTTAGGATTCAATTTATCATTGTTAGGTAAAGAAAATATTTGTTACATATCATCGTTTACATATTTTTATAGATTGATGAGATGAGATAAGGTGTAGAACTGAAAGTGGGAGAAATTTTTTGTTATTATTTTATTGATAAGATGTTGATCAAATTAATTCTCGTCACATTATCTGTTGATAAAAAAATAAGTGAATTATAACGTACATACTACATACATATAGCATAATTGTCCGCGTAATTCGCAATCACCTTCACTCATCCGTGTGCTATGGCGTAGCCACGTGAAATTTGAAGAGTTTTTATGTTTATAAAAAAAAAATACGCTTTTCCCAATTCTCTCAATAGTCACTCCCTCTAACCGTGATTCTTTCCAGAATTTTGGAATTCAAGACAAGATCTGCCTTGGTCCCTCACATGCTCACCTATCAAATTGGCAATCAAGATCGAACGTGTTCTTGCTATTTCTTCCTTGCCATCCTTTTTCTTTTTTCTATTTTTCAATACTGGCATTTCTCTTTTAATGAGTGTTCTTTCTACAATTACCCACTTTTTTCTAGCTAGACATAAATTTCTTTTCCCCACACATTTCTCATATTAATTAAATGCAAAACTCAATAACAAGACACGTGGCAAGTCTTATAACTGATCTCTAAAGTTGGCCTTTTGACACTAGAAAATTTTATTTTACTTTTAGCACTTGTTTGATTTTCATTAAAATGTTCTCTTTTTCTACAGTATTAAATCTTAATCATCCATTAAAAATCAAACTCACAATTTTTTACTTTTCAACCATCCATTCTCCTAAAATTCACTATTCATTTAAAAAAAAAAAAAAACTCATTTTAAACAATACCAAACACACAATTAATCACAAAATTTCTATAACAATTCTCCCTTTCCAGCCCTAAGTTTGGAAAATGAACTGATAACCTGTTCTGCAAATATCCATCAAATATATTGTTCACGGTGTTCTAAAGGTTCAAGCTAAGTTCCCTAATTTATAGGCTTTCATTTGCTGATGGACAAAAGGTTATGTAGGGGGAAAAAAAAAATAATAAGTTCAGAGTAAAATATCATTCAAAACAGCTTTTCTCTGCAAGAAGCAATGTTAATACAAGTACTGGACAAATATCTATACTGAAAATGATTACACCACCACTGGATGTTCAGACCACTTCACCTATTTGATTTGAATGTACAACTATAGTAAAATAAGATAAACGGTCAACAGCCTTCAATCTTCACATACTTCGCAAAATGGACAAGGTTGGGACATCAAGGACGAGAGCCGAGATATATTACAGCTTAAGAAATGCAGAAACAAACTGGATAGCTCAAGTAGCAGTTTCACTTCTTCTCAGCAGTTCCTGGAAAACCAAGTCAAACTTTATAAAACTTTTCAATGCTCACACAGTTCATCAGAAAGAAAATGACAATTTACAATATGGAGGAGGGAGGGGGTTTGAAAAGAGGGGCATCACCTCTCAACCAACAAAACCTGTCAAATTAGGGAGCTATGGTCTGATATGGGGATTTTTTTCCATTTCTTTGGGTGAAAAACAATAACCTATTCCCACTATACAGCATTAACCTCGCTCAAAATCTTTCAAAGGTTTGCTCTTCTGATTTAACTGCCACTTACTAATTATTCCTTCTAAACCTCAAAATCCAAGTCTAATAATGCAGCAAAGCAGAGCGAGAATTCTTAGCTAGGTGGGAACACCCAAAATCGACACAAGCCAATTAAGGAATCCTTGGCTGAATTAATGCTGTTGGGGCGGAACTAAATCAAATGGTGAATCATTCCTGCAGGACTGAATCAGTTAAAGGACTGGATGAATGGACTTGAACCATTACTGCTAAATTAAAGAAGCTGACCGTTAAAGTGGGATGAAAGGTAATTGCTTTATTTCCTTTGCACTTTTATTTTGCTTATTTCCTTTATTAGTTTCTTACTTTAGATTCCATGTCCAAACATATCAGAACTCAGTTTTTTCTGCAATTAATTAAACATCATTGTTTTGGATTGCTATTCCAATTCTTAATATTGATTTTGGAAATGAATGCTTACATTACTACACCATATCGGTATCAATGCACGATTCAGTCTCAAGCATGGCACCAAGAACGAGACCAGCATTTCATGATAGTTGATACCAATGTTGAGGCTCAACCTCGGGAAGAGATAACTCGGATGTGACAATAGATGGATTTGTTTCGAACATGTTCCGAAAATCAAAACTCTTTAGAAACTAATTTTTTTATCCATTTGCTTGACAATTTTGGATTCAAATTCAAAGAATTCGACAAAAAAATCTTACTACGAGCTCCATTCAAAAAATAGAGGTCATTTTATTCAGTGACGATGGTGTTATAGATGTTGGTAACTATTATGTAATTTTAGGAGATTAATTCGAGAAATTGTGAAAGTTTTTAGTTTAAGTATTAATTCCTTATGAATAATTTTCTAAGACGATATGTTTTTGATTCAGATTAGATTGATTGTTGTACTCTAATTATTTATCAATATCCAATAGTTTGTTAAAGTTACGTATTGAATTAGTAAAAAAAATATGAATACTTTTTTACATGGTTTCAGTTTCCTAATCTCATAAGAAATAACAATTCCACATGTTGTGTCGCATTTACTGTCATGTACCATGCAACCTAACATGTAGTCATGTAGTTTTGGGTACATTGGGTGAGTACTGCTAAGCGTGGGGAACAATTCACGCCAGGTTGGTTCACGCACTGTTATTATTAACAGGCCAAAGGCGTCGACGGTGGCACAACTCAAGATAAGGTGGGTGCAACACCGAGGGTTTAGGAGTTCCTTCTGACCCAAACACGTAGTGCAACTAAGGTGGACAAAAACCTGTTTGCCAAGGCAATATGGAAAGCAAGGTAGCATCGCTCTTAAGTTACAACAATGTAAAAAAAATAAAAAATAGACTTGAGGCTAAAATTGGACCTACCAGAGTTCCAAGGAAAATAACTTCCTTGACTTGCTACAAGTCAAGGAAAATATTCTTGGTCTTAAAGTGTTCGATAACAAACATCGAGTATCTTTAGAAAAGACTTTTTTAGGGGACGGATGCCAGCTTGGTGGCAACAAGCCAAATCAAACCGTGCATGAAGCGGCAAACCCAAAAGATCGAATTGTGAATGGAACTGAAGAATCATCTCAAAAATGCCTTCTTTTCATTCAATTACAATTGCACGTTGTGCCATCGGTTTAAAAACTCAAGGCAGGAAATACAGTTTTTGGCAAATATTGGTTAGAATTTTTTCAAGTACTGGCCCAAATGACATTATAGAGTGAAGAATAGAGTCAATGTCTGTTGGGATGAAGAGGCTTGAATACAAGAAGTGTTGAACATGTTTGCACCTTTTGTTGTTTCGTTGTCACACCAAAAGGCTATGCAACTATAGAAGCAAACCTTTTGACATGTAGTCAACTATCAACTCCTGTAGGAGATGATGGGAGCAACCATGAGCCCTTTTCTACAGTTCATCTGCCGTAGCAACTACTACACAGGAAAATTAATTGGTCTTAGGTGGCCAACCATAACTCTGTAGGACACGACGCACAAGAGGTGGGCCTCACTGTTTGTCTACAGTGAATTGTTGAATAGATAGGCACGATGTCCAAAGGCTAGTTCTAAATCAAGATTTTTTGCTGACGAAGATGAAGGGGGAGAATATAAAGTAGCGCCATTATTTTTTATGTTGCTGAAAATAACGTACTACCTGAAGAACGAGGGGTCAGGTGACGTTGGACAGCTTCTTGTCATCCTTAAAAGTAATGACGCCAACTTCCAACAGAACACCATTTTCCAATCAACATCATGTAGGGGAAGGTGTTGCTTTATCTTGGACTCGTGGAGCTGCAAGACTATGTCGCCAAAGCAGTGGTGCAAAATTGGATCTTTGCACTGAAAGACAACCTAGACCTTACTATTTAGCTTGGTTAAGAAAAGGTACAAAAGTCGTGGTAGAGAATACTCTATTGGGTTAATGTATAAGATTATTAAGGTTTAAATACTTAGGCCTTCACTTTTGGTGGTTGGAAAGTGTTAGGCCTACATTTTTGGTTATTGGAATGTGATTTATTACCCAATGTGGCAGGATACCTCTCACTGCAACTGAGGAGAAAAGTTTCTTACCAACAAAGGGTTGTCTTGAAGGAAAAATGAATTAAGTTCGGAATTATTTCCATATCGTTTGGCAACGAATCAACGAAGTTTGATAATGGAGGGCTTATGGAGTTTGATCCGGGAGTTCCATTTAAGCCATGTTGACAAAAGATCACTTGCCCGAGCATGAATATGGTAAATTAGCAACAAATGAAATTAGGCCAGTGGAAATAGCAGAATCGATCAACCTAGAAGCATAACATCTAAAACTATTGAGACGTATCAAAATGGCAAGTCTTTAACGGGAAATGTTTGGTTCATTATTGAGAGGAGGCAGAGGTAGCTCATTGGAAGACGGTAACAACTCAGAATCAAGGGCGAATCTTTTTCACCAGGAGAGAATAATACGATTAGAAAAGTGGAACAACAAATTCTTTGCTTGGTGGTAACAAACTAAACCAACAAAAGCTAAGGGATCCACTGATGAATTGAATGTTGCTTTTGGTGAATCATTGCTTACTTGATGGAATCGATTAAAGGGCTGGATTAACGAACTTAAGCCCCTGTTTGGTTTAGAGCTTTTGTGGAGTTTTTGTGATTTTTTTAAGAATGTGTGGTTTAAAATTGTTTTAAAAGTCAAAAATTGTGGGTTTGACTAAGAATAAATGGTTGAAATTGAATGTTTGTAATAGTTGTTTTTCAAAAAAAAAAAAAAAAATGGGGCTCAAACAGGGGCTAAATCATTGCAACTAAAATAAAGAAGCTGACGGTTAGTACTGGACCATAGATGATTGATTTATTTCCTTTCCACTTCATTAATCTTGCTTATTTCCTTTTTCAAATTTCTTGTTCTAAGTTCCATATCTGAATTTATCAAAAATGATGCACCAACATGAACGCATGTGTCCAACACAACACGTGTCCGACATGAGATTCTTATCTTTAAAAAAAAAAATGTACTAACACTATATGCCATCGACACGTTGATTAAATTCTTTATTTACTTATATAATATAATAAATTTAATTTTATAATTGTTATTAACTTTTTTTGTTGAAAAATCTTAAATGTGTATTTGGTATTGTTTAAAAGGAGTTTTTTTTTTAAATGAATAGTAATTTTTAGGAGAATTGATGATTGAGATTTTGTTGAAAAGTCAAATATTGTGGACTTGACTTTTAGTGGATAGTTGAGATTATGTACTGTAAAAAAGAGAAAATTTTGATGGGAATCAAACAAGGGCTAAATGAGTCCATACTTATTATTTAATATAATAAATTTTAGTTAAAAATATGTAATATTTCTGGTAAAGAAAGAAAAATGACTATAGTATAGTGTCCGAAGAGTGTCTGCATCTCATATATGTCCGACACGTGTAAAATATGGACATGCTACTGTATTTGAAGTGTTCGTACGATATAGATTCATAACTCTTTTTTTCGCAATTAATTTAGCATTACTCATTTTGAATTGTTATTCCAATTCATATTATCTATTTGAATTAGCGTTCGCGAGATCAGCCTTTTTCTTATTGATTATTCATTACCTTCTTCGCAGCCCTATACTACTCACTAGCACACTATATTGACAAATATGGATTTTAAATGCCACTATGGATCCATCTTCAGCCGGAATGTATAAAAAACCATGATCGCAGTGACAAACAAACATTTACCCAGTGTTTAGAAAATTGGATCAGATCGACCGGTACAACCGAAAAAACCGAGAACTAATTGAGAAATCGGTCTGGAATAGCCTTAAAGCCAGCTATTACAAAATCGGACCGGAAACCAGGTTTTTGTAGCGGTTAAACCGCAACCCAGTTAACCCGGTCCAACTTTTATAATAAAACAGGTTTTTTTAATATAATAATTAATTAATTATTATTATTATTAAAAAAAAAAACTGAGGCGGGGGCAATTTAATCTACCGCCTCTTTGCAATTGCCTTTAGACTCCAAGTCAACAACCCAATCCCACATCAATTTCTGATGTGGGATTGGTGTCAAATTCGTTTTTTTTTTTTTTAAAGTTGTTTTGTTATTTTTTTTAAACTGAAATTATAGAGAATTAATACCACAATAAGTATAAAATATTTGTGATTGATGTTTATATGTTATTTAAATATTGTTTTTATCTTATTTTTTATGGGTTAGAGTATTTTGAATATTTTGAAATAAATTGTAGTGTAATAAATAAAATTAACAACCATAAATTTATATTTTCTTTGAATTAGTAATTTTGAAATTAAAAAGTTTTCATCTAAAAAATCTATTTTTTATATAAAATCTATTTAAAACCTTAAAAATGGTTAAAATAATATTAAAAATCTATTTTTTGGAATAATTATTTAATTGAAACTGATTCAACTCTGGTTGGACCTTCTGACCCGTTGTCTTTTCCGGGTCGAAACGATTTCTGATTTTCTGAACATTGCTTTTACCAAGTAACTTTTACACATCCAAAGACAATATTTCTAGGGAAGAGAGAAGTAACAATTTAAATCCAGTAAATCTAATGATTGGTGTTTTTTAAGATTTGGGTGCATTGGAGTGCTAAAGATGCTTCCTTTTACGAATGCTAAATTTTAGGTTTACCAGTTTGGCAGAGGCAACAGATTGGTGTTGTCTTTCTTTCTTCTCACGTAGGCACTCTGCGCACCAGTTGGAGAAATCCTTTTGATATTTCCTCAGCTCTCTGAATACAGAACTGCAGGAAGACATTGATACAAATTTGTGAAGAGGAAAATAATTACATCTGGAATAGCAAAACAATTTATTATGAAGAATGTAAGAATTAGATGGACAAAATTAATTCCCATAATCATGGGAAATCTGCAACTACAATAAAAAATAAAAAATTAGTCACAACTGGTGCGATGCAGAAGTTAGTCCAGGAAGTAATTACTTGGATCTCAACTTAAAAGTATAATAAATGGAATTAAACATATTTATTATAGAAAAGCCTGGACGGATATTACTAAACAGTAAATGAAAAAATAGTAATCAAAAGTGACTTTGTACAGATAGGTGGCTAAGAGGAGGAGGGAACGTTAAAAAGTCTATTCTCAGCATATAGGTTATGGCATTCCTTAAGCGTCAAACAACAAAATTATGTAAACCAAATAGAATAGGAGGTTTATGGCTTAATATTGTTTCTCTTTCCAACTTGCATTAATCCGACATGTATGACGCATGAAATGGGAACAAAGAGAGAGAGAAGAAACAAGACAATCATAAAACAAATACAGATAAAGAAAGAAGACAACTTTCAACTTTAGCTGCATACAAAGCGAAAGGACTCAAAAAGGCATTTTAAGATGTAGAGCAAACTGCTTTTCTTGCATGGGAGTGAAAAGGAAGAAGATGATCTGTAATCCTTTTGCACAGAATGCATCCCCAGATATAATGCATATCCTTAACTCATTTAGAAGGAAAGGAGGCCATCCATAGCTTAACTTTCGGTGTTAAATGTGAAAACGTAATTGAGCTAAAAATTATTAAAATGCCACAGATGGCACAAATAGTCAAATACACATATATTATGGTTGAAACCTACACAGGTTGTCTACACACCATTGACTCCACTTCATCAAAGAATTTCGTAGATGCTGAAACAGTGAAAGAAAAATAGAGTTAAGGGTAGGGGGTCACTTACCTCCTGCACCAAAGCAATAAGTTTATCCTATTTCCAGATGTGGTGGCTCTAGCACCATGCCGATGGCGACCGCGATGAAGAACTGCTCGTCCTGGGAGGTGAGGATAGTCGAAAATCTCCTATGAAATAAAATTACAAATTTCAATTGAGTTGTCAAACACCAATATGAATTTGATAGGCTTTGTGGCACGCTACTTTCTACTTCAAACTTGAGGCTGTGTAATTTAAATTTTCTTTACGTATCAACGCAGTGTTAGGTTAGATTTGTAGACAGGTTTGACTGATCCATTTTTAATTTTTTTTCAAATTGTACAAGGTCTTTTCAGACTCCTATGTCAATTTCAACTTAGAAAGTTCTCAATTTATATCCTGGTGGATTGTAACTTATAACTGAAATAAATGGGTGCAAGTCTCTTAACTGGTCAGAAACACATAGCACCAAGTTATACAAGGACTCAAGGAGTAAAACTTAAGACATTTCAATGAAAAAAATATAGCACTGCAGGAGAAATCACTTACCTCCGACTGAGTTTCGGTATTTACATGTTTCTCGCACCGCACACCACGGAAGAACAGTTCACCGCCAGAAAATTGCTTCCCTAAGCAGACATTCAAGGTGACTTCTGAGTCGTCCACATGGAAACCTACAAAAGCAAAGCTCTTGAGACTCCTACAAAAGAACTTTTACGGTGTTCATAAGTAGAATTCAGTGGAAACAAACAAAGAATAAGACAGGTCAAATTTTTCATGGTAACTGTACAAACTCCCAACTGAAGATTGAGTTTCCAAGTTTCTTGATAAACAATTCTCACAAGTTCCATCTAATCAATAGGTAATGTAACATTAGAAACTTCCCACTCAATTGAATGACAAGCCAAGACTCATCCAACAGAAGAATCCTGATACCCTGAAAAGACCCTGGCTAGACCACATTTGCCTTGACAGCTTGTTCCAAGCCTGAAGTACTAGCCCAAAATACTCAAGACCAAAGTAGTCAACTAAGTAATTTATAACCATTAACGTAATTTCCCTAATCAATGTAGAATGGCACGTCACAAATTCAAACAGGAAGGTTTAGCTGTATTCCGAAACTTACAGACAGCAGATACCATAAATAATGAAGAGTTGAGGAGCCATAGTGTCGTCACCTACCTAGGTCCAAATCTCTATCAATTCCATACTCAACCACAAAACCATGATGAGCATCAAGTGTTGACCCACCAACTTCCGGAAAGAAAACTGCAACAGATTATTCAGTTCAAAATTCAAAAGATTATATTGAAGTCACCATCATATACTTGATTCATTAAGAGCAGAATGATACCTTTCGATATAGGGCGTATGAATTCTTCCATGAACTTATCCAGCATGGTTTCCATACCAAAATCGTCAAGAACAGCACCATACTTATTCATTGTATTAGGTCTCATGATTCTGAATTTTGTCTCATGCACCCACTTCTCAAAATTTTCTACCTAAGCAATCAGAACCTGATAAGAAAACATAAAAGCTAAACTGCTAGGAAGAATTAAGTAAGAATGCTGCATAACGATGAGAAGGTAACAAAATACCTCAGCCAACAACATTTCGCAGAAACGTGGTTGGAGCATTTCAAATGTAAAAATTCCTGGAGTGGGTTCAGAAATTATATTTCTAAAAGCCTGTTCAGTGTTCTCGTTGATAGCCTTCAGAAAAGAGGGAACAAAGAAGGTTGTAGCATGCATGGTGTAAAGCTCCCTATGTAGGCGCTGAAAATGCAAAGTTAACTTCAATAAATTCGTAGAAAAAATCAACAATTATCAGCTGTAAAACAAAAGAGAGTTCTTGTAAATTCGTATACAGTTGTCAAAAGATACAGTGGCATCTTACATGCTAACACAATACCCTTTATGCAAAACAAGCACAAGGTTGTCCATCAAGCTCAACTAACGACAGGATGAGTAATGTGACAGAGATGAGAATTTTACATATTTGCCCTCTTTGATCTTTTGATAAAAAGTTGGTATTTTAAGCATTTCCACATATACAGGAATATCTCCAACCATTTCAAGATGATTCTACCCAAATGCAATGACCGAGCACTCTAGAAGTACTAGATATCACATCATAGATTTTATATAATATAGAACTTGCAAACTCAAATTCCTTTTCACACTGATTAGTTTTTCACTGTAGCAGGTATAGAAGAATCAATAGAAAAGTTGTGGGACCATGAGCAACAAAGGTTCATTTATCTTTGAAGTACCATTATGCAGTGTTCTTCGTTTATGAAAGATCAACAGTTCAAGACATCCCTTAAATAAATGGATATATACTCATTATATTAAAATTGTTGTACTTGTCTTCAGTCAACGGTTTCAGAAATAAAACGTACCTGATAGTTGGATATAATCTTTTGCCTGTATTCTCTATGCTTCTGGAACTGTTAAAATAGAGTAATTGTAAATTTAAAATAGTTAAATGAGGTACCTCATGCATTTCACAGTGTACTTTCATAATTCAATGCACCACATTCTTAATTCATAGACACTTAGAACATAGGCTGTTATAATTCACACCAGCTCGCAGCTGGCAGCATGCCTTTCCACCCAAATTCAACAATTGACATGTTATAAATCTAATGCATACGACCATATGCAAGTCTAAGACAGCTGTACTGACCCGGATGCGTTCACTTTCAGGGGAGTATCGGAGGAGGATATCACGCATGTACGTGACCTTCACCTCACGCGACAGGGGAAGGAGGTTGGATGGAAGGTACCTCTCCATTGAGCTGAAGAGAAACGGGCTAAAGTCCAAATCCAGGTTTTCATAGTTATCCGGCTTGTGATCTGCGTTGGGATTGAGCCTCAGCCTGTTTGTTACATAGGATGGCAACACTACCCCATTTTGCTGTCCACCGTTATCATTATTACTGTTTCCATTGGAGTGAGGTAATACGGACCCATCAGACGCATTTCTGGGTGCTGATTGGGAAGGAAGGGGTGGAATCGGGTCGACTTGCCGATCAAGTGGTGCTGATGCGCCGTTGTTTGACATGGATGTGGAGTGAGGGAATTATTCGTTGAGAGAAAAATAGATATTTAGGTGTAAATGAAAGTGTGCAGAGATATAGTTCAGGGTTAGAGAGGCATTTTGGAGTAGAATTGGGGTTAGGGTTTCAGGGAGAACGAAGAAGACGATGAGAACTAGGGTTTATTTGGTGTTTAAATTTCGAGGTTGCACGAAGGAGAACGTGCTACTGATGGTGACAGTAAATTTTGTTAGTTTATAAGGGGCCATGTGTCCACTTTATTGTTTTCAAATCGTTTTCTGTTTTAATTTTTTTTCGAAATAGCAATAACACGTTATCTTCTCTATTTTTCAAAACGTATTTTCCAAAACATAAAAAAAAAAACTTTTGTTTCATTCTCGTTGTTTTTAAGAGCCTGGTTGATTTATGTAAGAGAAATGTGAATTCAATGAAGAAGTTGAAAAAAAAAAATCAGAACCAAACAAGGAATAACTCTTTTTTTCTACAATACTTAGGTAGCGTTCTGTTTGTATTTTATTTTGTATTTTCATTTTCGAAAATGTTTTATATTTCCTGTTTTCTTTTTTGTTTTCAAATTTGCTGAAAACGCGTTTGGTTTGTTATTTCTGAAAACTGTTTTTGAAAATGAAAAGCTGGAAAACATGTTCTGTTTGAAATTTTGCAGAATACTACTTAAACTATTTTTAATTAATTTGCTTGCAGAATACTACTAATTCAAACTCAAATTTCCTTTCACAATACATTGAAAACATGGTTACAAGCAATACACTAATGTGAGCATTAAGAGTCTATATTAACACAGCTTGGTCAGGTTCGGGATTTAAAATAGCTCTACTTCTATTAAAATTCAGAAAATGCAAGTTCTTTCAAAACCACCAGAGTCCATTTATCAGTGCATTTTTTGAAATATAATAACAAAAATTCTCACTTAATTTTTTTTTTTGTAATGTTGATATTTAATTCAATAAAACTTTATTTAAATTTAGTTCCAAGTTAGGATAATTTAAAAAAAAAAAAAATTATTTAGGCTTAATCCAAGTTAGGATAATTCTAAAAAAAATAATAAAAAAATAAAAAATTTATATTAAGCTTAGTTCTAAGTTAAGATAATTCTTAAAAAAAAAAAAAATCCCAAAACGCGTTTTCCGCGTTTTGGACATTTTTTTTCGAAATACACACAAAACGTCCAAAACGAGGTTTTGGGCGTTTTGCGTTTTGTGTACAAATTTTTTTTTTATTTTCCAAAATGCGTTTTCGAAAATGGTAAAGAGAACGCGTTTTTAGCGTTTTCGAAAATAAAAACAGAAAACGACCCCAAAACAGCAAAGAGAACATGGGCTTAGCCTCTGTTCTCTTTACTGTTTTGAGGTCGTTTTCTGTTTTTATTTTCGAAAACGCTAAAAACGCGTTCTCTTTACCATTTTCGAAAACGCATTTTGGAAAACAAAAAAAAAAATTGTACACAAAACGAAAAATGCCCGAAACATCGTTGATGTTTCGGGCGTTTTGTGTGTATTTCGACAAAAAATGTCCAAAACGCGGAAAACGCGTTTTGGGATTTTTTTATTTTTTTATTTTTTTTTATAGAATTATCTTAACTTAGAACTAAGCTTAATATAAAGTTTTTATTTGTTTTTATTTTTTTATTATTTTTTTTAGAATTATCCTAACTTGGAACTAAGCCTAAATAAAGAATTTTTTTTTTTTTTTTTTGAGAATTATCCTAACTTGGAACTTAGTTTAAATAAAGTTTTATTGAATTCAATATCAACATTACAAAAAAAATTAAATGAGAATTCTTGTTGTTATATTTCAAAAAATGCAATGATAAATGGACTCTGGTGGTTTTGAAAGAACTTGCATTTTCTGGATTTTAATAGAAGTAGAGCTTTTTCAAGTCCCAAACCTGACCAAGCTGTGTTAATATAGACTTTTAATGCTCACATTAGTGTTTTGCATGTAACCATATTTTTAGTATATTGTGAAAGAAAATTTGAGTTGGAGTTAGTGGTATTCTGCAAGCAAATTAATTAAAAATAGTTTAAATAGTGTTCTGCAAAATTTCAAACAGAACGTGTTTTCCAGCTTTTCATTTTCAAAAACAGTTTTCAGAAATGACAAACCAAACGCGTTTTCAGCAAATTTGAAAACAAAAATGAAAACACAAAATACAAAACATTTTCGAAAATGAAAATACAAAATAAAATACAAACAGAACGCCACCTTAGTGTTCGGCAAGTGTTGATTATAATCAATACAATTTTTAACACCACTTTTTAATTACACGTCTTTTCTCTCTCCAATTTTTATATACACATCATACCTAAAAAACATTATAACATCAATCATGAGGTGTTATGAAGTTGTCGAAAACACACTTAATTTTAACAATACATTATAATAATAATAATAAATATTCAACATGGAAACCTGAAACTTTTTCTCTAATTTTTATCCACACAATATCATATAATCACTATTCAAAACTTCTTTTTTCCCAAATAATGAACAAAGGCTAAATAAGCTTCTGTTTAATAAAATTGTCTATAAATAAATATATAAACAACAAATTTTTAATTACACATGTTTCCTCAAATTATTTTTTAATATGTTACTTTAAAATGTCACATTTTTTATAGGGAAATTTTTTTTACCAAACATATACTAAATTAATAGATTGGAAACACGGGAGTTAAATGTTTCAATAATCATTCAAGTTATTAAAATTTGTCCGTTTGCAATCCATCGTCACTCTCAGAAATCCGTTACATGATTCGGTGATGTGAATAATGAAAATGTCAAGTGAGGAGTTATTATGATTATTAAGAAAATTACAACTCACTCAAAGTAATATGTTATATTACTTATCAGCTTATACTTGGCCACGGTTTACTTATCAAACTTCAAAATACTTCTCAATGGTCACTCACATTTAAGATGTTACACTTCATCCATCATCCACCGTATTCATTCCCTTCATTGCTAACTCATCGCACGAAAATCTTACATGGCAAGTTCCTATTGTTGAGAAAATTATACATCAACCAAAACAACAACTCATCAAAATTACCACATGCGAAACTCAACTTTCATGACTCCATAGACTTCTTGAAGCCCCAATAATGTGTCCTCGATTTCATCTCTGAAATATTCTAATCCCCAATTCACTCATCTTACCCACACACAACTAAAGGCTTGTTTGGTAATGGAATGAATTCTTGATTTTTTCTCAAAATTATTTTCAACCTCAGGAACCCATCACTTTTCAACTCTTCAATCACACATTCCCCTAAAACCTTTTCTAGAGGACTCGTCGTTTTACACATTTCTAGTAAAATGCATTTACATTGCATGTGAATTTTTATCATTATTGTGGAATTATTATATTTTTGAAATTTTTAATAATAATTTAAATACCAATTGCATTTTATATTAAGCATCGTGTAGTTGAGACATATTAATATCATATTTACTAAATTATAATGTATTATAACTAATATTCGCACCCGTGTAATTCACATGACATACATAAAATGATTATTTATTAAATATGAAATTGTAAAAAAGAGAAAATGTGATAATAGAAAAAGGGTAATCATTACACAAAAAAGACAGTAATCATTTATAATTGTTGTTAAATTACAAAATACATAAACTACTAATCAAAATTTTGAAAGACTTCTTTATAGACCATTTTTGTAGTAGTATTGGTCTGTTTACCATCTTTATTATAAATCATAACTTTCAATCCACTACGATTTGTCACCCTCGACACAGCAACATATAATTATCCATGACTGAATACCAAATTTTCAAGTACAGTCCAACATTTGAAAGTGATTATCCTTGCTTCTTGTTTCTAGTCAATTTTGTATGAAACATTCATCGAGCACCATAAGAAGGCGTCTCGAAAAATTAATAACATAATTGAACACCACACAAATAAGTAAAAAAGGGGGAAAGAAAACAAATGAAGAGAGAGAGGCATTAAAGACGTGCTAGCTTGTAAAATTGGTTTGATAGTAGGAATATAGGTTAAATTGAATGAAATAAATACACATATCAGGTAGTTATAAAATCGCAAATCAATTGTAAGGAATAAGGTTTAAACATACGCAAACCAGGTGGTATATAAACAATTATTATATGTATTATATAACTTGTAACTTGCAATATATGAACTATGACATATGTGACCTTAAAGTGCAAATGTGACCTGATGTATTAATCGTGACATGTAGCTTGAACTGTTAATTGTGACCAGTTTCTTGGATATGTCGAATTAATACATAACCCATTAAATATGACTAGTGACATGTGAACTATAACTTGGAATCCGCAACATATGAACCGTGACATGTGACCTGAACTATTAAGAGTAACCAGTGTCCTATTAAAATTGATATGTGACCAAGGGAATTTATGACTCGTGACCTCCAACATATGGAATGCGACGTGTGACTTGGGTGTGAATTGTGACATGTGACATAAACAATTAAGTGTGACCAATTCTCTTGATCGTGACCTTTGAACTGTTACTTGTGACTATGTTGCATTTTCACATGTGACCTTAAAGTGTGACATGTGATTGTCATAGCCGCCGACTTTGCCACCACTTTCAACACCATCAGCGACCACCACCATCGAACACCACCACCACCTTCGACACCCACAACCACCACCATCCCACACCAACAACACCACCACAAGAAGTTGATGTCAATTAAAGAGCCCCAGCCAGGGCCACAATTAGCTTCGCCTTCTGTCGATGCTGATTAAAATTACCATTATTGAACTTAATGTGATTAGAGTGATGATTATTGTCTTCGATCTCCACAATAAATGTGTTTTTGGGATGAAATAGGTCTAATTTCTAATTTGGACCCTAAAAAGGATTAAACAGTGGGGCCAATGTTTCATGGCTATGAACTTCTAGTCAATGATGATATTTCTGATCCAGGAGATAAGGTGTACTCTAAGTCAGACAGTGGAGATAAGTATAAAGTAGATGGAGAAGATAGCTCTTTGTTGCAGATTTAGCATGCAGTTAGATTTTCCTTCTTGTAGACGTTGCCTATTTTAGTTAGTACTGCTCCAGGCGATGTCATTCTCAGCAAAATGTATACTCCTCGAAGGACGAAATCCTCATGTCTGGTAACTCAGCACCCACATCTATCCAATTTCGATTGATAGCATTTTGATTTTGATTTCTGGGTGCAGGGACATTGACAATATATTATAGTTTTTTTATTAATATTTTCATGAGAGGATCCATAGTTGCTACCAAATATTCTCCAGCATTTTTCCAAGTGCATATTATGCATAACAAGAATAAAATAAATAAAATTGAGAGATTTTTGAAAATCTGGAGCAGGACTAGTCATAGCGAGACAGACATTTACAGTGAATATGTTAATTTTGGTGAGCTATATCTTGACGAATAAATAATAATGTTAATGTTAATTGATATATAAACATGTTAGGTTTAGCTAGAACTTCACCATATTGCTTGACTAGTTAAATCGCACGTAGTCAACCCTCTATTTAACACTCCAATGAACCAAAAAAGGGAAAAAAAATAAAAATAAATGTCATGTATGCTAACTGAATGATAGCTAAAGTTAGCAAGCAAATTTACTTATGACATAAAAAAAATATATATATATATAGCTAACACACTGATGCATTTATCGGAGCTCTAATTCTGAATTTTACCTAACATAGGACACTAACAAGTAATACATCCACTACGAACGCTTGAGGAATGAAACATGTCATTCTTACTCACAACTTTAGCCTGTGTTTGGTAAATTTTGTCTATAAACGATCACATGACAACATCTCATTGGACAATTTTTTAAAAAGTCAACAATTTCGACTGCTCAAATATTTCCGTCCACCATTTTTAACTTTTCAAAAAAAAAAAAAACAACGAAATGTTGACACATCAATATTTATAAACAATGATTTATAAACAGTTTAGTGTTTACCAAACAGAGTCTAAAGCAAGTGTTTGGTTAACTTGTTTATAAACAATTTTTTTCTTTCACATATTTTCAAAACGCTTTTTAACCATGCACATTTTCGAAATCACTTTTTAATAATATATTTCTTGTTTATAAAAGATACACAACCACCAAAATAGAAGCTTATTCTTCATGCAATTGGTGAACAGCATAACTCGTAATCCCAGTACAACCAACCAAGTACATAATCAACAGGAACATTGGGGATATTTTGGCCCCTATTTGGTCCCATAATTTTTCATTTCCTTCCCCCCAAAAATCATTTTTAACCACATATTTTTATAGGGCCCAACACTTTTAACACTTTTCAACTTCATTTCAATCACACATTCTTTCAAAAATTCAAATTTTCTCCAAAAATATCATAATCAAACGGGGCTTTGTTTGAAAACATGTTTTTTTACAATACAATTTTCCAAATTACTTTTTAACCACGCACATTTTATCTCTACTTTTTAACTAAGTATTTTATCTCGAAAACATAAAAATGCGTTTTTACACACACAACCTTTAGCAAGTAGAACCCAAGGTAAACTAAAAGAAATATGTTGGAACTACAACTGTTTATTTTTGGTAGATCCGCGGGTTGGTTTTCCTTGTCACCCTACGTTTACGTGCGAACGCAAAGCCATTCCATGATGTTTTACGAGCTTGCTACCCACTCCATAATACCCAATAATCTCTACTCTCTTTGCTTGACAAACTTTCAGAGAACTCAACCAACTGAAAGAGATTGGTGTGCCCGAGTTTGATAAAATTGAACACCGTGTTAGGTGTGCAAATAATGTCCTACATCGACAATGGAAAAAAGAAAAAAGAAATCGCTATATAACTCAAATGAGCTACTCCACCTATTACCAATTAGTTTTAGGTTGAAGCCTCACTTGGTAATGGGAGTTTGGGGCTCTGACTAAATTGGTCTTCCAAGTCCCTACAAGTGGTATTAGATCTGAAAAGATTGTTTGGCCGATACACGACCGAGTGGATAAACGACACCCTTCGAACAACGTCAGATGAATCGAGATGATGAGCCCGAAGATGAATAATTAATGTGGTTTCTTGCGAGATGAAAGATTCATAGTAACATAGTGTGCTGCGGCTATGGTGGATTATCTCGTTGAATGGCGATCTCCTTCGGCATGAGGAGATGTGACGGGACTTCTCTTGAGGGAGGGTCTAATGTACCTTCTGGGCCTTGTTTGAGGGAGGGATTTTTGGGTGTGCAAACAAAGTCCCACATCAGTAGTGGCAGAAAGAAAAAACTACCAAATAACCCAAATAAGCTACTCAACCCATTACCAATTAATTTTGGGTTAGATAATCACTTGGGATTGGGGTTTGGGTTTGTGACTAGACAAATTTCTCTTTCAAGTCCCTACCTAATCGTGGATCGGTGGACAGCCATCCTTTAATCAATTGTCTGGATGAGCCTATCGTTTTCCCTCACGTCTTGTCACTGTCATTCGCTCGGGATCTTACACCTCGTCAAAATCACAGTAAGCTCAAAACTAGATTCTAGAGTTTTATTTCTGTTGAGAAATGGAGAGGAAGGGCTTAAAAAGTTAAAGGGTCTTTTGCTTTGAACCCTTGATGATTCATTTGTGTGTCATGTTTATATTATTCCCTTTCTTCCTTAAATCGAAAATTATAGTTTTTAGTATTGTGGCTAAATTGTTGATCATGAATAAATTTTAAACTTATTGACAACAACATGAATCCAAAAAATTCTAAATTGTTTGTGTTTGGTTGATCACAAAAGTAGAACCAAGACATTTATCCCATGGTTCCCTTATATAGATTGCGAGGTCGTGTGCCAAAACTTGAGAATGGTTGAAGTCGTTTTTACAACTTACAACTCTTCGCTCTCATATGTTGCAATCCAAGCGGCTTTACCTACTTGTCTTATAAAAGGGGATGAACCATCACTTAGGGTTCCAGATTAGATTTTTCTTCAGACTGCAGCTTTTAGAGAGATTTCTGGAGAATGCATTATTTATAAGTTGATAGTTTCGCACAACGAATGTATACACCAGGAGATTTCCCAGATTGGCTAAAGGATACCTGGATTTTTTTCTTTTTCCTTCCTGTAGTTTACTTATATAGATTGTGAGGTCGTGTGCCAAAACTTGAGAATGGTTGACGTCGTGTTTTACAACTTACAGCTCTTCACTCTAATCTGTGCCATCCACGTGTTGCAATCCAAGCGTCCTTACCTACGTGTATTATAAAGGGGATAAACCATCACTTAGGGTTCCAGATTTTTCTTCAGATTGCGGCTTTTCGAGAGATTTATGGGTTCTTCTTTCGTCCTCTCTGATTTCTTTTTCTCTAACCAAATTGGTGCCCTTTTCTTTGATTCTCGTTTTCACTTTCTGTTTCTCTATAGTGAGAACTTGTGTATTTGGTGATTTGTCATCAATTTCTAAAAATGCATGTGTTGTTAGGAGTTCAAGGGTTGAGAGAGTTAGACCTGTTTGAAGTTTTGTAATCTTTAAAATTTGATCATGTTCAATAAAGTTATTGAGTCGGATCCACGTTTGTGGAAGCTCAACAGGGAATGTAGGCGTTAGATAGCGGTCGCTGAACCTCCGGACCCATTAGGGTAAAATCTCTGTGTTCTTGTGTTGAATGTTTCGATATTCTGGTTTGTGTTTGGGATTCTAGCTTTAATTTCAACAAGTGGTATCAAAGTCTCTCTCAAACTGATATCTGAAACTGATTGGTGGTTCTCTGCTCACAATCTGCAATTTGTCAACTGATCTGAAAACCTCTTGGTTGGGAACAACTCTTTCTCATTTCTGGTAAACTTGTGAAATCTAAGGTTTCACATATGGTATATCACTACTCTCTCTTGTGTGGAACACCTTTCTTCTTGTGTCATTAAGGTGATAGAGTCACCCTTATTTCCTTTGTCTAGGGTCTCCTATGAGGACCCGGGAATCTGAAAGATAAGGGACCAAAATGCTCTTCAACCTTTAGACAAATCTTGTGCGATTTTTTTTTTTGGCTTAAATTCATCTATATTCTCAATATTTTTATACTGATTTTTTGAGTTTATACTTGTGAATATTTTCTTCACTTTTGGTACATCCGTGATATTACTTGAAATATCTTGATTTCTTTTCTTAATTATCCCTTTTTTCTGCATTGAAAATTTGTCCTTCTAAAATTTCTTTAAATGTTTGTTGCACATAAATTTGAAGTAGACCTAAGGACTGGGGTTGGAGACTTCAGTCTCAGACGCCGGAAAATGAAGGTCTTATTTCTTCAACAAAGATGCGCTGCTACTTTAACTCAAACCTTGGCATTGAAAATTAGTGCATATAGAAGAATTGAACTAGATTAAATTGCATGGAGTTCTATATTCTTGCACCTATCTGATAGTGTAATAAGGAAGGTGGGTGATACAATTTGAAAGCTTATAATTAAATGTGTCTATATATGCCCAACAAATGTTATCTGTTAAGGCTCTTTTATAACTTTAGGTTTGATGACACCTTGAGCTTAGAAGAAAACATAAACAGATTTACTAAATTGATACAAGACCTAGAATCCTGTGAGGAGAAAATTTATGCAGATCAATAGGTTATTGCTCTTCTAAATTCTCTTGGGGATAAATATCAAGAACTTAGGACTCCTCTTGAATATGGTAGAGAGAGTATCACTGTTGATGATGTTATTAGTGCCCTTAGAACTGAAGAATTGGAAGTGAAATATGATTTTAGAGATTCTATGTCGGGAGTAGGACTGTTTGTTCGCTCAAAATAGTGTACCGCAAGCGCACGGGTCACGTACAAGTAATAAAGTGGACTTTTTGAGTCCGGATTGTCGATCCCACGAGGAATGTTTGCTTTAGATTATATAACTTTAATTAATTTAATTCTAACAACAAAGAGAAACACACAATTATTAAGATGGATTTTGGAAAATTCTAAATTAAAGAAACTAAATTGAAAACAAATTAAAATAAGGAAAATGGAAGATAAAATAGTTGGGATTCATGATTTCACTTAACTCTCGCTTAAGTAATTTCTCAACACATGTAAATTAATAAATTACCCATTAGCAATGTTAGACCCGATTTTTCAAGCTTAGCTAATTACCTCTCTATAGTGAAATTAACCCTAATCAATTGGTTTAACCTACTATATCTCTATGTCGATTAAAGTCCAATCAATTGCATTAACTCTTTGTGAAAATAACTCAATGGATCATCTAGGGTTTAAGGTATATCTCTATCCTTAACAAGAACCTAGAGCATTTGTTATTTGGTCTAAAATGCATAATATCTCTCGATTATCATACACTTCACAAAACATATATTTGGTGATCAATAAAACACATGGAATAATCTCAATAACAAACACACATGAAATAAGCTTAACATTACTAAACAAACATTAAAATTACTTAAATTAAGTTAAGCCACGTCAATCATCCCAATATAAAACAACTAGCCCATTATATAAATATTCCACAAAAGATAAGGTTTATGAAAATACATCACAAAATATAGAAATTAAGGATAAAAATACAAGAAAAATGAAATACAACACTTCCCTTGATTTTTGTTCCAAGAATCTTTCAACAATGCTTTGTATTTCCTTCCACTTACTTCTTGCTTCTTTGATCCAATGGAAACTAGCAACATAGAAACAAAACTAACTACAAACTAAAATTACAAACTAAAGCAAAAACAAATAAAAGAAAAGAAAAGAAAAGAAAGAAAAGAAAGAGAAAAGAGGGAAAGGGGGCTAGTGAGTGAATTGTTATAAAAAGGATGTTGAAACCCTAGTCAAAATGCCCAAAAATACCAAAAAATCGCGTAAATCCGCGCTCTTCAGCTTTTGGGCCGAACCGGGTCGGCCTAGATTATTGCTCAAAATTATGACCACGCGATCGCGTGGCTGAATGCCTCACGATCGCGTGGTTGACTTGAAAACTCTCGGATTGGATTTTTGGCTTGATTCGCAAGCGCTACCTAGTCGATACACGCGATCGCGTGGTTCACCAGGCAGCTTTGTCCTTCCATGATTGTAATTGGGTCCTCCATCTTCTGGCCTTCTTCAATTTAGTCCTCGAATTTTGACTTTTATTACAAATATGCCCCTGAAATATTTGCATATTTAGTCCTCCACTTTCTGAGATGTTGCAATTGAGTCCTCGAACTTTTGATTTTTTTCAATTAGGTCCTTGAACATCAAAATTGCTCATTTTTTCGCTCAATTCCTCTCTGACCTTGTCCATTTTCTTTCCAATTGATGTTGTACCTAATTGTACAAGATAAATACAATTTATAAGTAGATATTTTCTCAATTTGTCAATTAAATTGTTAATTTAGGAACTAAATAAGTGTGTAAAGCACACTTATCAATGTTCATAAAGGGAAAAAGTCACATTAAGTATAGTAATAATGATGATTCCTTCAAGTAAAAAGAAAAGGATAAAATGAAATAGAAGTGTAAGGGTAAGGGTAAGGGTAAGGGTAAGGGTAAGGTGAAGCCCATACCAAAACCTAGAGAATGTTTCTACTGCAAGAAATCCAAACACTTAATTAAAAATTGCTTTAAGTGGATTAAGGACATGAAAGAGACATCCAATAATGATATTGTTACCGTGATAGCCTCTAATAAGACCAATAACGTTGATACAAATGGTCTAGTGTTTGCTAGTACATCTGATAAGACTATCAGTGAATGGATTCTTGACTCTGGCTACTCTTTTCATATTTGTCCAAACTTGAATTGGTTTTCTGACTTTAATTCTACAAAGGAAAAGTACATCTTGGAAATGATATGTCCTGCGATATTAAAGATATTGATAATATTGATCTTATATTGAATGAAAATAAAATGATCATCTGAAATGTGTTAGATACATTCCTGATCTTAGGAGAAATTTAATCTCTATTGGAGAATTGAATTTTGTTTATGATATCTTGTTCACTAAGGACCATTGCAGGGTATTTTTTGCTTCAAATATTTTGTTTGATGTACCAAAACTGAATTTCATATATCTATTTAAGGCCTCTCCTGTTATTAAAATTTTTGTTGTATCTGCTGTTGATGACTGTGATGAATCTATTAAATGGCATAAAAGGTTGGGCCGCATGAATATGAAAGCTCTGCAGTACCTTCAAAGCTCTGGAGCCTTTGGTAAAGATCTTATAAAAAATATTGACTTTTGTGAAAAATGTGTATTAGGTAAACAAAGCAAATCTCCTTTTTGTAAAGATACTCAAAAAACGTCAGATTTGTGAGGACCTTTAGTAGTTTGTCCTCTCAGTGGCTTTAAATACTATTTGCTGATTGTTGATGACTTCTCTAGAAAGACTTGGACTATTTTATTGAAAAATAATTCTGATACTTGCAATCGGTTCAAACTTTGGAAAATTTTGATAAAAAATCAGTCGAACAAGAAGATTAAAGCACTTAGGATCGATAATGGTCTTGAGTTCTATAATCTCGAGTTTGATAATTTTTGCAAAAATTGTGGCATACTTAGAAACAAAACAACCACATATATTCCTCAACAAAATAAAGTAGTTGAAAGGATGAATAGAACTATTTTAAATAAAGTGAGATTCATGCTCATTAGTTTTGGTTTGCCATTTTTTTTGGAAACTGTCAAAATTGCTACTATCTTATAAATAGAAGCTCTTCTAGTGTCTTGGATGTTAAAAGCCCTGAAAAATTTTGGTCAAGTATACCTAATAATTACTCTAATCTAAGGATTTTTGGGTGTGCAGCCTACGCACATTAAGGTGAAAGAAAACTTGAACCAAGGGCTAAAAATGTGTCTTTCTTGGTTATGGTGAGGGAACTAAGGGGTATACGCTCTAGCTTATTGACGTAAAAGGTTTTAAAGTTATAATAATAAGGAATGTTATCTTCAATGAGAATATTATGCCATGTTTACAAAAACCTATCAACAAAACTGTTTTATCTGAGAAAGAAAAAGTTGTTTTTGAAATACAAACTGATTCTATCCTACCAAATGAAACTCGAATTGGTAGAGCATCCTCAAGTTATCGATGAACACACATATGATAACACTAATCTTGAAGCTGAAAATTTAAATGATATTGCTGTTGTAGATATAGAACAAAGTGATTATATACTTGCTAGAGATGGAGATAGAGATAGAAGTAGGAGACTGGGAGTTCCTTCTGCTAGATATAATCATGATGATTTTGTGACATTCTGTACTGTCTAAAATGCTTAAATGTTGAACCTAAATATTTTGATGAAGCTGTTAGTTGCTCTGATTCAAAGTTTGGGATTGATGCTGTGAATGATGAAATGTCATCTTTACACAAAAATAATACTTGGATTCTTGTTCTTAATCCTGAAAATAAAAACATGATTGATTATAAATGGATTTATAAAATGAAGGATGTAGGGTTGAATGGGTTTGATAAAAGGTTTGAAGCTAGGCTTGTAGTGAAGGATTTCTCTCAAGAGGAAGATATTGACTATAATGAGGGGTTTTCTCTTGTTACAAAGTATAGCTCTGTTAGAATTTTACTTGCTTTAGTTACTCAATTTAATTGGGAACTTGATCAACTTGATGTCAGAACCGCCTTTTTTAACATGCACCAGCCTAAGGGTTATAATGTGAAATCAAAATCTGATTATGTGTGTTTGTTAAAAAAAAAGTCTTTGTATGGGCTTAAACAAGAACCTAGGCAATGGTATAAAAGGTTTGACACCTTTATCCAAAGCCTTAGCTTGCATAAAAATAAGTTTGATTCTTGTCTGTTTTATAAAGGTGGTGGGGGACCAAATTCTCTTTATTTGCTTCTTTATGTTGATGATATGTTGCTTGCTTACCATGACGAAAATGGAATTGGTTTTGTGAAAGGAAAATTAAGTGCTGAATTTGAAATGAAAAGACTTGGGAAATGCTAGAAAAATTCCTTGAATGGACATTAGTAGAAACAGAGATGATTGCTCCTTATTTCTAAATCGATCTATTTACGTTGAAAGAGTTTTAGAAAAAAATTCAAAAACTAAAGCAAAACATGTTTCCTTGCCTCTTGCAAATCATTTTAAATTATCCTCTGCACTATCTCCAAACTATGACGCAGAAATAAAAGAATGTCAAATGTTCTTTATTCTAATGCTATTAGTTCTATTATGTATATGATGGTTTGAACCAGGCCTGATCTAGCTCAGATCAAAAGTGTTTCAAGCAGGTTTATAGAAATTCCAGGTGAGTCATGCTGGATTGCTATTAAATGGATGCTGAAATATCTCAATGGATCTTCTAAACTTGGTTTAAAATTTGAAAGGTGTTTTGAAGGTGTTATTTTGAAAGGATACCGTGATTCTGGCTTTGCTGGGGATTTAGATAAGAGAAGATCTACTTCTTCATATAATTTTACACTTTGCAATGCATGTATTAGCTAGAAATCATAGTTACATAAATTAGTTGCACTTTCATCCACAGAAGCTGAATATATATCTGCTTGTAATGTTGTAAAAGAGAGAATCTGGATTAAGGGTCTGTTAAATGAAATGAGATTTGTGAAAAAAGAACGTATCTTACACTGACAATCAAAGTGCTATTCACCTTACTCGAAATTCTGTGCTTCATCATAGAACTAAACACGTTGACATAAAATCTCATTTTGTACGTGATATGTGTTGAGTGCATTTTACATGCATATTTCATACATTTATGGTAGTACTTTTTGAGTAATTTGGACAAATACCTACTGAATTGTATATATTTTGTGGTTAAATAGGTTCAACATTCAAATACATGGAGAAAACACAAGAGAGGAGCTAAATGGATGAATAATTGAAGAAATTGAGGAAAAAAGAGTCAAATCCTTCAAAGAGTCAGTTTGGGGACCAAATTGTCACTTTCGAAAAGTTGTGGATCGCATGTCCAATTGATCAAAGGATTTAATTGCAAGTTTCCAAAGTTGACGGACTCATATGCACTTTTGGAAGGGCTCAATTGAAAGAAATCGGGAACTTTGGGGACCAAGTTGATCTACATTGAAAGTTGGAGGATTCCAATTGCAAATCAATGAAGGACGGAGCTGCAAATCGTGCCCAGGTGAACCACGACATCGAGTGGCTCTAATAGGTCGCGTTAGCGAACTAGGCCAAAAATCCAACCAGAAAGTTTTCAGCACAACCACGCGATCGCGAGGAATTCAGCCACTCGATCGCGTGGTCATAATTTTGAAAAATATTTTGGGCCGACCTGGTTCAGCCCAAACGCTGTAGGACGCAGGTTAACGCGATTTTTGGATGATTTGGCTAGGGTTTAGCCACTTTTTTTTACATTTTCATCCAAAAACCTTTTCCCTTAATTTGTTCTTCATTTTTCTTTGTTTTTATCTTGTAATTTCTTTTGTAATTAGTTAGGTTGGTAGATGAATGTTGATTTAGGGGATAAATACCTACAACATTGTGGAGGAACATTGATGTTTTGAACACTAACCATTGTTGAAGGGAAGTTTTCTTGTTAATCTTCATATTTCTTCATATATTTTAATCTATTGTTGAAATGATGTATTTAATTCTTGAATTTCATTGTTATTTCATCATGGGCTAAACTATTTTGTGTTGGGATTATTGATGAAGTTTGACCTAACTTAGTTTATTTTAATGCTTGTATTAAGAATTTAGGCTATTTATTATCTTGTGCATTCAAGTAGTAAGTGGACTAGAAAAGTCCGGGTTATCGTACCCACGTGGATTGATTATTTGTAACTAAAATTATTGATTTCATTTTTAAAAGAAAATTCAAGTAACATAAAATGTTGGTTTGATGGTGAATACTAACTAACATAAATTAAAATATGGCGACGTGAAAAACTAGTTAATTAAAGCAAGTAGACAATAATATGTAAAAGCTAGAATTAAAACTAATAACCAAAGTGAATTAATGACAATAAGAACTTGGCGATTAAGCTTCTCTTCGGTAACAGTGATTTTTTTTTTGTTTTTAAACCAATTTTTAAACTATACAATTTCCCAAATCAATCTCTAACCCTACATATTTTCTTTCTCCACTTTTTAACCATCTATCTACTTAAAAAACCAAAAAAAAAAATCCAACATTTTTTACCTTTTTGACGCCGAACAGGGGATAAACTAAATTAGAAAACATGAAATAAGGTGAATTAAGTTTTTATAACTACACTAATTTCTTCTTTCACAAATCAATTAGTGATAGTCGATCAATTAACCAAATTACATGAAAAATTCTAAATTAAACCTAACATGTATAATAACTTGCAAATACAATACAAAATATTGACAATATTTTAATATTACATAAACATAAAACAACATTCCTAATCATAAAAACATAAACAAAAATATCCAACATTCATAAACAGCCTAAAATACTTAATTAAAAATAAACTAGTCAAAAATTCCAATACAATAATGTTAACCCATAATAAACTAACAACAACATTTAACAAATAACATAAACATATCAATACCATTCTAAATATGAGATTACAAATAAATTAGTAAAGAAAACTTCCTTCTAATGAGCTTTTTGAAGAGAGCATTCCATGGGTTCCTCACTTTTCCTCCAGATTTTTTCCTTCAACAATAAATAGTTCCAACCACCCAAGCTCAAAGCATTAAATACATTAAAGATATAAAAAGTTTTTGATGAAAATGTGAGAGAATAACAAAAATCAAAAGCTTAAACAACAACAAAATACTTGAATACAAGAAAACATTACTAAAACATAAAAACATTAATTGAAAATTGCATTAAAGAAGTAAATGTTAAGAGAAAAATACAAGAAAAGTGGAAAAAGAGGCAAGACTTACTTGATGCCCTAGCAAAATCTAATTTTTTCTATTTATAATACCCTAAAAATCATCCAAAAACCCTGTAAAAATGCTAAAATCCGCGTAAAAGAGTCATATGGGCCGAACCGGGTTGACCCGGTCTGGCTCGAACAGTTTTTCCTTTTTTTATTTTTTTTTATTTTAAAGCCGCGCGCGGTGCAAATCCGAGGCCAACCTTGGCCTCAGGTCAGTTTTGAGGTCTGAGTCACGTTCGCGACTCGGTTCGAGCCACGCATTCGCGTGGCTTAGCTGGAGGGTGATTTTTCAGCTAAGTCTCTTCCGTAATTGTCATTAAACCATCCATCTTTTAATCTTGAGCAATTTAGTCCCCAAATTCTCATATTTCTATCAAGTAGGTCCTTCTAAATTGCACTTTTGGCCCTTCAACTTTTGGAACCTTGCAATTTGGTCCCTCGTTTAATTGCACAGCTCGTCCAAAACTTCCCGAAAGTGACAAAATGGTCCCCAAACTTGGAATTTCAGCAAAATCTTCACTCCTTTTGTGATTTTTAGCCTCGAACTTGGACATTAACCTATTTAAACACAAAATATGCATGAACTAATATATATTTGCTCGATATATTCCAAAATATGCTAATTTAAAGGTATAAAAAGTGTATAAAAATGCACTTAACAAATACCCTCAAACTTAAACTTTTGCTCGTCCCGAGCAAGAATATCTACTAACACAAAAAGTACATGAATGAAGGATCAACAATGCTAGACAACTTGTAAATTCTGTCTTGAGTGTAAAATTACATGATTAATTCACAATTATGCTTTTCAAAATAATATTATAAAAAGAAGTTGAGTTTATCTCATGTTTAATTGGTGTGTCATGTGTGTGTGCATAGTCACTTCCAATTATTACTAAGGTTCAAAGAAACATTGTAAAAAGGATGAATTTCTAAACAATACTATCCACCCTTAGTGGTCAATTTCATTCCTTACCCTCTCGTGACATTCATCCCCCCATATTATTTCTTTTCTCTCCTGAGATGAAATCCTAGAGGTAACTCTCAATTCACAAATTTTTTTCCCACTAAAGCTTGGTTATGACTTGCCAGCAATCTCAACAATCTAGATATGCAGTGACTCTCCACTAGATGAGTGTTTCAACATTAAAGTTTATACCAAGCAATTCAAACTCACTATTAATCTAAGCCCTTATGCAAATACAAATGCATGATTTCTACAAACTAATGTGATGCTTGCTCGTGATTTCATCACTCCCTTAAGCTTTCTAATTGACCCATGTAGCGAGCTTTAGGTCGGCAACTCCCCGATTGTTTTAAGATCAAAGGGTACCAAGTTTCAAAATACCCCTACGGACTGACTAACTCGAGTCAAAAAGGCTACGAAGTGAGGTAGACTTATTAAGCAAATGCAACGATGATGATATGCTTTTTTTTTTCAACGTGTGTGTGTGTACCCTACTCATTAAAATTTCTAATTGACCCATGTTGCGAGCTTTAGGCCGGTGACTCCCAAGTTTCAAACTTAAGGCACCAAGTCTCAAGATACTCCTATGGGCTTAATTACTCGAGTCAAAAAGGCTACGAGATAGGGCAATGCAATAATTAAAATGGGCTTAGATCTCCAGCATTTGGTCATCACTTAGCTTATACTAACGTCAACAACACTCCACACAAATTTAAATTAAGCATGCATGGAATTACTACACATCTAGACCGTCTCCTTAACCGGCTCGACCACCCCCAAACTTGTCTCACAAAGGATCAAGAGATTAAGAGCATTGACAAGAAATTGGATAGGTTGATAAAAATTGAAAAAAAAAAGCTCACAACCAAATGAAGTCTACTTCACGAATTTTTCTAACCTTCAATAGATTTCAAATCTCAACAACAATTATTTATGACTATTGTGCTCAAGAGAACTCAGGATCACTCATAGATAAGCAATTTATAAAAAAAGGCACAAGTAGCATATTCGATCATAATTCGTGAATTAATCAACAATTTCAAACATCAAATCATTTTGAGCCGACAAGGTTGTCTAGCATGTCAATATCCAAAACAAAATGAACAAAATCAAACATGACAGTATCTTAAGCCGGCAAGGCTATCGAACATGATAGAGTGCAAAATGAAGTCAACACCCCCAAACTTGAATTACACATTGTCCTCAATGTAAAAAAAGAAACAACATGTAAAGAAGAAAAGAGGTAGTGAAACTTCCCTGATTCGATGCTTGTTTGTGATGTTTGAAGTTGACCTAAGCTTTCGTCAAATGTAGTTCACCCCCAAACTTGTTGAGGACAATGTCACTTAGGATTTTCAAAAAAAATTCGATACCTACAAAAGTTTGATAATTAATTAAAGAAACAGAAAACAAGTAAAGTAAATAATTACAAGTAACTCAAAAGAGAAGAAATTTGGGTTGCCTCCCAAAAAGCGCTTGGTTAAAGTCATAAGCTCGACTTTTTTATGTTCATTCGGGAGCATTGAGGATAAATGATAACTTTTCCTCCGGAAGTTCCCCTTCCAATAATGGTTTCAACCTTTGCCCATTGACCTTGAAATGTCCCTTGTCGGGATGATATAGCTCAATAGCTCCATGGGGAAAAATTTGAGAAATTGTGAATGACCCCCACCAACGGGATCGAAGCTTTCCGGGGAATAATCGAAGTCGAGAGTTGAATAGAAGAACTTGTTGCCCAACTTTGAAGTCTCTCTTCACAATGTGGTTATCATGCCATTTCTTGGTCCTCTCCTTATAGATGCGAGCATTTTCATATGAGTTGAGGCAAAATTCATCAAGTTCATTGAGTTGAAGCAACCTCTTCTCACCAATTAATTTTGCATCAAAGTTTAATGCCCGTGTAGCCCAAAATGCTCGATGCTCAAGTTCAATGAGGAGATGACATGATTTTCCAAAAACAAGAAAAAATGGAGACATACCAATAGGAGTCTTAAATGGGGTGCGGTAAGCCCATAATGCATCTTCTAGCTTCCTCGACCAATTTTTCCTTGATGTATTCACCGTCATCTCAAGAATTCTTTTCAACTCTCGATTTGAGATCTCCACTTGGCCACTTGTTTGGGGATGGTAAGGTGTGGCTACTCGGTGCTTCACTCCATACTTTGACAAAAGTGAGTCAAGGAGGCGATTGCAAAAGTGTTTGCCTCCATCACTAATGATGAGTCGGGGGGTTCCAAAGCGTGTAAAAATGTTCTTTTTGAGAAAATTGACAACCACCCGAGCATCATTAGTAGGAAATGCCACCTCCTCTACCCATTTAGAAACATAGTCCACCACCATCAAAATATATTGATTTGAGAACGAGGATGGAAATGGCCCCATGAAATCAATTCCCCAAACATAAAAAATCTCCACTTCCAAGATTGAAGTCAATGGCATTTCATTACGCCGAGAGATATTCCCACTCCTTTGGCATCTATCACATTTGGATACTAAGGTATAAGCATCCTTGAACAAAGTTGGCCAATAGAACCCCGATTGAAGAACCTTTGAGGTGGTTTTGGAAGCTCCAAAATGACCCCTCATAAGGTGATGAATGACACCTATCAAGAATTGCTTCCATTTTTTCCTCGGGAACACATCTTCTAATAATTTGGTCCGACCCCCTCTTGAATAAATATGGCTCATCCCAAAAATAATGTTTCACATCGGCAAAGAATTTCTTCTTTTGTTGATAAGAGAAATCCGGGGGAAGAATACCACTTACAAGGAAATTCACGAAGTCCGCATACCATGGTGCTTCGAAGACTTGGAGAAGATGTTTGGCATGCAAAAGTTGTTCATCCGGAAAAAACCTCATTGATTTCCTCTACTCCCACTTCTTTATGTTGATCAACCCTAGATAGATGATCGGCTACAAGATTATCCGCTCCCTTCTTATCACGGATTTCTAAATCAAATTCTTGCAAGAGAAGGACCCATCTAATCAATCTTGGCTTCACGTCCTTCTTAGTAAGCAAGTATTTTAGAGCGGAGTGATCAGTATAGACAATTACCTTTGAGCCGATGAGATAAGATCAAAACTTGTCAAAGGCAAAGACCACGGCAAGCATCTCTTTTTTGTTGTGGCATAGTTCAATTGAGCATCACTCAATGTTCGGCTTGCATAATAGATCACATGCAACACTTTACCTCTCCTTTTCCCCAAAACCGCTCCCACGGCATAATCACTAGCATCGCACATGAGCTCAAATGGTAAGCTCCAATCCAGGGACACAATAATAGGAGCCGAGATAAGCCTCTCCTTAAGAGTGTTGAAAGTCAATAGACACTCTTGAGAGAAATGAAAAGCATTGTTCTTCTCAAGTAGAGAACAAAGAGGCTTAGTGATTTTAGAGAAATCCTTGATGAATCTCCTATAGAAACCCGCATGCCCCAAGAAATTCCTTATACCTTTCACCGAAGTAGGAGGAGGCAATTTCTCAATAACTTGTATTTTGGCTTTATCAACCTCAATCCCCCCTTGTGAAATCGCGTGGCCAAGTACAATGCCCTCTCTCACCATAAAATGGCATTTCTCCCAATTAAGCACTAGATTGGTTTCTTCACATCTTTTCAACACTAAATCAAGATTATCCAAGCATTCATTGAAAGAAGAACCAAAAATTGAAAAATCATCCATGAATACCTCGATAAATATTTCCACAATGTCGGAGAATATGGCCATCATACAACATTGAAAAGTAGCCGGTGCATTGCAAAGACCAAACGGCATCCTCCTATAAGCAAAACTCCCATATGGACATGTGAAGGTGGTCTTCTCTTGATCTTCAAGGGCTATTAAAATTTGATTGTAGCCCGAGTATCCATCCAAGAAACAATAATGGGAATGCCCCGCCAACCTCTCAAGCATTTGGTCAATAAAGGGGAGAGGAAAGTGATCTTTTCGAGTGGCATTGTTCAACTTTCGGTAGTCAATGCACACTCTCCATCCTGTCACGGGCCTTGTAGGAATAAGCTCATTGTTCTCATTTTCAACCACTATGACACCTTCTTTCTTTGGAACACATTGGACAGGACTCACCCATGCACTATCCGAGATTGGATAGATAATTCCCGCATCCAACCACTTCAATACCTCAGCTTTCACCACTTCTTTCATGTTTAGATTTAGACGGCATTGGTGCTCCATCGTTGGTTTGAAGTCATCCTCCATAAGGATTTTATGCATGCATAGAGTAGGGCTAATTCTTCAAATATGGCCTCTTCTTGAAGGGATAAAATTTGGAAGCATCCAAGTGTTGTGACATCATTCCAATGTCTAAATCATCATCTTCCTTAGTGGTTATAGAGTGAGCAATGCAAGTCTCAAGGAGATCTTTAGATGACCCATAGATGAATGATGTAGCCACTTCTTGATCAATGATGTCTACTCGGGAGCATGAATTGGCCTCAACGGGGTACTTAATAGATTTCATGATGTCGAATGTGATTTGCTCATCTTGAACCCTCAATATCAATTTGCCTCCTTGCTAGGAAAGGTCTTCCCAAGATGATTGGGATATCAAGGTCTTCTTCAATATCAAGAATGATAAAATCGATGGGGAAAATGAATTTGTCCACCTTGATTAGCACATCCTCAACAATACTATGTGGGTGCTTAATAGAGCAATCAGCCAATTGCAATGAAACTGTGGTTGACTTCATCTCTCTCATGCCCAATCTCCTAAAAATAGACAAATGCATTAAATTAATATTAGCACCAAGATCACATAATGCTTTTCCAAAAGTTAAATCACCAATAGTACAAGGAATAGTAAAACTCTCTGGATCTTTAATTTTTGGAGGTAATTTGTTTTGTAGTATGGCACTACACCCTTCCATGAGCATCACAGTTTCATGATCTTCTAGCCTCCTTTTGTTTGAAAGGATGTCTTTCATAAACTTTGCATAGCTAGACATTTGTGCTAATGGATCGACAAATGGTATGTTGATGTGAAATTTCTTGAAGACTCCAAGAAATTTACCAAATTGTGCATCCACCTTGTGCTTTTGGAGTCTTTGAGGAAAAGGAATGGGAGACACATAAGCTTTCACCGGAGTAGACACCTTTGTTGAGGTGTCCCCACTTTCCTTCAATGTTGCATCATTTTCATTCGCCTTCTCAACATGTTCATTACCTTTTTCCTTAACCTCGGGTTGTGCCACATGTTGTTTTACCGTGATTTTCAGTAATTGAATTCCACTTCTTGTAGTGATGGCTTACACATTTTCCCTTGGATTAATCTTAGAATTGCTTGGCAAGGCTCCTTGTTGTCTCTCCGTTATCATTTTTGCCAATTACCCAACTTGAGTCTCAAGATTTTTGATAGAAGCCGCTTGATTTTGGAGAATAGTATTAGTCTTGTTCATGTATTGCATGAGTATATCCTCAATGGAAGGCTTCTTCTCTTGGGGTGGTGGGGGTTGAACAAAACCGGGAGGTTGAACAAAATCGGGAGGCTTTACTTGATTTTGATTGTTGGACCAAGAAAAATTCGGATGATTCCTCCAACCCGGATTGTATGTGTTAGAGTAAGGATTGCCTTGTGGTCGGTTGAAATTTTGAGCATAATTCACTTGCTCATTTGAAGTAAAAGCTATTTGAGTATGGGACATTCCTAAACCTTGTGTGTTGCTCCACATACATCACAAATAGAAATAGCAGGGTAGATTGCTTTTACCGTATGTTGAGAAGACAAATCATGACACTTCTTGAATAGAAGGTCCATCTTTGCCGATAAAGCCGCATATGCATCAACTTCATGAATTCTCGCGACTTTCTTTGGTACCATGCGGTCTGTTTGTAGCGCCCCGAATTCTAAATACCCAGTTCACCATGTCATTTTCTGGTCTAAACTTTAAAATAATATTCTAGCGGAAGAAATAACTGAAATTTGTTTTTGGCAACATTAAATAAACTGTAATGGTTGATAAAATTCGAAAACATTTGTGAAACAATTCAAAATAATGAATCGAGCCATTAATAATACAAAACATTTGACAATGCCATAATTTCTCAAATAATTGAAAATCTCAAAAATATCCAATGTTTGGAAATTCGGAATCATCAAAATAAGATTTTCAACTATTTAACGACTATTGCCACAATCATCCATCACTTGCCACCCTCTCCGAAATCTGCAAATATTGTTAAAATAGACATGAGCATTTCATGGAAATACTTAGTAGATTCATCGTCAATTAATTAATCTACAATATAATTGAACACATAAATGCAAGCTCTTTAGAAACATAGGGTGTGGGTAGTTTCTTCTTGTGCATTAAAGCACGTGGCTTCTCTTTGAAAAATCATAAACTCTTTAAAATCATCGAGTGTGGGTGGTCTCGTCTTATGCACTTAAGACACGTAAGTTATGCATAACATCATCATTTATCTTGCAAGATATTCTCTTCTTTCTTTCTCATGCATAAAAGCATATAAGTTATGACAAGCATAACAACATAAATATTTCCGAAGAAATACATTCTCGTCTCTTTTCATAAAAATGACTTTCACATAAGTCACATAACATACACATTCACATGCAATCATAATTTAAATCAATTAATAGAGGCGAGTCTGCCTTAAACTTAACGAGTGTGGTTGAGCGGGAATGACTTCAATCTTTCAAATCTCCGTATGCCTCGTCTAGCCAATTAGAAAATAAGTTAAATTAGTCTTTTGAAATTTATAGTTTAAAATGATAAATTACAATTTGGGGACTGAAATTAATGATTTGAAAGTTGGGGGACTAAAATGAATACTTTGAAAGTTGAGGGACTAAAATGAGTAATTTGAAAGTTGAGTGACTAAAATGAATACTTTGAAAGTTGAGAGACTAAAATTAGTAATTTGAAAGTTTAGGGACTAAAATGAATAATTTTCAAAACTTTGGGTTGAAACTCAAAATGGATATTAAATTGTGGGGATTGAGATAAGTGATTTTAAAAATGAAGGGCCGATTAAAAATCGTTTAAAAACTTAAGGGCCGGAATGAATAGCTTTAAAACTATAGGGATTGAATTAAGCAACTTTGGAACTAAGGGACTAAAGCTGCAAATGCTGAAAATCAAAATATAAAAAGGGGTTTTTAGTTAAATGTGTTTGGTATGTAATAAGTTTAGTAAAATAGACCCCTCTATTGAAATGTCAAAATTACCCTTAATGAAAATGACTGTTTAATTGCAAGATATATCCTCGAACTTAGTCAGGTTGATTTAATTCAGTGCTTCTGGTTATATTTATATTTTTTTAATCTTTTAAGTTCTTCTAAAAATGTTCTACATTGTAGTAATTTTTCAAAAGTTTTAGGATGATCTTTTTTAGTTATATATCCTAATGTTATTCCTTCTGATACTTCATCTTCTATATCTTCGTATTCTTCTATAATTTTATGAACCGTATTTATATTTTTTGCTGTTTCAACATAATTAAATTCTATTCTATTTAGGATAGCATAGTCAATATCTTCGTATATCTCTTTTAGTTTAGATTGTCCAACATAATGTATATTTTTAGATTTTTCAACGATAGTTGATAAAAATGAAATTTTTTTATTTTCTAAATATAGTTTATGATCACAGTTATTAGATGTTGATGTTTGTGAAGTATTCATAGATTATTGGGTTGGTAAATTATTATACAAAATTTTCTGGTATAAGTTCATTCTTTGATCTAGTAAAATACAATAATCTGCAATATATTGTTCGTTTTTTTCTAAAAGTTTATTATTTTCTTCAGAAGATATATTTTCATTTTTCATTTGATATTTAATATCTTCCATTTTATCTTTCAATTTTTCTAAAAGATTATCTAGTCCTTCTATTATATATCCTGGCATTTAGGTTTGGATTGTATTTGTTACTACTTTATTTTCTAAATCTATTTTAAGTTGTAATATATCAGAATAATCTATAATGTATTGATCATGATATTATAAAAGTATATAATATTGTTCAGATGATTTATCCATATCTATTAATTGAGATATAATGTTATCTATTTTTTCCATTATCCTATCTAACAAATTGTCTAATCCTTCAATAGTATATCCAGGCATTATAAACACAAAGATAAATAATTTATAAAATTTCAAGTAATTTTTCAAACTCTATCAGTGTTTAGGAATCGGTATATTATATTTTGAAATACTTTTCTTTCTCTTTTCTAATTTATCAATTATATCTTGAATATCTTGTATCATTATAGATCTTACAGTACCTCTAGCAAAGTGTTCTATCAAATTTTCTTTAAAACTTTTTAATATCTCTTGTGATGCGTAGAGTTGCTCTTAGTATCCTATTTTATCAATTTCATTTTCATATTCAATACCTTTTTTACTTTTGATATGCTTTTGAACCTTATATGGACCTCTTTTAGTTATGGGTTTTTTCATGATATTAAGATTTCAAAAACTGGAAAAGAAAGATTCATCTCTTCCATCACTGTCATAATCTATTACAGGGTCATAATCATTATCACTACTAAACACATATCCTAAATATAATTCATTATTTATTTCAATATTATCACTATCAAGCCAAAAATAAATAATTGATTTTGTAATTTCTAATCCTAATATTCTTTTTAATGTCGGAAAGATAACTAACAAATATGGCATATACACATGATATAACTTTTTTATTTCATTATTAGGTCTAGTAAACTGTTTATGCATGAATAAAGGTTCAATTATGCTATGGTATTCATCATTATAAGGACTGTTTTTATAATTAAACTTAATAATCTTGAATTCTGTCATGTTAAAAACTCTTCTTCCTCCTATTTTCGTAAAGATAGTTATATTAAGAATACTAACATCTTTTCCTATTCTCAATACCTTTGTATTTTCCTTCTATTGTTAGTGACCTTTAGGCTTATAGGTTTTTTTTTGCTTCACACCCTTCAATGGCTTCCTGCCTTCACGGGTTATTAGCTAAACCTGGATGCCTTCACTGTATAACCTTTTAGATGGAAAATATTTTAGGACAGAGTGTAGGGAGTTTTCTTAATAATATATCTTCTTTTTGGAAAAAGGATTTAGAAGACAAGAATTTAGAAACTCATCATAATTTGATAAGTAGATTGGGATTTTATTGATAATATGAAGATTGAAACAGGATTGGTATGAGAATTTTTTCAGGACAAAAGATTTCTTGGCTTTCTCACAAACTGAGTGTTCAAGTTAGTTCTGCATATTCCTAGTCAGAAGGCCACCATTTATAGAACTTCACGAGGTATTACTATGCAACCTCTTACATCATTGCTTACGTAATAGGCACAATAATTTGAATAATGCTACAAGGATATACAAGGACACACCTGTCCATCTATCATTTACTACAAGGACACATCTGCCCTTCATTTCCTCACATGGCTATATTATAGGGACACCTATCCCTCTATTTTCAGTCTTCACATGGCCTCTACATTGTGCTGTCTTGTTCCATCAAATCATATTTATCAATCGCCTTCCATCTGTCCATCAATTATGCTGGCATGTGGGGCAGTTTCTGGCTATGCATGCTTCTTGCAAAGTGGCAAAACTTCCATGAATTTGATGAGTGTCAAATTTGTTGATGTATTCTTGTAGGATTGTTGACTTTTCTTTTCCTCCATTAGTGAGTAGGGTCCATCCATTATACTGGCATATGCATTTGAATTTTTTCTCATACAGGTTTTTGGCAATGTTGTAGAGAACTTTAATTCCCAATACCCTTCGGGATCTAAACCATGATCTTGTAATGTTTGGTACTATCTTGGTATTTTTTCCAACTTCAATTTGAAAATTTCGAGCAACATACCCAATCGTGATAATATGCTCAGCGGGATAATATATCATTCCATCAATTTTAGGACTGATCGAATAAAATTTTAAATATTTGGGTCTTCCTTGGGCAAACTTTGAAATCTCTCCTTTTAGTAAATCATAAAATTTTTCGATTTCTTTCAGATCTTTTCCTGGATAGATAAGATCCAAAAATCCATAATCAGCTGTCATTTTTGTCATGACTGGATCTCCTCCTTGAGTAACGATCAATCGTGGGTATACATGATCTCCAGACGAAATGTAATAACAATCACATTCTTGAAGTTCATATATAATAACGACAGTAGTTTTATATTCGTTTTCTTTTGATAAGAAAGGGGAATCATCTTCCTCTTCAGCACGAATTCTGACTACCTTTGTATGTTCATCTTTGGCATTGATTGTGATTTTTCGAGGACTGACTTCATTTATAACAACTTTTTTGGGACTTGGTTCATCTCTTTTAATCGTTGATCCACCACTGCTTCCAGAAGATGTACCTGTTTGTATTTTTGATATAACCTGTTTGGTAATTAAAGATTCAAACTGAGATTTAATCTCAATTATATTATCGCTCAATTCTTTAGTATAATTGTGATAAAATGTTGATATTTCCATCAATTGCTTGAAACTTCCTTGGAGAGTTTCTGCAAGTTGTTCAATTCCAAGCTTTATATCATCAGCTTCCTTTGTGAGGAAGTTCATTCGTTTTTTGGCGTCTATCAATGATTTTTTGATATTATCCATCTGCAAATTCAATATTCCTGCTTAAAAATTCCGCAAGACAATTATTAACACCCTTAATATGAACTATATCAAAATTATAAAATGTCAAATAGGCTTGCCATCTATGGAGCCTTCTATATTGAAGTTCTGGTGGTAACTTATTTTTTACTAAACCTGCAACTTGAGAATTATCAGTTTCAACAATAAATTTCTTAGATAATAAAAACAATGAAAACATCTTTATTCCTCTGATGATTGCTAACATTTTTTTCTCATGAGTAGTATAATTTATTTCTGCTTGATTAAACGTTCCACTTGAGTATCTACAAATTTCATTAAGATTTGTTTTTAATATTGCTGCCCAATACTTATCCGATGCATCAATATTAACTATCAGATTATCTTTTTCATCTGGTAATCTTAATTTTGGCAAAATTTTACATTCTTCTTTTAATGATTTGACAATTTCTGTGTGTTAATCACTCCATCTTTTTGATATTTGTTTTTCTGAGTAAAATTTAAATTTTATGTCTCTTTTTTTTATATAGATTTTCAATAAATCCTTCTACATAATTTAAATATCCTAAAAATTTTTGTATTTGTTCTTTTGATTCTAACTTGTCTGGAAAACTTTCTATCTTCTTAGATATATGTGTTTGTAATTTTATCCCTCTTTTATCGATCGATAATCCAAGAAAATCAATTTTTTTTTCTATTATAGCTTTATTTTTTAAAAGAACAATTCCTTCTTTTTTGCATTCATTTATAAATTTTCATTAAATGGTTTCTATGTTCTTCTCTATTGTTAGAACATATTAATACGTCATCCACATAGACAATTAAGAATTCATTAAATTTTCTAAATATGTTGTCCATTCTTCATTGATATATTTGTGGTGCATTTTTTAAACCAAATGGCATAACCATCCATTCATACTTACCTTGGGGTGTACTAAATGCTGTATATTGAATAATATCCTCGTCCATTTTTACTTTCCAAAATCCTGATTTGCAATCAAATTTAGAATAATATTGTTTTCCTTTTGCAAGATTTATTAGTACCTCTTTATTTGGTAAAAAGTATCCACCAAATTTAGTATATTTGTTTAATTGTTTATAATTTATTACCATTCTAGCTTTTCCTCTTTTTTGTTCAGAATATTTCATGATCATGAATGCTGGACTACTATGGGGTCCATTATCAGGTCTGATTAATTTTTGGTTAAGTAATTCTTTTATTTGAGTTTTGAATTCTTGTTTATCTTGTATGGTATACATCATTGGTCTAACTCTTATAATAACATTTTCTGTTAATTATATTTTAGCTTTTGGGTGATGTGGTTTCCAAAATAATAATGGATTCTCTCCACAAATTTTTTCTATCTGGTCAATGATTTTTTCCATTTTTTTTTGTATGGTCGTTTTTAAAAAAAATTTATACATTATTTTTTTTTATTTCATTTTGTGTAATTGGTTTTTCTCACATTTATCACCACGCTGTATTAGCTGAACTCTGTAAGGTCTAAATTCTCTTGGTATTTTTAGTAAATGTCCGCAAGGTGTTTGTAACATTATCATGTAATTATTTTGTTTATAATATTGAAAATTTTGGATAAAGTCATTTCCTAATAATATATCACATTCTAATTTGTTATAACTATATATCTTGTTCACAATTATTTGTTTACTTCCTAGTATTATCTCGATTTTATCAGCACTGTTAATTATTTGGGTACTTTCTTCTGTAACTCCTGTTATTTTTATTTTCCCATCAGTATTCCATGATTTTATTAAGAAATTCTTAAATATTGTTATATCACTTCATGTCTCTATTAATGCACATGTTGTTATATTTGTTTCAACAATAGTAACTTGAATATAAACAACTAATGGAAAACTTATTTGGTTATTCATTTATTCAGCTTTTCTGCATAGTATAGTTTGACCATTATGAGTTATATATAATCCTTCACGTTTTATACTATAATCTTCTAGTCCATCTAGGAAGCTCATTCCTAATAATACATGAGGATTTACCATACTACTATCTACATGATATGGTACTAAGAGATTTATTCCTCATATTTTTATTTGTACTTTTACTTCAAGTTCAGTCATATGTACTTGTCCATCAAAATTTATATATCTATATGGATCAGTTCTATGAGATATTAGTCCTTTATTTCTATTTGAAGCTATATGACATTCACTAGCTCCCGTGTCAATTAATATATTTGATCCTTTTATATGTTCTATTCCATTGAAATATTCACCTTCTATTTTCATATTTCCAGCATTTCTATTAAGTTTTATTTCTCTTGTATTACTAGTTTCTCCTAATTGTTTTCTATTAGGTAAACTTGCTGATCTTCTAATTAATTTGTCATCTTCAAATGTTATGTTATTATTAGGGTATTCTTCTTCTCTTAACTCTATGATTTCTGGTTTATCTTTTGTTATAGTAAGTTCATAGTTTCTTGGAACTAAACTTATTTGTTTATCTGGTTTCATAGTTTTACCAAAATCTTTGCATTCTTTATGAATTTCAATATATGATTTTTTAGAATAAATGTTTCCATAATTAGAATTAGTAAATGTGTATAATGCTCCGTATTCTATAGTCATAATTTTATCTCTTGGTTCCATTATATCATCTTTATCTAATTTGAAATGTAGTCCTAAAACTTCATTAAAATTTCTATCTTTTAATGATATACAATATTTTGGATAACATGTAAATAATAGTTTCTTATATGCTAGGTTTCCTTCTACTGTTCCTAAATGACCGTCTTTTAAATTTATAATTCTTCCATCATGTAAACTTACAGTCAAAGGCGAATCTAATCCTTCTCTAAACAGGGATTTAAACATTATTTGGATACCTGCTAAGTAAACATATTGAATCTTTTCAATTTGTTTTCTATTGATCTTTGTTAATAATTCTGTAACCGTATTTTTTGTTAAAAGATTTAATTTGTGTGTTCCTTGAGTGGTTCTAACATCTATTACCCTTTCAATTTTATGATATTCATTTATTGCTACTTTTTCTCTTTTCCATATTCTGTTTAATATTTCCCATTTTTTAAATTTTCAAATCTAAAGATAATTTTTGTATTTTTCTGAACTTATTATTATCAAAAGTTACTTTTAATCCATAACCTTCTATTCCTTCATATTTTTGTTTATCTATGTTCTTATTTGTTTCTATTTCTTCTATTTCTTTATTCTGATTCTGATTCATTACTTTCTGAATCTGTTTCACTTATATAAACTTCTTGATCATAGTATTCTTCAATATCTGATATTTCACTTCGTTCATTTTCTATTTCTAGATATTCTTTTTGTACTATTTTAACTTTCTTTTTGTTACAGTCATGGCTTATATGTCCAATTTCTCCACAATTCCAACATTTGCATTGACTTTTATCTTTCTTATAAGTTTTATTTTTCTGTTTTTTATTTGAATTATATCTTCTTTTGTAATATCTTCTCTTAGGTTTTATATATCTTTTCCTAAAGTTCTTGAATTTTTTAAACTTTCTATTTTTATATTTTCTTTTATTATTTTTTTCTTTTTTAAGGGTTACATCCCCATTGGGTAGGTTTTTCTATATCTTCACAACATATTCTAGTTAATTTTCCTGATTTCTTTAATAATTGTCTTTGTTGACATATATATACTAATCTTTCAAATATGAATTTTATCCTTGATCCTAATGTTCTAGGTGTTCCAGGGTTATCTCTAATAATTTTTTCAAATTCTATTTTAAAGTATATTCTCCATGAGCTTAATGGTTGAAACATAGTTGTATTAGCTCATTTTATTTGGTAAGATCCTACTGGTAGATTAATATTTTCTATTATTTGTTTTTCAAATTTTATTTCTGGAAATTCCGTCGTTAAATCCTTCCCCTAATATGATCAACTTCTAATCTTAGTTCTGTATCATATTTTACTTCTTTACATATCATTATATTATATTCACAAAATTCTTCAATCAATCTTAAAATTGATTTTCTCTGTTGTACTCTATTATATTTTATGTAATATTTTATTTCTCCAGTTATCTCATATTTTTCCATATTGATTTTTTCTTTGTTATCTATGATCATAAGTATATTAGGTAATTGTTTTAGAATTGTATTAAAATATTTTCTTTTACTTTCTAATGTTTTTAATCTTAGAAATCCTTTTCTTTTTATATTTCTTTCTTCTATCATTTGATCTAATAGATTTCCTCTTTGTTCTATTATTGAATCTAATTTTTCATTTGTTTTCATATCTAGGTATTTGATTAATAAAGGTTCTCCTCTATGATAATTCATTTCTATAATCTTTATATAATTCTTCTAGTATATCTTTGTGGATTAAATCTAATATTTCGTTTATGATAAAATCTTCTTTTATTAGATCATATATTTCTCTTTTTATATCTTTATCCAAATCTTTTAAAGTGTTCAAGATTTCAATTTTATAATTATCGGGTAGTATTAATGTATGCATAATTATAAATCTTGATGTATATATTATATTTTTATTTTTATTTTTTGTCATATAATATTTATCTTTTCGATCTGCCATATGACTTTGATACCAAGTAAGGGGGTACTACTATGAGCGAACAAAAATCGTATAAACAAAAATCAACTAAGGGTGTGTTCTTTTGCAATTTAATTTGCCATCATTACAAAAATTTAAATTACACAATTTTCCATACCACTTTTTAACCATTCACATTTTCTCTCTCCAATTTTTAACCCTTCATCTTACCTAGAAAACACAAATAAATCAACAAATAATTTCAATTCCTTGATTTGACACAAAACATTCCAAATTAAATTCCAAAAGAACACACCCTAAAATTGTGTAAACAAAATTATCTAAGGACTAAAATGGAGTTTTTCTATACTTGAATGACTTATATTGGAAATCCATGTATGAGGGTATTTATGGTGGTTTGAATGGTCAAAGGTCATTTTCCAAATATTATGATTTCAAAGTCTATTTTGCAAACTATTATGGTTGTTGGATCCATTTATGGTTATTTCCCATATAAAAATCAAAATCATAACCTCCCTAACCCATTTACGATCAGAGAAGGGAGGGAGAGAGAAGGTGCTGCGGAGGTGAAACCGGTGGTGCATTTTCGGAGCCAAACGCCGACGATTCCACGGCGGTACCACCACCGTCGTGTGGCGGCAACGAGGGGGAGGAGATGGTGGGAAAGAAGCAAGATTTGGTGCAAAACCAAGACTAAAGGTGGGGCGATTTTCGGCGATAATCCGACGGAAAAAGTGATCTACAGCTGAGGTAAGTAACTGGGTTAGTCCATTCTTGGTTTATGGTTTGATTTGGGTAAGGATTTTAGGATGGGCTGTGTGTGCAGTGATGGTGCCGGTGGTGATGGTGGAAATGGGTTCCCTGGGTTTTTGGTTTTTGATGTTTGGCCGTGTGTTGGGGTTGATGGTGGGTTGAAGATGGTGGCTCTATTGGGTGGTTGTAGGTGGTGCAGTCGATTGGCAGTGGTGGTCTCTTAGAGGTGGAGGTTGGCAATGTGGTTCGTTGGTGGTTGGTGGTGGTGCTGCAGGTGGTTTAGGTGGTGGTTCGTGGTCGAGCTTTGGCTGCTTGCTGGAATGGTGATGATGATGAAGGAGGAGGAGAACATTTCCTCGGCTGTGAATGGAGGCTGCAATGGAGCTTGAGGTGGACTTGGGAGGAGGCTGGGCCGGTTTGAGGGGTGACGTGAATGCTGAGAGTTGGGTTTGGGGGAGTAGGTGATATAGAGCTAGGATATGGCATGACATGAGATTGATGTGATAGGTGGAAGTTGGTAGTGTGAAAATCTTGACAAGCATTGTACGTAATTCGAGTAAAATCGTACGCTAATTCAACTGGGTCGGAAAAATGAAACTGATAAAATGAGATTGATGTAATTTGGAATTTAAAACGATTTTGAAAATAATAATTTAAATAAATAAATAAAATAAAATAATAAAATTTTGGGAATTCGAAATTTTATTGAAATCGAACGGACTTTACATTTCTCGACTTGGTTAGACGAATACGTCGTGACGCTAACTTAAAAATGGGTGAGATCGTAGCGGCACGTTTTCATAATTTTAAAATAATTATTTAATGCGTAAAAATTCTTGGTCGCTACACGATTGGCCAAGTAGAATTGTGACTAGCCATCCTCTCAAAGAGCTCAATTGCCTCATTAGGTGATTTTGTAGTGATATCTCCATTGGAGGCCGAATCAACCGTTACTCGACTAGATGGATTCATCTCAAGATAGAAATATTGAACTTGCATTTGCTTGGTGAACCCATGATTTGGACATTTCCTCAACATCTCCTTGAATCTTTCCCATGCCTCATAGAAACATTCGGTGTCAAGTTGTCGAAATGTGGAGATATCATTCTTCAATTTAGCCACTTTTGACGGAGGAAAGTATTTTGTAGTGAACTTTTGAGCAAGATCATTCCATGTTGTAATACTTCCAACCGGGTTGGCATCTAACCATTCACGAGCTCCATCTCTAAGGGAATGTGAAAATAATCGCATGTTGATAGCCTCCTTGCTAATTCCCGGATAATCAAAGTTACTACACATCTCCAAAAATCGCGAGATGTGAGTAAATGGATTCTCCTCGGTCATTCCATAGAATTGTAGATGCCCCTTGAATAGATTTATCACATCGGACTTTAGATGAAAGTCCGGACGTCCAAATGGGGGATACGTGATTCTTCCTCGATTCTGAGTGATGAGAGGGACCATGAATTGCCCCATTGGTCTATCTTCTTCATCAATAGCGGGATTGGCACCACCTTGGTTGTTGTCCCCCATATTGCCTTGTATTCTTTGTTGTCCAACTTGTTCTCTTCTTTCCCTAATCCTCCTCCTAAAAGTTCGTTCGGGTTCAGGATCAAATGGAAGAATGTCCCGAGTCGGACGTTGTTGCATAAACAACGCAAGAGTACCTAGAAAATGAAAAAAAGAAAAAGAAGAAAGAGATGAGAATGAGAAGACAATCCAATTAACAAAAATCAATGCATTTAGTACAAATAAAATCAATCCCCGGCAACGACACAAAAAAACTTGTTCACTAAAATCGTATACTGCAAGTGCACGGTTCGCGTTCAAGTAGTAAAGTGGACTAGAAAAGTCCGGGTTATCGTACCCACGAGGATTGAATGATTTGTAACTACAATTATTGATTTCATTTTTAAAAGAAAGGTCAAGTAACATAAAATGTTGGTTTGATGGTGAATACTAACTAACATAAATTAAAACATGGCGACATGAAAAACTAGTTAATTAAAGCAAGTAGATAACAGTATGTAAAAGCTAGAATTAAAACTAATTATCCAAAGTGAATTAATGACAATAAGAACTTGGCGATTAAGCTTCTCTTCGGTAACAGTGATTTTTTGGTTTTTAAACCAATTTTTAAACTATACAATTTCCCAAATCAATCTCTAACCCTACATATTTTCTTTCTCCACTTTTTAACCATCTATCTACCTAAAAAACCAAAAAAAAAAAAAAAAAAAAAAACCAACTTTTTTTACCTTTTTGACGCCGAACAGGGGATAAACTAAACTAGAAAACATGAGATAGGGTGAATTAAGTTTTTATAACTATACTAATTTCTTCTTTCACAAATCAATTAGTGATAGTTAATCAATTAACCAAATTACATGAAAAATTCTAAATTAAACCTAACGTGTATAATAACTTGCAAATACAATACAAAATATTGACAACATTTTAATATTACATAAACGTAAAACAACATTCCTAATCATAAAAACATAAACATAAATACCCAACATCCATAAACAACCTAAAATACTTAATTAAAAATAAACTAGTCAAAAATTCCAACAAAATAACATTAACCCATAATAAACTAACAACATCATAAACATATCAATAACATTCTAAATAAGAGATTGCAAATAAATTAGTAAAGAAAACTCCCTTCTAATGAGCTTTTTGAAGAGAACATTCCATGGGTTCCTCACTTTTCCTACAAATTTTCTCCTTCAACAATAAATAGTTCTAGCCACCCAAGCTCAAAGCATTAAATACATTAAAGATATAAAAAGTTTTTGATGAAAATGTGAGAGAATAACAAAAATAAAAAACTTAAACAACAACAAAATACTTGAATACAAGAAAACATTAATTGAAAATTGCATTAAAGAAGTAAATGTTAAGAGAAAAATACAAGAAAAGTGGAAAAAGAGGCAAAATTTACTTGATGCCCTAGAAAAATCTGATTTTTTCTATTTATAATACCTTAAAAATCATCCAAAAACCCTTAAAAACGCTAAAATTCTCGTAAAAGAGTCATATGGGCCAAACCGGTCCGGCTCGGACAGTTTTTCCTTTTTTTTTTAATTTTAAAGTTGAGCGACCGCGCGCGGTGCAAATCCAAGGCCAACCTTGCCCTCGGGTCAGTTTTGAGGTCTGAGTAGCGTTCGCGACTCAGTTTGAGCCACGCGTTCGCTTGGCTCAGCTGGAGGGTGATTTTGCTGTTAAGTCCCTTCTGTAATTTCCATTAAGTCCTCCATCTTTTAATCTTGAGCAATTTAGTCCCCCAATTTTCATATTTCTATCAAGTAGGTCCTTCTAAAATTGCACTTTTGGCGCTTCAACTTTTGAAATCTTTCAATTTGGTCCCTCCTTTAATTGCACAGCTCGTCAAAGACTTCCCGAAAGTGACAAAATGGTACCCAAACTTGGAATTTCAGCAAAATCTTCAATCATTTTGTGATTTTTAGCCTCGAACTTGGATATTAACCTATTTAAACACAAAATATGCATGAATTAATAGATATTTGCTCAATATATTCCAAAATATGCTAATTTAAAGGTATAAAAAGTGTATAAAAATGCACTTAACAGAGATTGTGAGGCCGTGTGCCAAAACTTAAGAATTGTTGAAGTTGCGTTTTACAACTTACAACTATCCACTCTCATTTGTGTCGTCTACGCATTGTAATCCAAGCGGCCTTACCTACGTGTCTTACAAAAAGGGATGAACCATCACTTAGGGTTCTAGATTTTTCTTTGAACTGCAGCTTTTAGAGATTTCTGGGTTCTTCTTTCTTCCCCTCTGATTTCTTTCTCTCTAAACAAATTGATGCCCTTTTCTTTGATTCTCGTTTTCATTTTCTGTTTCTCTATAGTGAGATCTTGTGTATTTGGTGATTTGTCATCAATTTCTGAAAGTGTACGTGTTGTTACGAGTTTTAGGGTTGAGAGAGTTAGATCTGTTTGAAGTTTTGTAATCTGTAACATTTGATCATGAATCAACTTTTTTCAAAATATGCTAAAATCTAATTATAGCTTAACCAAAAATGGATTATATATGTTTGGAAATGACATTAAACTTTCAAGCAATGCGTTTTCTCTTTAAAAAACAAGTGTCTGCATTTTAATTTTTGAATTCTTATTTAGAACACTAGAATGGATTCTGTTCTTTTTTTTTTTTTTAAATTTTGACTGCAACCAGAATGTACTTTGTCTTTATATTACCGTTGCTCATCACATAAGAGTAACAAGTTTTACGAACATTGTTAAAATAGTTTCTTTTTTTGTTCTTGTGGAGAGTAGAAATCAATTGCATCTCAAGGAAAGGGTATCCATTCCATTGATGAATCAAGTGCTACGTGGAAGAGGTTGGCGTCCATTAGACTTGAGAACACAAACAAATAAACAAATAGGTCAATAGACAACTTCTGCTTCCAACTCTTAGCTTAGGAGAATATATTTCTGGTGCCATCCTCTTTGAGGAGACACTTTACCAGTCGACTACAGATGAAAAGAAATTCGTAGACTGTTTATGTAACGATCGGGTTGCCTTATAGATCGATAACTGTTCCCACTGTACCAACATAAGTTTTTTTAGCATGTGTTTGTCCTCCCTCAGACGCTCATTGAGAAAATTTCTCAGGTGGTCACCCATCATAAAATTGCTTCAAACCAAATACGTTTAACTATGAATTTCCTAACGATGGACTTCCGGAAAAAAAGTGCATTTTGCTAGTATGAGTAGTACCTATGAAATCATTTAAGCTTTCTTGGCATGGGTATACAGTTTACGTGGTGAGAATATTGAACCTGGCATCAAAGTTGACAAGGTAAGCTTGTCTAGTCTTTAATCTTTTGTGAATTTACGACATTATTAGAGTTTGTGCTTGTTTATTAGTGATGGTAAAAAATGTCGACCCGAATGGGGCGAAAAAAACCCGCATTGCATGTCAGCAGGACGGGTTCTCGTGACCCGGGCGGGTCGCAGGGCTGGGACGGGTTTGGCCACCCCGACCTGAATCGTCCCGAATAAATTAATTAATAAAAAAAATAAGGAAAAAAAAATAAAAATACTGAAAAATAAAAAAAATTAAATTGAACGATGGGATTGACCCTCCCGGACCCGAACCCAGCACGCCCCAAAATTCACAGGCCGAGTAGCTGGTTTGGAAAAAATACTTGCGGGACGAGGTACCCGACCCGAACATGCCTCGTTGCCATCACTATTGTGTATAATGTCTCACTTATCTGAAGATCACCAGATCTCTTTTTCTGTTGACAGTGTTTGGTTCCATTACCTAGATCAAACAATGAATCGTGGCGCCAGGGATTAGATGGATATGCTTCTCGATATGCTAAATACTATAAGAAAGCTACTTGTTTTGCACAATGGTATGTTATGACCCTCTAATTTACCTTTTGTATTTGTTTATTTCAGATTGTTCCATGTCAATGAATGGGTTTCGTCCATGGAAGAATAACATTGGTGTATTTGGCCTTATTTCCTTTGCATGTAAATATTTTAGGAGAACTCTTGTCAGCATACAATGTGGTCATTCTGCTTTGGATGTTCAAGAAGTAGCCTAGGGTCCTGCTCAATATGCTGTTATTTCTCATGTATCTATTCGAATTTCAATGTTTCTTCCCTCTTCTCTCTAGACTAGATGCTTGATTTATTCAATTTGGTATTGAACTAGAGGATAAGAAGAAGACCACGTTTGGCTAAGTTTAGAAATAACTTGCTTCAAGCATCCTTTTGAATAATAATAATAATAATAATAATAATAATAATAATAATAACAATATATTATTCTTATTCTTATAATATATTATTACTACTCTATTTTTGTGCATATAAATAAAGAGGAAAAAAAACTAAAATTACCAGAAAAACATAATTCGCGCCAGGAGAATCCAAACTCACAAATTCCTTATTAGCACATTTATTTTCACCTTCATCAACTGAGACCACCGATATAACCGCAATCGATTCAAGGCCACGGGACCTTTTTTTTAGATGATATAAAACGAAAATTGTAGAAAAAATTAGAAAACAAACCAATCGATAGCAAGAGAACAATGAGGGAACTGTAGATCCGACAGATGACTAAAGACGGAGAAGGAGAGCTGAAGAGAGAACTCAAATAAACGGAGAAAAATGAAAGGAGTGGAAGATTCTAGGAGTGAAGAGAAGAAAAAATGTGAGAAAGCGTAGTGTCTTTTTTTTTTTTTTTTGGGAAATGACGCTGTTTCCATTTCGTCCTTATGAACAATAGGAATTAATTGTTTGAATGATCATTAAACTTAGGGGTATGTCTTTGATTGATCACTGAACTTTAAAGTGTCGAGATTTCATCACTGAACTTATGTAAACGTCTTCGACTAGTCACAGAACTTTAAAATATCGAGTTTTGATCACTAAACTTTGGATTACCTGTCCCAATAATCGTTGAACTTATGTCAATGTCAAGTTTTGATAACTAAATTTATCAAAATGGTGAACTTTAGTAATTGACTTAACTTTAATAACAGAATTGACAAGGTGACAGACAGAACGCCCGTTTCGACTGACCAATCACAGCACACCAACTTGCTAAGTAAAATTTTTAAGAACGTCTTCGATTGATCACTAAATTTTTAAAAATATTTTTTTACTGTAATTTTGTGTGTCGTGATTGATTGGTTGAAGTTGACGTGGCGCCATGTGTACATCCTGTTTGTCACGCCGTTAGTTCTATTAAGAAAATTAAGTCAATGACTAAAGTCCACCATTTGGATAAGTTTAATGATCAAAACTCAACATTTACATAAGTTTAGTGATTATTTGGACAATTAACATAAAGTTTTGTGATCAAAACTCGACATTTTAAAGTTCGGTCGCCAATCAAAGACGTAGACATAGTTCGGTGATTATTGAGAAAATTAAATAATAAGTTCAGTCATTAGTCGAAGACGTTTATATAAGTTCAGTAATAAAATCTCGACACTTTAAAGTTCAGCGATCAATTCAAGACATACCCCTAAGTTCAGTGATCATTCAAACAATTAACTCGAACAATAGTGACAAAAGTGAATTTTATATATAGTCCTTATTTGGTACTAATTAAAATTTAGAGTTTTTAATTTAAGTCAAAGTCAACAATCAATCACCTATTTTGTGGGATCTACAACATTTCAACCACACATTTCATCAAATTTTATCAAAACTTACTGAAAATTTGATTTTAATTTTCACTAAACAGGGACATAGTATTGAAAAAAGTAGTGTTTAGTAAATCAGATTGGACCTACCAGTTCAACTGGTCCAAAAATCGATCCGGTCCGGATAAAAATCGGCCACAAAAAATCGTCCGTAAAACCCAATTTTCGGTCGGTTCAACGGGGAAAATCGGGAACCGGCCGATTTTTAAAACCCAGGTTTCCTTTTTTCCCCTCTAATTGTTTTAAGATACTTTTGTGAATGATTTTATTTTTTAAATAAGTAAATCTTGGTTTATTGATAAAATAATTTGTTTTTTAGGAAATTTTGTGATATTTAAAATAATTTTTTATCACCGACCGTAGGGAGGTCTTTCTCTCCTACGGAACCGAAAAATGATGGATGTCTGTTTTCAAAAAATTTACTCTCACTTCACATCCTCGAAAACTCGTCCAAAAAATCCCCCTACTTCATCACTTTTGTTGAGTTTTTCTATGCAAATCTTCTCTCTCCCTCTCCTATCGTCGATATCGATTCCCATATTAGCGAGAAAACAAATCTAGAACAGCAATTTCCCAAAAAATTGATACGCTGCTCGAGGCACCCAATTGTGGAAATCGCCTGATTTTTTCACTTCGATCGTGTTATACTCACCGAACATAGGTTCGCCGCCTTCAATTGTGTGGACACTGGCAGATTTCGAAGTCCAACGTGCCCGTCAACAAACCTCTACCAAGACCAGGCCCCCGACCATGCGGTATCACACTTTATTTGCTCAAGAATTTGATGAGCAGTTGTTCAAACCTTTTTTATTGATTCTTTTGCAATTTTAGGTCAGAATTTCTACATCCTTTTCATACGTATGCAAAATTACAATTTCTGTAACTGTGATGATTTCATGGATCTCTGAAAACGTATATTTAGAAGGGAAAAATACATATATAAGGTGGTTACTTTACACAATTTCAATTCTAAGATACAAGCTTAAAAAATTCAAAAATCAGGTAATTAATAATATATATAATGTATTATATATATTAAAAATCAGATGATTTCATCTGCCCACCCCAACCCCTTTACCCCACCCACCACCCAACCCCAACCTCATCTACTACGCAACCCTTACCCCAGATCTGATCATTTCACCATTGTAGGAGCCGCCCAACTTCATCACCATGACCTCCCACCACCATCACCACCACCGCCACCACCTCCAACCTCCATCACACCGCCATGGCCATCACTCTCTAACACCATGAACTCTTCAAAACCACCACCAGAACCATTACAGTTTCACTGCACCGCCACCATCAAAATCACCACCAGAACCACCACAATTTCGACAAACCACCATCACCACCAACATCCCCGACCCTCCACAAACCACCACCTATATATATATATCTTCCTATAAATAAGCAAACCAGTTGGGGATGTTACCATATATATATATATATATATATATATATATATATATATATATATATATATATATATATATATATATAGAAAGTAGATTATAGTATTTAATCATCCTATAATTAAGCAAATTAGTTGGAGATCTTTAATTCTAAAATTTTGAAATTTGAAAGACGATGAAAGAGAAATTAAACTGGGAATGACATATAAAGTGTGACTTGAACATTTCAAGTGTGACCTGAGATATAATGCACTAATTTGACATGAACACTACACTTGTGACATGAATATTTGAAAATGCATTGACATAACGTATCAAATGTGATCTGAACAAAACCCTGTAATGTAATGAAACAAATGTGACATGAACAACACATTTGTGACTTGAGCAACTGAAGCGTGACATGTAACCTAATCTACAAATGTGACCAGAATGACAGAAATAACCACCAGTGACTTGAACTGAAGATTTGTTAGACACCACAACAACCATCTCTTCACCTCCTATACCACACACAGCACTAAGGCATCACCATTACCGTTCACACAACCATGACTGTCAACACCATCCACCATCAACAATTGTCCAATTTACACATATCGCCCATTAGCACACACAGCACAGGGCAGCACCATTAAGCAATTTAGTTGGAGATTCGGTGTTTTGCCTCTACCAAAAGCTAGACCTGAATAATACATTTGTGACCTGAACACATAATTGTGACATGTGATAAAATGTAACCAAAACGGTAGCACCTCACCACCAACCTCAACATTGTGCCACCACTAGTTACATAATTTCCAAAGTCACAGTCATCAAATTATTATGAGGTCACAATTACAACTTTAATGTTTTCAAATGAACATCTCTCAAAGCCATCCTGTCGCCGACGCCGCCTCAACCTCAGCCTCAACTACCCTATCATCACCACCACCATCAAAACCACCACACCGCAGTAACACTCCACCAACCACACAAACATCAACATCTCCGATGACCACCATCTCGCAACCCCACAGACGACCTGTGATAAAACAGCCCCACCTACCACGACCTTCCACCGCCACGATTGAACCATCACCGCCTATATCAACAACGATGACCACCGCCCCCTCCACCATTACGAATGCACCAGCAATGTGTAACCAAGAAAGGGCTGTGACCTAAGAGCCACTATAACAACTCATCACCACTGCCTTCATCGCAACCACCACCACAGATCCAACATCACAACACCACCACTGCCGCCATAGATCCACCATGACAACAACGAATAAAAAAAATCAAATTCACAACCCACCACTCACAACACCACCACCATAAAAAATTGACTATCACACCACCACAACGGCAGATCGCAGAAACCGTCACGCCATCGCCTTCCATGCGCGGAAGTGCAGTGTGAACAGGCACCACCGTGCTTCCGCCGTCGCCGTCGCCGTACGCCGTCGAGTGGCCCTGCTGTGGTCGCGCGCTGCCAGTGCCTGGCCGCGTTTACATGGTTTTCGAGAGAGAAGGTGTAGGGATCAGCAGGAGGAGAAGAGAAGCAAACGATTCTGGAACTGGATAAGTTTTGGGTTGAATCCGTTGATTAGGTTTGGGTTTGTTACATGGTGGTGGGTGTGGGGGTGGGGTGGGGGTGTGAATAATTAATATTATTATTAGTATTAAAATTAAATTATAACCTGATTTTTGTATTGATAATAGTTACACCTGATTTCTGAATTTAGAAGTTGAAAAACCTGGTAGGGTGTAATTTCCACTATTTAGAAGTTTAGAATTTTGATGCTTTCGGTTTTGGTATTGAATGATTGATTTATTGTAATATCGATTTTGGGAAATTAATTAGGAATCACGTGACTGGCTGGAAGTTTAAGCTAGGGGAAAAAATTGGCAGAGGATCTTTTTGACACCTTTATTTGGGCAATTTTATTTTCATTTTTAATTTTTTTTTTTGCTTTTTCATGAGTGTTTGTTGCATGAAGTTGGAATTCCCCATCTGAAATGGTTTAGAGTTTAAGGTGAATACAATTACATGCCTACTGATCTTCTGTGGCTAAGCTAGGATTCTTAGAAGATTTGTTTAACTATTGCAATAGGAATTTCACACTTAAAACAATTCTAATGCTTGCTGATTAGTAAACTGCCATAATTTCTGGGTTTGGGGTGAAAAGCAAATCAGGTATATTCGTCAAGCATTATGAAATGTGTGCTTGTGTCTACCATTTTGTTTGCTAGCATTATTTTTCTGTGAGCACATTTTGATCACTATTCATTTTCGGTTGATGTTTTCCTCATATTTACTTTTCATTGAATTTGATGTCATACCCTACGGTCGGATCTCACCGTGGTAAAACGGTATACTAATTTATTAATTGAAACCGGTTTGATCCAATTGGACCTTTTAACATTTGACATGTTGTCGTTTTCTGCTTGAATCAATTTTCTAAACATTGGAAAAAAGAAAAGAATCATTTAAAAAAAAAAAAAAAAATCATTTTTACGTACCAAAGCTTCGGTGGAGCCCAGTATTATATGACGTGTACGTTTACTGTATCAAGCTCCCACCTTGCCTCAGTAATCAACACCATCCCCTACGCACACCCATTCGAATCATCAGTTTCCTTTCACTTCAACACGGCTGCCGGTTGAAAAAACCACCACTAGCCGGGGAAAACTCGACCTGACAATTTTCCCCTCGTGTGCAGACCAGTGCAACTTCCGGTTGCATGAACCCTTCCCTCAATTCATCTCTTACAATTTCTCCCCCAAACCCTAAACTCCCCTTTCATCCATTTATCCACCACCTCGCTTACAATACAAAATGAAGGACCAGCCGCCGCCACCGCCGTCTCCGTTACGAGGTGCCCTTTACGTGCCGCTACATCACCGCCCCATTAAGGATTACGTGGCTACAAGTTTAAGTACTAACAATGCTACTCGCAATCAGAGCTCATTTCTTCATTCCGTAGTTAATAAGAGTAATGATAACAATCCTTGCCCGTACTTGCCACCTCACCAATATAAGCAGCAGGTACAGGAGAAAATATCGCTGCATAATAAGGTGTCAGAGGAAGCTTCCTATTGTGATATCGAATTTTTGGCACATCCAGCGAGTTTTATATGCGAAAAGTTATTTCTTTGATATGCCTATATTTTCAGGTTTACCCAGTGTATAGGCGGGCTTTTAATCTAGTTTCTTGTGCAATTTTGATGACTATTACACACAATACAGATATCGTTGTGAATTTAAGATTGAAACCTACATTGCTTTGATCAGAGGGAAATTAACAACAATTTGGTTGTTTGAGGATTTTCATGCACACTTAGGTAATTTTCTTTTACATTGTACTGAAGACAAGGATCAGGTGTAAGCTGTGGTGTATAAGTATGAAATGTGCAGGGTGAATTCTTCACGTCAAGGAAGTGCGATTTGTCAGTGAGATTCTTAGTCAAATGGTAGAAGCATGAGTTTCTTAGTCAAATGGCAGAAGTATGTCCTGTTAAAATACAATGAAAATGATTTTCCTGCAGCAAAATTTAATACTGTGACATTTCAGCATGATGCTAAAACGTGGTACTTGTTTTTCATCAGTGGAGAAAGCATCTTATTTAGCTACTTGTTTTGTCTGTGTCCCTCTCAATTAATCTGCTGTAATTTGGAAACTGATATACTGCAGTTAAAAGAATCAAGTCATCCTTCTAGTGTATTGAAAAGATAAAACCTCTCTTTACTATTTTGAAAAGAAGACTGAAATTGTATTTGCAAGAGAAAGAGTATAGCGTTTGAGGATAAGTGGACATTATTGGGAAAATTGTACTCAAAACTAGATTTGAATAGCTTAAATTCTTGCAGATGTATCTTTACACGAAATCATTCTTCTTTTGTTTTGTGCACTTATTAGGAAAATCATAAACACAAAACTGGTAATTTGCACATGGGGACCACATGTGAACCGAGATGGGAGACATTGGTATATGCATAAATATCTACAACAACATGCTCTTTATTGTGATACCCCATCACCAATTTTTTTCTTTAAAGTTGTTTCTGATCGTAGGATGCCTCCACCTTAGATGACGTTGATGGCTGGATATGGAAGTTAACTACTCTTTTAGACAATAAGGATAAGCAAGAACTAGTAACAAGAGATAAAATTGATAGGCGTAATTATGGTCGAATATCAGCTTTAGCGAGCAGAATGGGTTTATACAGGTATGTTTCACATGACTCTTTCTAAATTTTCTTTTTAGATATGTTTAATGAAGTACTTTTTGCAGCCACCTGTATACAAAAGTAGTGGTTGTCAGTAAGGCTCCATTGCCCAACTATCGCTTTGATCTCGACGAAAAGCGTCCACAGAGGGAGGTACTGTCTTATGTTGCTTCTTGCATTTTTTTAATCTTTCAAACCGACCTGTGTTTTTATTTTTTAGATTCTTCTTTAATATCTCCAGAATTTGTGTACCTCCATCTACTTCTTCCACAATGATTCTTCACTTTTAGTTTCCAACTACTAGACACGTGACTTTATTGGTTGAAGATTGTTTTGTCATCTATTATTGTTTTGAAGCTTCACATCTCTTTTTCAGTTTTGGTAACCTCTGGAACTCCGTACTGGCTATAATTTTTGCTAATATGCTCGTAATAATGTGATTAAAATGCTTTAGAAAATTTTAGGTGATCTTACCACCACGTTTGCGAAGGCATGTGGAAACCCATTTTGGACAATACCTTTCCCAAAAGTCCAAGGGCATGGATGCATTTTCAAGATCAAGCAGCAATTGCAGTATTGCTACCGATGAAGGGCTTTTTGAGCAACCTGAGCCACTTCCACCGAGCAAGGTTGCCATGGAGAAAACTATTTGGCGAAAAAGTCAGCAAATGCAAGAGGAGCAACTGATTTGGCAGGTTCAATCGTCTCTGCATAATCAGAATACATTCTTTTTTATACAGCTATTCTTCATAGCTTTGACTTTTTATCAATTTTGATAAGAGATGATAGTTCATTGTGACGCTCATCTTTTTAGTCTTCAATTTACGTCTAGTAGTCAATTTTTCCATGCACATTGGCATTTAATCTATCTAGACATATAAGAGTATTAAAATAAACTCAATTTTGAGAATGTCAAAACCATTGTTTAATAAAGCTTTTGGAGGCTTAGGCCTTGAAACCTGCTTCATGTGAGACTATTATAAAACGCTTCAAAACTTTCCCCTTGATTGCTCTTAGTTAGGTTTATGCCTCAGAGTTACGCCTCAGGGATACTGAGGTCTTTGCTCGCTTATGTTTTCATTTTTTGAGCATTTGTTACTGGCATCAAGTTTTTGACCTATTTTCCTTACAACCATAACATTTTATGGGTACTTATATTTTATTTTTTATAACTTTACAAGGATGGAGACGGGGAGGGAGAAGGGAAAGGGGAGCGCAACATTGCAAGTGGCGGATGATAAGAAAGAATGAGAAAAAAATTGATAGTGATGGAGGATGAATGGGGAATCAAATAAATGGTTCTTTTAAGTATTGTATTAGTTTTGATAATTTCAGATATTTCTAGATTGTCTCTACTTCTAGTTGCAGATTTCATTTTTGTTATGTTATTATAACTTATTATTTGCTAATTTATATTGATCAATTTAATATTTTTCTTGAAAGTTAAACTATTATTTTCTTTAATTTGTCATGGATTTTCAAGATGATTAATGTTTGAACATAAGCATATTTGTATACTTCTGTTTCTTTTCAATAATTTTAACGGTTTGTCTCGAGGCTTATGCCTCACCTCACCGAGATAAAATGCCTGAGTACCTAGTTGAGCCATTTTAAACATTCATAAAAACTATCATTTACTGGTGATTTTGATAAAGATCCTTTCCTACTCATGCCTTCCTCATTTTCTAGCATCTCTATGCTCGTGCTTGTTGATATTTAGAGCCTGTTTGGTAATGTGAATTTTTTTGATTATTGTAGTTTTTTTTTTGGTTTTTTGATAAATGTGTATGGTTTAAAAATGTTTGAAAAATAAAAAATGGTGGGTTTGACTAAGAATAGATGGTTGAGATTGAGTTTGAAAATTTGTGGTAAATTTTTTACCTTTACCAAATAAGCTCTTATCCTCCTTTCTACTCGGTTGGTTCCTGTCTCCCGTGATTCTTGTGCTTACCAGTGATAAAATTGATTTCGTGGCTAAAATACTTGTAATATAAATTCAAAAACTAATGATGTATAAATTTTAAATGGATAGGTCTGGACTTTGTTTATCTCTTGATAAGTAGTAAATTTATTTGATAAATAGATCGAAGAAGGTTTTGACTTTGTTCTTAAAAAAGAGTTTCATATCATATGATTGCTTCTATACAATTATTATAATTGGTGTGCTAGCTTTTAGGATTTTGAAAGTGAGAAATGAGATGTGAATAAATAGAATTTATGAAGAAAATGTAATTGCACAGAGATGATAAAACAATGATTAATCCAGCAGATGGCTGTTAGATCTGCCTGGGGAATGAAACTATTCTTTTAATTTCAAATAGCTGATAAATAACACTGAAATCTTGGGTTATTTACATCCCAGTCTGGTTGCTGCTTTACAACATTTCTTCTATATAATATTCAACTGCAAGAAATCTGTTAGCTTTTGTTCTTGTAAAAAGTGATATACCTCAATCCTTAAAAAATCTTTTTGTGATTTCTATACAGTCATAAACTCTTTGTTGTAATTTGAAATTGCCTACATCTCAAGAAGAGGATCTAAAATTCTTACAGTTTTGTGGTTGTTGAGCTGGTCTTCAATATTATTGCATCCATTTTAAGGTTAGCTGTTGTATTTTTGGCCAAAAGAATTATCCCTGACTTCCATTTCACTTTTATTGCATCACTAATATATGTTCTAATTCAAGGCAAGTTCAATACACTGTCACTTGTGATGTAAGTTAGTTGACAACTGTGATAGTGGCATGCCAAAATGATTAAATAAGCAGTGTTCTATTCAGAACTAGAGAAGTTTGTCAGCTTATTGAGACTTTTACTGTCTTAATTTTTTCATTCATTTGTTTATTTCTATTCTTATGCTATCTGCTCAGTTCATGTTGCCTGCCTATTGTTTTGGAACATAAGTTTCTTCTGTCATTGTGAAGAACCGATTATCTTCATCTCTTCTTTTGGTGCTTTTGTTGTTAGTCTTAATTAGTGTTCTAAAAGGTGTGACGTGTGTCAAGGGAGCAAGGAGAGCCTCAAGCCTTATGAGCCTAGGCGTATAAGATTTTTTCTTATTTTTAATGTTTTACGAACCATTAAAAGAACAAAATAATGCAAACTAAACAACTAACGTAAATACTATAATTTCTACAATTAGACAATATCCCAGTTTCCAACAACTTGCAATTTCGAAGTTTCAAACTAGACAATTCTTAAAAGATTTATAAGAATTCCGTACCTACTTCTCTAGTTTTCAACAAAAAGTAAGTCTCAAAATCATAAATACTTTAATTTCTTACTAATTCTTACAATTAGACAATTTAGATGGCATCATATTCTAAGTCTTTCCCAACTCTTTATCAGACTCCAATTCAATCTCCTCCTCCTCCTCGTCTAACTCATCTTCCATGTCGTTTGATACAAAATCATTTTCCTCGAACTCCCTTATCTCAACTTGAGCATTTCTAGTACCTCTTCTAGGTTGTACTATATCATTCTCCACCTCATCATTTTCCTTGTTAAGAGGCATTTCCTTAGCTCCTCTTTCAATAATAGAAATTTCATCCTCTTCTTCCCCGTGTCCCATAGGAAAAGACATAACTACATCATCTCTCTACTTAGCATCATTCAATAGCTTCGCTAACTTTTTAGAATTATTCTCTTCAAGCAACTCACGACACTTTGCTCTTCATTTGCTCAAAGGCATGGTTTCACATCCTTTCCCTTGGTCCCCACTTTCTGGATTTTGTGCTTATTGATTCCTGTCTTCGTAACTTTAACATACATTAAGGATTTCATATTATTGGCGTTATTAGGATCTACAAGAATTTCAATTTCCTATTCAATATCCCCACAACCTTTATTAGTAGATTGAATTAAAATGCCACGGAAGAATCATTTTGTTCCATTGATTCCTAGAAAGTTATAGTTATTTATATTAGGTTTAATTATTTCATTTTTACTTGGGATGCCCAACAATAATCATGAATGAAAAATGATCAAATACTTAGAAAACAATAAAATACAAATAATCAGTACCAGGCATTTTATCAAACACTTAAAGACAACATAAAAAATAAAAATAAAAAATCACACACACGCACACACAACTAGAAATAGCATTTGAAACACTAATATGTAGGCAATATGTAATTTTATTTAATTACAGCAAATGGCCAGCCATAATTAAATATTTGGAAAAAGAAGAAGAAAGAAAAACAGAGAATAAAATAGATACATGAATACCAAGGTTTTGTACTTTGGAGAGCTTCCAAGATTAGGCCAGTAGTGGTTGGTAGTGTTGATGCCATGAAATTTCTGAAAATAGGTCCAAAAAATTTTTCTTAGAAACTAGGCGTGGATGTGGTTCCATATGGTTCTGGTTCTTAGGGAACCGAACCGAACCGAACCAAGAACCGTTGGATCTTTTTTCTAGAGAAGAATCGAACCAGAACCGAACCGTTCTGTTTTTTTGGTTCTGATTTTGGTTCCGATTTTCTAAACTAAAATTTTTCAAACTTAATCGATGAAGCCATGGTAGATTCCGGCTGGTAAGAGTCGTAAGACGGTAAGGTTATCGACTTTGATCAAAATACGAATACAACAGTCAAAATCCTTGACATCAAAATATTCACTCCCTTTTAGGCATTGACATATCTCCTCATTCGTGTGTATGTGCTCCTTCTAAAAAATTTTCAATTTCTGCTCGTAATTCTCTACCTTTTCAGGGAACATTCGCACAAGTCCATCAAATACTTGAAAACAAGATAACAATTAATTGTAAGATGAAGAGTGAAGATTTATCGTTTGTTAATCCTTGAAGAATTGACGGCCGAAGATTTGAAGCTAAACGATAGAACCAGTAAAAGAAAAATGATTTTTGATCTATGGTTTTTTATTTATTACTTGCTTTGCTTATAGTTATTGTAATGTTTAATGAGTTAATAGTTGTTGGATAATTGATATTGACTAATGGACCAGATAACATGCATTAAGGTTAGGAATTGATGATTTATTTTTTTAAATTTATATTTAAAAAAAATAAATCGTGTTTTGTTCTGGTTCTTCGTTCTGGTTCTGAACCAAGAACCGAAACCAGAACCGATGTTTCTTGAATTTTAGAACCAGAACCGTTTAAAATTTTGATAGAACCGAACCGAACCGGGACCAAACAGGAACCGAACCGCTGATTCCGGTTCTTTTGCCCAAGCCTATTAGAAACCTAGCTAGGGGGAAAATGAGTTCAAGATTTACCCCAGCTCCAATTTAGTACCTAGGCCCATATTATGTCCAAATGTTGAAGAGATGGCTCCCCAAAAAAAAAAAAAAAAGGCGCGCTCCTTTTGGCACCTATCCCCCTGGTTGAAATAGGGTTGACTGCCTTTTCTACACCTTCCCCGTATGTGGAGTTTTTGCTTCATGCTTAGCCACCTTTTCTGCGTTTTAGAACATTGTCTTAAGTTCTATTAGTGAAATAAAATGGCTTTCGAATTTGCAGTTAATCTGATTTCTGATCTTATTAATTTTGCTACATTTTTACCCACTAAAATTGATTTCTTCCGTTGATTTTTTATTTTTTTCTGATTACGATTATCGGCTTGTATTTGAAATTGACTCAGAAGTGCCTGAATTTTCTTTCTCATGCTCATTGGTTTTGTACAGCAATCTCCTGAAGGCAGAAAGATGATGGAATTTCGTAGTAGTCTGCCTGCTTACAAGGAGAAAGATGCAATATTAAGTGCCATTTTGCAGAACCAGGTATGTCAATGTTTGGACATCTGTTGTTCTTCGCTGTTGCCTGGATTTGGCCCTCTCTTAAATCATTTTTTTTCCCTGTTCTGGAGCATTATTATGAAAATAGTGATTAGAAAGTCTTGTTCTATGTCACTTGTGAATTTTATTACCTGTTTCACTATGAATGGCCCGCACTCACACAACCAATCCACTTGGTCAATGATGTCACCAATGTCTCATCTACTCAATCAAGAGATCTAAAATTAGTATCAAAATGTTTTCTATATATATATATAGAAGAGAGGAGAATATTTTATTTCAACTATCATGGTAGAATTTAAATAGTCGCAAGCTATCTTTGTTTTTTTACGTTCGTAGCTGATTCTTTTGAATCGAATACTGTACCCAATCAAATCTTTGAAGCCTTTTGTTTTAATTATTTTCTTTTCGTGAGTTCTCCTTTTTGTTACCACTGTTATATTGTTGCCTTTCAATTGCCCTTTTCATTATTCATTTGTACTTGGTATTCATCTAGCACGTGACTGTCTGGCTGGTTGAGAAGCATTCTTTGATATTTGTTACCAAGTTGCACTCTTAATTGATGTGGTTTTACATTCGCTTTAGTCATAATATTTGCTGAACTTTTATGCTTCTTCTCGGCAGGCTTCAAAGGGAAGGGATTCTCTTTTTAGTTTTACATATAAAACTTTATGCAATTAACAATTGGAGAAGTTCTATTTTTTAGGTTATTATCATCTCTGGTGAAACTGGCTGTGGAAAGACCACTCAGATTCCCCAGTTTATTCTGGAGTCTGAGATTAGCTCAATTCGTGGAGCAATGTGCAATATCATATGTACTCAGCCCAGAAGGATATCTGCAATGTCTATATCAGAGAGGATTGCCACTGAGAGGGGGGAGAAATTGGGGGATACGGTGAGCCTTGATACCACAAACACAATCACTAGGGTAGTAAATTACCATATGATTTTGCCTGTTCAAGTATATAATGATGCCTCTCTTGGCAGGTTGGATATAAAGTTCGGTTAGAGGGTATGAAAGGAAGGGATACCCACCTCCTCTTCTGCACATCAGGCATTTTGCTGAGAAGATTACTAGTTGATAAAAACTTGAAGGGTGTAACACATGTTATCGTGGATGAGATACATGAACGTGGAATGAATGAAGGTACTTTTGTTGTCACAATAGACTGTATTATATAATTATTACCTATTGGATTCTATTTTCCTCTCCTAAGCACTAGGAACACAGTGATGCGCCACGGGGGCTGGAGTGTCAGTGTCTAGCACCTTTTCAGTAATTGACCCAATTATTTTGATGTCCCACATGAAAAAGAATTATTTCTTTTAAAAACAACACCCAAAAAAAAAATAAAAAAATAAAACTTAAATTACTTAATCAGTCCCTGAATGATATATTTTACTTTTTTGAAAAATCATGTGCCTGCGTCTCTGTGTGTTCTACTTACTATAAGCGTGTGATATGACCTTGTTGAGTTGAGACACTCTTTGTGATATTGAAAATATAAATTGCTATAAATAACCATTTTGCGTATTTTCATGACAGATTTTCTGCTTATTGTTTTGAAAGATCTGCTACCTCGTCGGCCAGAACTAAGCTTAATTCTGATGAGTGCAACCTTAGATGCAGAGCTCTTCTCATCATATTTTGCTGGGGCTCCAGTGGTCCACATTCCGGTGAGCTAATGGTCTTTTTGGCCCTGTCTTGTATGAATATTGTTTTAGAAAATGTTATCGTGATTCATAGCCTTTGGCAATACAATGCGCTTTCTGCAATGAAGTTGCTTGTAGTTGGTAGTTATATGCTATATGACATGAAGATTTGTCGTTGACTAATAGCAATAATGTGCCACAATGTTTCCTTTTGCCATGTCAGCGAGTCTAACGGCGAGTTATTGAGTGATGGATGGGATAATGATTTGATAAGTTCAGTGTTCATCTGAAAAACTTATAAAATGTAATGGCACTGGGATAACGATTTAATAAGTTAGGTGACCATCCGAAAAACTTTTAAAAGTTAAATGGCCATTTAGATTTTTAACCTCACAAATTCTGGTTGAGGATCTTTAGTAATATACCCAGGTTGCCTATTTGTTCTCGGTTTCAGTATCATGTAGTTTAGTAAAGATAAATATAAAGCAAATAAGCACTTAGAGGTTGATTACCTTCCTTTTTTCCTCCTTTTATATTGATAAGCAATTTTGAATAGATACTGGTATTTCAATTTATAGCTTGACGAACTTTGTATGTGAACTTACCTTAAACTGCTCTTTTGTTTTGATTTAGGGTTTCACTTATCCAGTGCGTGCTCATTTTCTAGAAAATATTTTGGAGAGGACGGGATACCAATTGACACCAGATAATCAAATTGATGATTATGGTATGGAGAAGATGTGGAAAATGAGTAAACAAGCCCCAAGAAAGAGAAAGAGCCAGCTTGTTTCTGCTGTTGAGGTGGTTTAGCTGCTAGTTCTCTTGTCAACATGTTAGTATATCTTTGCTGATGTGTTCATCTTGTTGGGAAATGTTATTAGGAGGTACTTAAAGCTGCCGATTTCAAGGATTATAGTACTCAGACACGGGAATCTTTATCTTGCTGGAGTCCTGATTGTCTAGGTTTCAACCTCATAGAATATCTTCTGTGCTATATATGCGAGAATGAAAGGCCTGGTGCTATTTTAGTTTTCCTGACCGGGTGGGAGGACATAAGCTCCTTGAAGGATATGCTGCAAGGTCATCCTCTAGTAGGAGATACTAGTCGAGTTTTATTGCTGGCATGCCATGGTTCCATGGCCAGTGAGGAGCAGGTGAATTCGTGTAGTAATTGTTGACTGTCCCTTTTGTTTGGTACTGTATATATTACTGTCAATATAAGTTTTGATTACTGTGAGAATTTTCTGTTGTCCATGCATTTGGAATCAGTTAAATTTTAACATGAACTTGTTCACATCAGCCATTTATATATCCATGTGACCTTTTGCAATAAACTTTTATATTGAGATGCCTTTGTAACTTTTATCCAATATTCCGTACTTCTATAATTGTTGCAGTGATTTTGCAATATTACATCCACAAAGATGCACTGGGAAAAAAAGAAGGAAGAAGAATAAGAGAGTAACAAAGGAAAAGATAAATATACTTGTAATTTAAGCATTATGATTCTTTGTTGTCCTTCTCCATGGTTTTGAGTTATTTTGGTGTGTGGTCACCGTGTATTACCTGTTCCCTTGACGACTTGGTCAGTGCTTACAAAACCTAGCACATTTAAATATTTAATAATGTCTACAGAGCCACTCTGACCTGACCTATGTTTAAAGCAATTGAAGATTGTCCACATAACCTGCAAGCTTTACTGGTTGAAACATCATGCAAAGTCACTTTGTTCCTTTTTATAAATTCAAGTTCCCCAAGCGCTAGGCTATTAAATGTTCTTTACAGATGGAGAAAGAAAAAAACTTGCATCTATTAGTTTGATGATTGCTATTTATTCTTGTCTACAGTCTCAAGTCTCTCTCTGAAGCAATTATTTATTTATTAACTACATTACACCATTTATTTTTATAGGTGGATACTCATCAATATTTAAGAATAAAGTCCCATTGGGCAAGGTTTTGATGACAGATATAGTGAATTTATTGTAAATAGCTTATTGTAAATAGACTATGTGCCAACAGGTCATATAGTCTTCTTGAGATTGAGCATTATCTCTGAATATTAAATAAGATCTTTTCATTGTCTTGATATCATATTATCCCTGTTTGGCTGCTATTTCATGTTATCTGCTTTTTCCTATCTAAAGAACTGGTGTTTGTATAGTAGATTGAAAAACAACTTCTACTGTAAAACTTTCTCTAGTTTGTTTGTCTATTTATTTCTTTGGCACTGGATGGACACAGAAATTAATCTTTAACAAGCCTGAAGATGGAATAAGGAAGATCGTTCTAGCTACCAATCTTGCTGAAACAAGCATTACAATTAATGACGTGGTTTTTGTTATTGATTGTGGGAAGGCAAAAGAGACGTCATATGATGCGCTAAACAATACTCCTTGTCTGCTTCCTTCTTGGATTTCAAAGGTTTCAGCAAAACAAGTACGTAAAATTTCATCTTAAAGATAAATTAGTTTGTCATGGCAATCAATTTGTGGTTTGGTGCTTGTAAAATTCACTGTTATTTTAAGCTCACTTCAAATTGCTAAATATTTTTTGTTTATGTACTACAGTCTAATAGATATTATTGCTCAAAAAACTTCCCAATAGGTGTTGCAAAAGATACCATCACTTTTTATTGCGAGTTTGGCATTGGCAGTATGAATTAACTAATTAAGTAGTTTTGTACTATTAATTACTGAGTGGTATAAAAGCAAGGGAATGGTGTTAACAGCCCTCTAACTTGTGGATAATTCACATATACATAGATCTAAGCCAGTGGCTAATTATTTTTGAATGGTTCCATAAAAAATTATTTGTGGTTTTTGTTGTAAGCACCACTATGGAGACTCTATTGTGGGGTCCTTCAACAATATTAGAACTGATATGATATCAAATCTTTGGAATATGTTTGAGCAGCTGAGCTCATTACTGTGTAAAATTAAGGAAATTCTTGGTAGTACAGTCTAGTTTTTAATGGTGCTATTGAACCCAATCAAGTGACTTGACTTTAATCTACTGAAAACATGACCCTTGTAGGCATACCATTTTTTTTTTTTACATGTATTCGATCATGGCGTTACTACATGCCTGGGACCAGTGTTTTGAAAACCGGTTGAATTTAGAGGTAGCTCAAATAGAGGTGACAAAAGTGAGTCTCGAGGTGAAACTTTGAGCTTCAGTTTAGTAAGGTCCACGCCTGAGGTGTCCTGCTCCTCAATTTCTGAATACATATTTTGGTGCCATGTGGGCTGGAGCCCATAAAGGTGATCAGTCTTCCTTTTTTCTCTTCAATTGCTTATCGCATTTTTTAGTCTCAGTCTCCCTTATGCTCACAAAGTTAAAAAGTCCTTTCTTCATTTTTTGTTTTTTAAAGTTTAACTTGTTTTCAACCTTCATTGCAACCATTACATGTGATGCTCTTTGCCATATCGCAATTAGAATTTTATCAAAGAGATTAAATATAATAGATTTCTCAACTTTGTGGAGTATAAGATGTAATAGTTGCATTGGATGTTGCCAGCATGTTGGATGAGAAAAGGGCTAGAACTTTGTGGGCTTCGATGGACCATGGACTTAAAATAGCAGCCAGCTATTGAGAGAGAAACAATTATGGGCTCCAGCCCACAACCCTAAGAAAACTATTCAGAAGATGAAGAGAATTGAGGCTTAGGCCGCTGAAAAATAATCCTCAAAGGTTGCCCCTTCAAGCTCATTTGTATCACTTATGCTCTGTTTGGCTCTTTTTCAGAATTTATAAACGGTCGTTTTGTTGTTTTGAGATAAAATGTGTGGTTAAAAATTGGTTTGGGTAATTATGTTGTTTATAAATGGTTAATAATTGTATTATAGAACGGAGGCTTAGATTTGAGGTTTAACTCTGCGAGTTTTAGAACATTGTTTTAATTTTTAATTATGTAGTTCGGTTGCTTAATAATAATCTGCAACATTATTTAGTAGTCAAAGAAATTTAATAACTTTTAAATCTCTTATTTGTTCTAGGAGGAAAAGTATAATCCCTTTATTCTAATGGAGTTCATCGTTTTGGATATTGGAAGTTGCGTGAATTTACACAATCCTTTCTAGGATGAAGTACCCTCTTCTTAAGAAACTTGCTTAGAAAGAAAACCATTCTTAACCTTATACCAAACTCAATTGCCATGTGATCTGCATGAAGCCCACCACTTTGTTCTTTTTTACTAAAGTACAATTCATTATCCTGCAACAAGGCAGTGATGTGGCCTGCATCATACTCGAAACTGTAAAAGAAAATTCAACTCCTACCCTACCATGGAAATAAATTGCTAACACCACAAGATAATTATGTAGAAAACCATTCCTAACATCCCTTAACGCCGTATATCCTCAAATAGATCCACAAACATAATCTCGTATATAATTATGATCTTATGTTTTATGTGTCATTACTCATTATCTGCTGGATTTGATTTTTGATTTGTCTTCTAGAACGTGCTCTGATCCAGGGGCATTTTAATGTTCACATTTGCTGGTATTTATTAAATCGGTATTTAAAAATTCAGAAGTAACTTTATATTGTCAAATTATCAGAGAAGAGGAAGAGCTGGACGTGTTCAACCAGGAGAATGCTACCATCTCTATCCAAGATGTGTATATGATGCCTTTGCAGATTATCAGTTACCAGAAATTTTAAGGACCCCACTGCAGTCTCTATGTTTACAAATTAAAAGTCTGAATCTGGGTAGTATTTCTGAGTTCCTCTCAAGGGCACTGCAGTCGCCTGAATATCTAGCGGTAATGCTTATTCAGACATGTTTCTGTTTTATAGACATAGCACATGTTACTGACTCACTGGGAACATATTTTTCTTAAGTATATTCTTTATTAACTTCTTTTGGGATGAAAAGGACCAAATGTATGTGTCAAAAACCATGTCTGAGGTTGTTACACAAGTTTCATTCATATTTGCTGCTAGGTTCAAAATGCTATTGAATATTTAAAGATCATAGGGGCTTTGGACGAGACTGAAAATTTGACTGTTTTAGGTATTAACAGATCTCCTATTTTCTCTTTATGCTTATTGAGTTTGCATTCTAAAATCAATTTGCCTGATGTCCTTGACAGGACGCTACTTGACAATGCTTCCAATGGAGCCAAAACTTGGTAAAATGCTTATACTTGGTGCTATATTGAATTGCCTGGACCCAATGTTAAGTGTTGTCGCTGCTCTAAGTGTCCGTGATCCTTTCTTAACCCCAATGGACAAGAAGGATGTAAGTCAGAATTAGAAGTTTTAGTAATTATGTTGTGACATACTCATCCTCAATTCTGATGCTATTCATCAATTGCAACTTTCAGCTTCTTCGCCTTTTTATCAGTCATTTTCAATTGTTCCATGGTTGATGTTGACTAACTACTGTTAAAAATCCTATATTGTGATTTTTCCTGATTATTAAAATTTACCTATGATTATCATGAGACTATAGTATTGAAGCAGCAGGATATTGCAATTTTTTGAGAGAATTACCCTTTCACCTCACTTTGCCTCTTAATTCTGATATTTGCCCTCAGCACCTCCCTCTCTCTATTGGTAGCAATTTGCTTATTTACATTACAATGATCTTTTCCATTCATGCATACAGTTAATTACCCTATTCTTCAGCGGTCAGGACTGTAATTTAACCCATTCTTTCTAAAATGCTTCGATAAAACATAAAACTAGTTATATTTTGATATAGCTCGGAAATGTGGCTTGAGATTCACTGGCGCTTTCTGTTATCTTTGATCTGCCAAACTTCTCTGTCCCTGATGTAGAGAGAGAGAAGATAGCAAAAGCCAAGAAGACAGGAGATAATAATAGGAAAATTGGAAGAGAAATCTAGAAAGGAAAATTTGAATATATCAAATCAATGTGTAAATTATTCAAAAATACTAGTCCTAATTATACTTGAGCTAATAAAATATGAAAGTTGCCAAATGACAATAACACTGCAATATTGGAAGCTGTGATTGAGATGGTAAATGCAAAGCGTGCTCCCTATTATGATGAGACAGTATGAAGAATTGCTGGTAATGTTACTGTCTTCTTTTTCAGTTAGCAGAGGCTGCAAAAGCTCAATTTTCACGTGATTATAGTGACCACCTCGCTCTTGTTCGGGCTTTTGAAGGGTGGAAAGCTGCTGATAGAGATCTTGTTGGATATGAATATTGCTGGAAGAATTTCCTTTCAGTACAGTCCATGAATGCTATTGATTCTCTACGTAAGGAATTCTACTCTCTACTAAAGGATATTGGCCTTGTTGATAGCAACTCAGCCATTTACAATACATGGAGCTATGATGAGCATCTTCTTCGAGCAATTATTTGCTATGGATTGTATCCTGGAATCTGCTCTGTTGTGGTAAGACACGGTTTTATTTGCTGTAGCAAAGTTCACCAATGGTATCCACTATATGCGAATGTGATGCAGAATAAAATACTGTTTATGCGTGAGCCAACATTCTAATACTTCTCCTGTAAACGTGACTTTGATTATTTTAAATAACCAGTACATGAAGTGCCTGGAAACATTACTTTAGTTCTAGCTATTTAATAATTAAGCCTCTGTTTTTTAACGCTATCATTGCAATTTATAAGCAACACAATTTCTCAAACCACTTTTTAATCACATTTTCTCTTTCCCCTTTTCAACCATACATTTTACCTCAAAAATATAAATAAACAAATTTATAATTGCTATAGTGTTACCGAACCTAGCCTAAAATTGGTTATATTTACTTCACTGGTTTGCATCAAGAGTGTTGGTGAGTTTCCTACAGCAAACTGATCTCAATTGTCAATTCCTTTTTTATTTCTATTAACATTACGTAAATTCATTGACAGCACAACGAAAAATCCTGCTTGCTTAAAACGATGGAAGACGGGCAGGTGCTTTTGCACTATGTAAGTGTTTCACTGGCTTAGTATCTTCTTTTGTTAGAGATCAATGACACATGGCTAAATTGTGTTTCTTATGGTTTCTAATAATTATCGGCTTAGAACTCGGTCAATGCACGTAACTCAAGGATTCCATATCCCTGGCTTGTTTTCAATGAAAAGATCAAAGTTAACTCTGTCTTCCTGCGGGATTCAACAGCTGTGTCCGATTCAGTGATGGTCCTATTTGGTGGAGCCATCTCAGAAGGAGATCTGGTAAATTTCTCAATCTGCATATGATTATTTTCGTGCCCCTAGATGTACTATTCAGGTCTTCAGCTACATTTTCGGGATTTATGCAGTAGTAACTTGTTAATTTCTTGTGATGATATGAAATCTTTTTCTTATTTGAATAGGACGGTCACTTAAAAATGTTGGGTGGATATATGGAGTTTTATATGGAGCCTGCTACAGCAAAATTGTATCAGAGTTTGAAGAGAGAGCTCAAGGAATTTATTCAAACAAAAGTAAGTGAGACAATGAAGCATGCGCGTTCACTGTTTCTGCTATATATCATTTATTGTCAGTTTCATGGATGGAGTTTGCTGTTCTATTATGTTGCCTATTCAAGTGGAAAATAATATTTTCGTCTTGCTGGTTTTAAATGCATGTCTACTCCTATTGTAATCTTTGAGGAATGCTTGCGATTTTTTTTTTTTTTTTTACGCAGCTCCTTTATCCATGGATGGATATACATTCCTACCATGAACTTTTATCTGCAATACGGCTGCTTATCTCAGATGATCGATGTAGTGGTCGATTTGTTTTCAACCGCCAGATATTACAAACCTCCAAGTCCAACCCATCTATTGTAGCAGAAGCTCCAACCTTGATACCAAAGTCTGAAACCGGTCCTGGTGGTGATAATTCAAAGAGTCAGCTACAAACATTGCTGACTCGAGCAGGCCATGGAACACCAGTATACAAGACGAAGCAGCTCAAGAACCTGCAGTTCCAATCAACTGTAGAATTCAACGGTATGCAGATACTGGGGCAGCCATTTAACAACAAGAAACAAGCAGAAAAAGATGCTGCAGCTGAGGCGCTGCAGTGGATTTTGGGACAGAATCAGGCCGGCCATGACTATATATTGCTGAAAAAATGCAAGAAGGACCACAAATAGACTTGGAGGGAACTTGAAATCCTCGATGTTTCCGTGTTCGCACTTAAAGATACATGGTACAACCGCATGCTGACATGGACCCTGTCGAAGTGAGGTGCTGCCATTGACTGGTTCCCAAGTTGGAAGCTACTGAAGATGCCATGACCATGCAGCACCAAATTTATGTTGACCAACTACAAATAGTTTGCAAGTTGGCTGGACAAATTTTGCTTGAGCAAATGCATGCACCTGGAAGTGTAGAACTGTAAAGATGGCAATGGTGGAAATGTGGACAATAAGGTAGGAAGAAGTTAAAATTTTGCATTGGGGGTCCTATTTCTTGTCTATAGAGTAATTTTAATTTTGAAAACCATTAAATGTTTGTAAGCTAGTATGGTCGAGTTTTCTTATCTATTTACTGTCTGTTCGGGGGCTACCGTGCTGTTTTATTTTGTTTATTTATGTTTTTGAGGTAAATTGTGGTTAAAAAATGGTTTTGATAACGTGTGGTTAAAAAATAGATTGAGAAATCGTGTTGTTTCCGTTAGCGGTTGAAATAAATGGAATTTGATTTATAATGTGTATTATTTAGGTTTTTTAAGTAAGATGCATGGTTAAAAGTTGAAGAGAGAAAATGTGTGTCGTTAAAAAGTGGTATGAGAAATTGTGTCCATTATAATTTGATTTATAATATCTTATCGAACACAGCCAAAAATGACTCAATAGTAATTAAAAATGTTATTTTGATAAATTAATTTACTGGATAAATAAGTAATAAATAAATAAATATTATCAACGAAAAGGTCAGTAGGTAGGCAAGCAGTAATTTTTTTTTTTTTATTATTATTATTATTGTTGTTATTTGGGTGGGGAAGGGGGGGGGGGGGGGTTGTTAAACTTACCTTTAAGAAATTCTGTCCAAAATTCCAATTAAACGTGTATTTCAGTAAGAATAATGATATTTGAACATGGAGGGTGTCACTTGAGGCGCCACTTTCTTTACATGAATGTGTGTGGGGTCGACCTCATAATGAGCGACTTCACCTCCATGTGAGGACAGTGACACCCGAGATGACACTCTCTATATTCATATAGAATGGTCATTTCAGTAATTATAATTTATTGATGAAAATCTTGTCAGTTTTAAAAATAGAAAGATTGATATTAATGGAAATGATTCTTCAAGATAAAATATTATTTATAAATTAAAAATATAAATATATTTGTAGATTAGTTAGATACTACAAAATGAATAAAACGAAGAAAGAATATACGTTTTCTCGTTGGAGAATATATCAACAATTGAAGCACAATATGTGATTGTGGATGAAATCACCTTAGGTTCTTAGCATTGTCTGATGTAGGTGCGTCAATAATATTGGTGAGATTATTGTCGGTAATTCCATCTTAATCACTAACAAATATTTATTTCTTAATATACTGACGGTGATCATTTTTTTCAATTTAATTTTTTTGTTTTTTGAAAAGATTCCTTTGAATTTTTGTCTAAATTGTTTGAGCCATCCCAGGACAGATGGAGTGAAATGATGATGGTCTCGAAAGGCAGGAAATGACAAACACCCAATTAATTTATAAATTTCAATCTCAACCACTGCTTTTTTTTTTTCAAAAAAATTTCAATTGGAATGGCTGGACCACCATATTGTTCTAACTTGGAAAAAAGAAAAAGAAAATATCGATTTTTTTTTTGAACATATTCTCGAAATGCTAAATTGATCTGGCTGTCGGAATCCTATAATTGATTCGGTAAATAATGTAAAGAGAAATGAACTCTGATTCGAGACAGGTTGGGAAGCCTCTGCTTCTTCTGTCTTCAATTTCTCATAAAAAATTCTGATTATGTTTTGTGACCATTAGAGGGCACAAGATCAGTCAAAGAATTGGCTTATAACTCTCTATATACTTAATTTTGTTCGTCTATTATAAGCATTTTGTTACTTTTTTCATTCATGCGTGCTTTTAATGCTCAATCAAAACTCTTTCTCAGTGAACTATAACAATCAACGAATCATGCGTCCCTTTTCTAAATTGACATACTGACATGGTAGATCGTCTCGCTTCTTACGTCTCTATTAAGTATTTCCTAGAATGCAACTCGATATTTAAGTGAGTAAAAAAGAAAAATGATCCACAATAAATATTAAATATCGACTCTTCTGAATCGACGTTGTATCCAGATTGTACTTCGTACCATTAAATATTTGAGAGTTCTTCTTTACATCATAATCTTCTTCAGTTCTTCTAATGGGAAGGGGGAAAAAAAAACCAATTATTTTTACATTTTTATAAACATATTTGCTTCATCATTCTCAAGAGTGAAGAAAGGGTTGTAGCAAATCACTCTCATATCAACTATTTTTGGATTGATTTATTCACTTCTAATTTAACATATTCTTGTTCTTTTTGAAATGTCGTATTCTAATCTATTACGATATGTACGTGATTTAAGTGGTCTGGTCGAATAATTTAAACATAACTAGTGGCACAATCCAACAGTGTGATGACATTATATTTGTCATTAAGCTGTGTGTTTGCTGGGAGTGTTGGCAACCATTAGGGTCATAGTCACCACATGCAATTGCTTAAAGTTGGTATCACAATTATCATTTGAATTGACCTTAAAGTTTAGGGGACCCCTTTATTTTTATTTTTTCTATGTGCACAATTGTTTAAGGGATGAGTCCTAGATGAATTTTTTGTTTATATATATATATATATTAAAGATTTTGGTTGTTTATTTGGGTCTTTTAGATTTTTTATTTTATTGTCATTTGAATTTTGAAATAATGAACATATGGGGTTGGAAATATTGGAGGTACAAACAATGCTGCAGTGATTAGGTGTAGGTCTGTCCTTTCATGTGGCATGATAAATTTTTATGCCCACATCCTGTTTGTTAGGCATTTAAGATGTAGCACAAGAATGAGGTTTAAAACGTAATTAATTTCGACATATTTGGTCAGTAGGATCAAGAAGTTCGTTTCTTTATTACTCCCCCGTCCCACAAAGATATGCTCGTTTTTTTTTGTTTGTTTGTCCCAAATTATAGGTCAATTTCTTTATTGGAAGTATATTATTCTCTTTATTTTTTAATATATCCCTATATAATATGCATTATTATCAATAAATATGAACAACTCATTATTTAATATTGAGGTATATTAGGTAGAAGGGTAATAAGCACAAATAGTCCCCCAACCTTTAGGTTTCTTGGGAAAATGACCCCAACGTTTAGATTTTTACATTTATACCCCCAGAATCACCAAACGTTGCGAAAATGGTCCCTACCGTTAGATTTCGTTAGTTTTTTCCGTTAAAAACTTGTAAATAGCACAAATAGTCCCTAACCTTTGAGTTTTTTTACGATAATAGTCCATAACATATTAAGGTTACGTTTGACATTTTTATTTTGTAACCTCCAAACGTTTGACGTATTTAGTCCCTAACATATTAAGCCCTTATACGTTTGGCATATTTAGTCCCTAACATATTAAGCCCCTATTTGAAATCAATTATTTCAAATAATATGGTTTGTAATTGTAATTTTTTGAAGAATTTGTTGTTAAAAAAAATTGAATTTGTTTGTAAACTATTTTATTTATAGAATGTGTGGTTAAAAATGAGTTTTAAAAAATAAAATTTATTCTAAATTTCTAAAATGCACAATAAAATATTTAACAAAAATTTACCGCTTCAACATATTGGAAAAAAAAATAATGAATCCATAGAACATGAACAAACAAATATATTGGACATTATTTTAGAAATTGAATAAAAAATATGTTTTTATCAATTCTATTTTCGATTTTGAGAACTGATCAATATCGATTTTGAGAACTGATCAATATCGATTTTTTGAAAAAAAATGAAATTTCAAAAATCGATATTGATCAGTTCTCAAAATCGAAAATAGAATTGATAAAAACATATTTTTTATTCAATTTCTAAAATAATGTCCAATATTTATGCATAAATATATTTTTTTAATTTATGCATAAATTAAAAAAAAAAATTACATTTTAACCAAAATTCTCCAAACTTACTTTTCAAATCGATCGATTCTCAAAATCGAAAATCGAAATCGAAAGTAGAATTGATAAAAACATATTTGTTATTCAATTCCTAAAATAATGTCCAATGTATTTGTTTATTTATATTCCATAATTATTATTATTATTTTTTTTATCAATAAGTTGAAATGTTAATGTGGTGAATCTTTTTAAAATATTTTACTGTGCACTTTAAAAATCTAAAATAGACTTTATTTTTAAAATCCGTTTTCAATACACATTCTATTAATAAAATAATCAACAAATAAATTCAATTTTTTTTTCTTTTACTTTTTAACCACAAATTCTTTAAAAAATTACAATTACAAACCACATTATTTAAAATGTAATTTTTTTTAATTTATCCATAAATAAAAAAAAATATTAATAGAACGTGTAGAAGAAAATGAGTTTTGAAAAAAATGAAATTTCAAAAATCGATATTGATCAGTTCTCAAAATCGAAAATAGAATTGATACAAACATATTTTTTATTCAATTTCTAAAATAATGTCCAGTGTATTTGTTTGTTTATGTTCCATGGATTCATTATTTTTTTCCAATAGGTTGAAGAGGTGAATTTTTGTTAAATATTTTATTGTGCATTTTAGAAATTCAAAATAAAATTTATTTTTTAAAACTCGTTTTTAACCACACATTCTATGAATAAAATAATTTACAAATAAATTCAATTTTTTAACAAAAAATTACAATTGCAAATCATATTATTTGAAATAATTATTTTCAAATAGGGGTTTAATATGTTAGAGACTAAATATGCCAAACGTATAGGGACTTAATATGTTAGGGACTAAATACGCCAAACGTTTGAAGGTTACAGACTAAAAATACCAAACATGACCTTAATATGTTAGGGACTATTATCGTAAAAAATTCAAAGGTTAGGGACCATTTGTACTATTTACACTTTTTAACGGAAAAAACTAACGAAATTTAACGGTAGGGACCATTTTCGCAACGTTTGGTGATTCTGAGGGTATAAATGTAAAAATATAAACGTTGGGGACCATTTTCGCAAGAAACTTAAATGTTGGGGACCATTTGTGCTTATTACCCTTAGGTAGAATATAGGCAAATGTATAATTCCAACATATATTGATTATATTTTCTTAATCCGCGTGAAAATAGAAGTGAGTTTATTTTTGTGAGACTGAGAGAGTAATTTATATTGTCTAGTATTTTGATTGTATATGATTAAGGATAAGCATACGTAAATGTAATAATTATCTTTCTTAAATATATGTTTGATGTAATGAATTAGACAATACACATGACATTAACATAGATAACATTCGAATTTTTTTCTCATTTTAATTCTTTGGAAAAATCAAAATTCAGAAAAAGGGTATTTTCCTAACTTATTTAGTCACAAAAATTATTTATGTCATTGGTTAAAATTCAGCGATTCAATTGTAATTAAGGTGGGAGTTTAATGACTTGATTGCAACTAGGGTGAAAGTGATTGGTTAAAGACCAGTGATCCGATTGCAAGTATGGCGAAACTTCAGTGACCTCTAGTGCTATAAATTTGCTAACTAGAATGTTCAAGTTGGCATTTTATTAATTTTAATTGACATTACAATGATTCGATTGCAATTTCATCGTGATTGTTACAAATTAAAGTTCAGTGACCTGGTTGATTGCAAATATTCTAAAAGTTTATTGACGTACAATGTAATCAATCAATTGTTATGCAATGTACAATCATCTGTTTCTATTATATGTAAATGTATTATATTTTAACATGAGGATAAACAAAATCTTGCTTGTTCCTTTTTTCTTAATTTTGTGAAGTCTAGTCTAATTCCATAGGCTAAACATGATGGCTTAGCATCTTAGGTTAATAAAGTTGACCTTTATTTAAGATAATCTTAAATAATTGAGTGTTCATTGAACCAAACACCTTTCTATTTCAACCTTTAATCTTAAGCAATTTTACCTCACTTTATTGATATATGAAGTCATTCACATGCCTCCTACTTTTTCCCTTGGTCAAACTATGAAGATTGCTCCACACATTTAAAGGGATTTAAGAAAGGAAAAATAGACAAGCATATGAATCCAATCATAAAGTGACTAATCATACAATCATCCAATTATACAGCAAACAAACAAGATGAATACATTGATTATGATGACGACGACGACGACGACGATGGAAGCAAAAGAAAATTAGATAAAATTTTGTAATTTTGTTCAATTTTTCGTATTAACAAAGATATTTTTATCAAAAGTTGGAGATTGAAGTTAGATATGTTTAAGAGAAAAATGTACTACTCTTATTATATGTTACTTTCAAAATATACATTTATTGTAAGTCGCATTTATTAACTTGGCCGATTGAGTGTTTACTTTTTAATAACGAATACGTGTCAAACCTAATAATTTAAATGTGGGTTTTGGATTAGAAGAGGGCTTGTGCCAAAACCTTTTACTCTGTTATTAGATTAATTGCCAACCACACAATTTTGACTAATTATTTCTTAATTTTCCATAATAATTACATTATCTTCACTTAAATTATTGAATAATAATTTTTTTTTGTACAGTCCATGATTTGTGTCGAGTATAAAAGAAAAAAAGAAAACAGCCTAGCATATTTTTGTCCTTTTGTTTATCCATGCCACAACTATCCATAGAAATACTTTACGTAATATCATCTGACAATCAAATATTTAATCATCTCCAATAACAATATTTTAATTTATTTTGTAATATTATTTATTTAATAAATTAATCCTGCCTATATGAGTACTGGCAAATTCAAGATTTTGACCAGTTGAGTAGAAAATTTTAAGTATATTATGCTGATAATAATATATATAAAAATCTTGTAAACATCTTCATTTGTCCCCCCCCCCCAAAAAAAAAAAAAAAAATTTCTAAAGATTTTATTTCACGATTCTTATATTTTAAGAGTTTTTAGAGTCTCTTTGACTGTAAGCATAGAAAATGAGTGAAAAGAAAATAAATTTCAGGAAAAAGAAATTAGTGTGTATTTTATTGAAAGTGTTGTAAAGATGAAAAATGAATTTTCAATAAAACTCATAGAAAATATTTTCCTTTGTTTTAAGGAAAATAACAGAGATCGAGACTACATAAAATGAATTTAATCTAACAAAAACGCAATCAAATGGATCACTTTGAATTTCCATAAAACCATTTTCATGGAAAATGGGTCTATCAAACGAACCCTTAATTTTTTTGATTTGTTAATTTTCAAAATAACATTTGCCAATAAAATATAACCAAAAAATATTCAAATTTAACGTTTCCCCTTTTGTGGGTAATTTTCAAACCGAATCTTGTATTAAAAAAAATAAAAAAAATCAATAGAATAAAACACAGAACTTTATTAATATTGAATTGAAAAATAGCAATACACAGTATGGTTATGGCTAATGAATTGACAAATAAAATCGTCTCATGCTGTGTGGAATCTCTATGAATTGGCTGCTTAATTATATAGCACTAACAGATCTATTGAATTTATACTTCTTTTTGGTCCCAATTGCATTTAAGGATTTGTGAATTTGAAGATTCTTGTTATATTGTCCTTTCTACAGTATCTTGAAGGCTATTTTTTATTTATTTATTTTTGGTTAAAATTTAGTGTGACCGATTTTAAATGGATATAAGCTTAGGTGGCATTCTGTTTGTATTTTATTTTATATTTTCATTTTCGAAATTATTTTGTGTTTCCTGTTTTTATTTTTATTTTCAAATTTGTTGAAAACGGGTTTGGTTTGTCATTTCTGAAAACTGTATTTGAAAATGAAAAGTTGGAAAACACGTTCTGTTTGAAATTTTGCAGAATACTACTTAAACTATTTTTAATTAATTTGTTTGCAGAATACTATTGACTCAAACTCAAATTTTCTTTCACAATACACTGAAAACATGATTATATGCAATACACTAATGTGAGCATTAATAGTCTATATTAACACAGTTTGATCAGGTTCGAAATTTGAGAAAACTCTAGTTCTATTAAAATTCAGAAAATGCAAGTTCTTTCAAAACCACTAGAGTCCATTTATCAAGACATTTTTTGAAATATAATTACAAGAATTCTCACTTTTTTTTTTTTTTTTTTTTGTAATGTTGATATTGAATTCAATAAAACTTTATTTAAGCTTAGTTCTAAGTTAGAATAATTCTAAAAAAAAAAAAAACTTTATTTATGCTTAGTTCCAAACTAGGATAATTCTTAAAAAATAATAAAAAATAAAAAATTTATATTAAGCTTAGTTCCAAGTTAAGATAATTCTTTTAAAAAATGTATATATATTCCCAAAACTCGTTTTCCGTGTTTTGGACATTTTTTGTCGAAATACACACAAAACTTCCAAAACGAGGTTTTGGGCGTTTTGCGTTTTGTGTACAATTTTTTTTTTTTTTTTTTTTTTCAAAATGCGTTTTCGAAAATGGTAAAGATAAACACGTTTTTAGAGTTTTCGAAAATAAAAACAGAAAACGACCTTAAAATAGCAAAGAGAACATGACCTTAACTTTCAAGTCATAAAACTTATAAATGATCAAACTTCAATTTCATGTTTGTCATTTATAAAATATGTGACTCTCTCGTGTTAAACTTTGAAACTATAAAACAAGTATACAATTAATTTCAGCAATAATATTTAGAAAAGAAAATGCCAACAAATACTTAAAGGTTCGAGAACCAAATGCCAACAAATAAAAAAAACACGTATGTTTAGATTTACTTGAATTATTATAATTTAAACTGATAAAATATATATTTATCTACATATTTCATAAGACACATAATTTATTATCTACTTATCATTCACACACTTTATGAAATCACTACTTTTAAGGGTCCGTTCGGCATCTTTTTTTTTTTTTTTCAAAATAAATGGAATGTTTGTTGTCAAATCAAAGAATTTAAATTATTTGTTGATTTATTTATGTTTTCGAGGTAAGATGTGAGGTTAAAAATTGAAGAAAAAATGTGAATAGCTAAAAAGTGATATAAGAAATTGTGTAAATTAAATTAAAATAATCATGTCAAATTAAATGGTTGCGGGTCCCTAAATACTTAAAAGTAATACCCAACGGGCACAGAATTTTGTATACCTTACGTACTATCATTGATGTATCTTGATTCTTGAACCTTTGTTAGTAATATATAAGGATTAATAGTACAAAACGTTCATACTTTTGACATATATTGTATAAAACGTCTCAACGTTGTGATTTTTGACGCTAAACGTCCTAACATTTACATTTTCTTGTTGGAGACATCATTTCCGTTAAATTTAACCCCCAACATTTAACACATGTAAGGCATTTTCGTCAAAATCAAAAGCTGCCCATTCATATTTGGGTAATTGACACAAAACGTCCCTACGTTTAACATTCATTATGGAAAAACGTTCCTACGTTCATTTTTTTGGCGAATAACGTCCATACGTTCATTTTTTTGACAAATAATGTCCCTACCTTTAGATTTTTTCGCTGATTAGTCCTCAAATTTTATTTTTTTTTTAATGAGTTAATAGTACAAAATGTCCCTACCTTTGACATGTCTTGTGCAAAACATTCCAACGTTTTAATTTTTGACGTTGGACATCTCAACCTTTACATTTTCTTGTTGAAGACGTCCTTTTCGTTATATTTAACCATATTTCAACGTTAAATGAGGGGCATTTTTGTCCAATTCCATTTTTAATTCATTTCTTAAGGGTATTTGGCACAAAACGTCCCTACGTTTGACACTCATTGTGGAAAAAGTCCCTACGTTCATTTTTTTGGCGAATAACGTCCTTACCTTTAGATTTTCTTGCAGATTAGTCCCCAAATTTTACTTTTCTTTCAATTTAGTCATTCCGTATCTGATTTAAAGGTCATTGTCTTCAAATGTGTATAACTTTTGATCTACAACTCTGAATTGCACTCCGTTTTTTGCGTTGAACTCCAAATTCAACCATCTTTCTTATGATGTATCATGTGCTCATTTATTAAACATTTCGTTTAGACTTTTGTATTGTAGATACTTATTTTGTTAGGGCATCATTGATTAACATAAATTAATTTCTGTAAATTTTATTGAAACAGTAAAATTTTAATTTTAGTGCGTGTTCGACGGCCCGCGGAATTTATAAATTGGATTTATTTGATTTTTTTAAGGTAAAACGTCTGGTTAAGAATTGGTATGTTTGGCCCCTGTTTGAGCCATAGTTTGAGCCATATTATAGTCTCAAATCACTTTTTAAACAACACAAAATTTCTTTCTCCAATTTTTAAAAATGATTTGAGACTATGGCTCAAACAGGGGCCAAACATACCAATTCTTAACCAGACGTTTTACCTTAAAAAAATAAAATAAAAATCAAATAAATCCAATTTATAAATTCCGCGGGCCGTCGAACACGCACTAAAATTAAAATTTTACTGTTTCAATAAAATTTACAGAAATTAATTTACGTTAATCAATGATAATTTTACTGTTTCAATAAAATTTACAGAAATTAATTTACGTTAATCAATGATGCCCTAACAAAATAAGTATCTACAATACAAAAGTCAAAACGAAATGTTTAATAAATGAGCACATGATACATCATAAGAAAGATGGTTGAATTTGGAGTTCAATGCAAAAAACGGAGTGCAATTCGGAGTTGTAAATCAAAAGTTATACACGTTTGAAGACAATGACCTTTAAATCAAATACGGAATGACTAAATTAAAATAAAAGTAAATTTTGGGGACTAATCTGCAAGAAAATCTAAAGGTAAGGACATTATTCACCAAAAAAATGAATGTAGGGACTTTTCCACAATGAGTGTCAAACTGTAGCGTCCAAGAATTTTTACGCGATTAATAATTATTTTAATAGAAAATCATGTCGCTACTATTTCACCCATTTTTATTAAGTTAACGCCACGACGTATTCGTATAGCCAAGTCAAGAAATAATCGAGATCGTTCGATTTTAAATAAAATTTCGAATTTCTAAAAATATCTCCATTCTCTTGATTTAAAGTATATTAAGTCTAAGTACTTAATTCAATGTTATCCCAATATTTATTTGTACAAAAATTACTTTTATTATTTAAATTAAGAAAATATATGCAAGCATGAGAGGTTCCATTATATATAATAATTATGAGAATCTTAATTTAATAAATATGGAAAAGTATATAAATGGTTGATAGATTCCATTATATGTAATCATGAAGAGCATAATATTTGTATAAATATGGAAAAGTATATGAATGAATTATATACTCCATTATATATAATCATGAAGAGCATAATATTTGTATAAATATGGAAAAGTATATGAATGATTGATAAGACTCCATTATATGTAATCATGAAGAGCATAATATTTGTATAAATATGGAAAAGTATATGAATGAATTATATACTCCATTATATATAATCATGAAGAGCATAATATTTGTATAAATATGGAAAAGTATATGAATGATTGATAAGACTCCATTATATGTAATCATGAAGAGCATAATATTTGTATAAATATGGAAAAGTATATGAATGATTTATATACTCCATTATATATAATCATGAAGAGCATATTATTTGTATAAATATGGAAAAGTATATGAATGGTGCTTTACTTTAAGAAAATGATGTGTTAAAATTAATAGAATTGAATGATTATGTTTACAATATGCCAACTTTATACATCTATTTAAACCCATCTCTTTTACACACAACTCTACACATATACACTTATTTCCAATCTCTTGACAAAATCCACAAGTAAGAGAAATTCAAGGTGGTCAAGAAAGTTTTGGTCCATTTACTACTACACTTCATTTTAATCTTTTAAAAGGTAAGTATACCTTATGTTTTTATGAAAAGTAAGTATGTTTTTATGACAAGTAAGTATATTTTATGTTTTTATGAAAAGTAAGTATGTTTTTATGAAAGGTAAATACACCTTATGTTTTTATGAAAAGAAAGTATGTTTTTATGACAAGTAAGTATATCTTATGTTTTTATGAAAAGTAAGTATGTTTTTATGAAAGGTAAATACACCTTATGTTTTTATGAAAAGTAAGTATGTTTTTATGACAAGTAAGTATACCTTATGTTTTTATGAAAAGTAAGTATGTTTTTATGACAAGTAAGTATATCTTATGTTTTTATGAAAATGTTTGGATCATTGCTATGAAATCAATCTCACAAGATTGTTATGGGTTCCATATGATATGTTTATGATTATGCTAAGGGGACCGGAGTTTAGTAGCGCTACACATAAGAATTCTTGCCATTTAAGTTCGGTAAAATTCTTGTGTCTCCCTATGTTTATGAATATTTCAATCCTATCCTATGTTATGATGAAAATGATCCATATGCATTCAAAAGAAAATTTATGCTTGGTATACTTACTGGGATTTTATAAATCTCACTCCACGATATTTACCATTTTCAGATAATTGAAGGTTCGAGGCGGTCAACATGGAAGTGGCAAAAGTGGTTAAGATTGATGAGATAATTATGTTGAACTTTATGTAAGAAAATTATGTTCTATTTTTATTCACAAATAAAATTATGGGATTCTAATTATTCTTTTGAATAATTTTACATTACTATTTAAGTCTCGATAATATGATATGAGTCACTTTTTGTGGCACTCGAATGGTCGAGAATTCGGGTCGTCACAGTTGGTATCAGAGAAAAGAGTTTTAAAAACGATTCTGTAGATTTTTGAAATTTTATTTCTTTAAAAAAAAAAAAAAAAAAATCACTATTCACGTGAACAGTAAAACGACGTGCTATTCATGATGAACAGTGAACGAAATCACTATTCATTATAAAAAAAAAAAAGTTGAATTTTCACATGTCAAGTATGGTTATGATTTTGAAAAGCATGATGAAATTTGATGTGCGAATTTCAAAGACAAAATTCATTTTAAGCAAGGGAGTTTGTAATGTCCTGAAAATTTTATGGAATATAATTAGTTAGTGATATGATGTTTATATTGATGTCTTTGATAAATTTCTAGAAGTTCGGGGACTAAAGGAAAAATAAGATTTGACGATAAATTTTATTTGGGTTAAGTTATTAATTATTGATGGGGAGATAATTACTATATCGATATTGGATTTGTTTTGAAGACTGTGATTAATTAGGAATTATGATTCAAGAAAATGTTGATTTGGATACAACCACATTAAATTATTGTTGATTAAAGGAAAATAAGATTATATGAAATATTTTAACTCATCACTCTACTATGTCACTCTCCACGTATTGACTCCTCGAACCAGGTATGTTATATGCTTTGCAAGTCATTTACGATTTTATTAAGACATGTTAAGTATGAAATATTCATATGTTATGAATCTTTATGTGTTACACATAATATACATGTCAAGTATGATATAAATTGATAGAAGACTCAATTTTTTTATTCTTTTCAATGTAGAATCATGAGACAGAGAGGATATTTATATGAATTTTGGTGCATATTAAGCTTAGTAAGATTGACTCAATTAGAAATTAAGTTGGGTTGTAACTTTTGCCCAAAATATATGGAATAATATATTAAACAAACAAAATTAATAATGAATTCGTACAATAATTTATCCCTTTATCACTACCTTTGTGTAAAAACAAGGGAAAAACTGTGGATGGTTATTAGTACTTCCTCTTCAAGTTTCAATTTTCGGTTCAATAATTTATCCCTTTATCACTACCTTTGCTTAAAAGCAAGGAAAAACTGTGGATGATTGTTGGTACCACTCTTCAAGTTTCAATTATGAAAAAAAAAAAATCGGAAAGAAAAGAAAGAAAGAGAACGGGTGTTGAGCATAATGGGAATAATATGACTTAAGAATGATTTTCAAAATAATTGTTGTCCTTGAGTTTAGAAATGATGAACCTTAAATGGACTTTGCATAATTGATTTTAGACATGGCACTAAGTATGAGAAGTCAACAGAAATGATTAGAAATATGTTCAGATTATCTATCATTTAGATTTAATGAGAAATAGCGAGCCAATTTTATGAAGTTTTATGAGATGTTAAGATTATAAGTGATGTGGTTTTAATGAGACTTTTATGAGAAGCATTATGAAGTTAGAGATTTAAAGATTTGGTTATTGGGAATTAAGTAATGGATATTATGTTGAGTAAGTGAATTATGCCTCTATATTGAAGAGAAATTTATTATGAACTTTGGCCTTGTGATTAAATTTTGGGAATATGATTTATAACTTATAAATATAAGTATGAGTAATCTTTTGAGCCAATTAAGGTATGGAAGGAAGTGATATTGTGATATTTAAAAATATGATTTGAAATTGTTATGTTGAGGAATTATGAATTGAATTATGGGATATTTTTTGATGATATTAAAGTGTTGGAATCGTTTTCAATATTTTTAGATCGTTGTGATCAAATGTGGAGTTATTTATTATTGTGAGTTATGAAGTATGCTTATGGTTTGGGATAAGTCCAAATTACAAGGGAGACTCTGTCCAGAATTTTATCATTTGGAATTAAGAGCATGATATGATAAGCATCCACTAAAGGAATTAAGGTTAGACATGCAAGTTCATTTACATCACAAACGAGATTTAGTAGATGATAGCAGAGATTTTATTATTTTCTCATAAGAGAACACACAAAGAGTCACACTGGAAAAGAAATACATGAAACACGCAAAAGCAAAAGAAAGCAACATGGGAAATTCCTCAAATTGAGAGATGTGTTTCCGGAGTAGCCGTATCCTACCACCTCTGACCTTTTGAGGAAATAAAGAAACCTTCAAAGAGGTGTGTTTCGAGAGTAAGAATACTCCGTAATCTACCACCTGGAACCTTTGAGGTACACACAAGATTTAAACATTAAGGAAATCCTAGGAAATTAGAGGGGTGTCTCGAGAGTAAGAATACTCCATACTCTACCCCCACCTATTCTAAGATTCATAAAGTTAAGTTTACATTAACCGGACTCCATTTTCGCTTGATTCCCCTTCCTTGCGACCAATCTATCTTAACCCCTGCTGGATCTTGTATTGAGATATATGACTGCAGCTTATCCAGTAGTTCATCAATAGTAGGAGCAGAAATAAGAAGCCTTCTGGAAAATGGAGAGATGAATCCCTGTTCCACAGCATAATCAAGAAAGGTTAACAAACCATCAAAGAAATTGTTAACATTCAGAAGGCCAATAGGCTTAGTATGGAGATCTAGTTGAGCCCACGAGGTAATGTTAAAGATTTCTTCTAAGGTACCAAAACCTCCGGGCAGGGCTATAAAGGCATCAGAACCATATAGCATACAAGTTATGCGTTCATGGATGGATAAGGTTTGAACTTCATGCCCTCGTGTTTTGCCTGCAACATCTACCAAAGGGACAGGTATGACACCGATTACTTTTGATTTCTCTGCAAGAGCAGATTGGGAAACACAACCCATTAGACCACTGCTACCACCCCCATACACAAGAGTGATACCTTTTTCCCCCAGTTTCTTTCCAAGATCTACGGCCGCTTCTAGATAACTGAAGCCTTTCCCCACTTTTGATCCACAAAATACACAAATAGTTTTGATCTGTCGAAGTTTTGGTGCTTCCATCTTTGATAGTATAGAAGAGAAAACTTACGAAGAAGATGTGATTTTGGGATGCCTGAACTATGAAATATGTTTGGCTATTTAAAGCCGGAAAAACTTACTGTTTTTGATTGATTCTGAAAAAGTAAAGATTTACTTTTGACAAAATCGGCCAACTTTTGACTGTTTTACCAAAGATATCACCTTTCGGTGATTTATTTCCAGCTTTATCAAAACTCGAGAAAGGAAAATATATTTTATTTCCAAAACGCGTGAAAGAAAACAGCAAAATATTTTAAATGTGTATCAAGAGATTTACCTTATATCATTGTTGAACTGCCAGAAGCCTCATTTTGTAAAACAGACTGGCAAACAGGATCTTTTGCTATTATATTTTGGAGACTATAACGATTTTTGTCCTCGTTAAACTGAGCGTATAAGGAGAGAAGTTCACGTTGCACATAACCACTTGGGTGCGTCTCAAGAGTCAGTCGAATATCATCCAAAGACTCCTTACTCAGTCCACCCTTTATGAATTTGATTTTATCATCCCGATTAGTAGAAGAATATCCTACTGTTTTGCAACGAGTATCACAGTTCCAACGAGCACATTTGTAGCAACCATTCAGCCTTTTTGCTCTTCGTTTCTTTGCGAAGGTGCTTTTGCCTAAACCAGGCATGTGCTTTGGAAATGTCATAGGTAATTCACCAGATAGTCGAACCTTTGCTTCGATCAACCAGCGAACATCTTCTGAAACACCATGAGCCATCAGCAACCTCAATCTTTCGAGTCTTATTCGATAGATTTTCCTCAGATCATTCATTGGAAGACTGGAATAATACTTGCGAATGTTTGTAAGAATGATATCCATGTTTTTGATGGATCTAACCTCTTCCCAGCATGAACTATTTAAAAGCATTAAGGATCAGAGGGAATCCGCGTGATATTGATTCCAGCAAGAAAGCGCGGAATAGAATAATGGAAAAGAGGGAACAAGAGTTTATGCGCCGTTTACTTTCTTGATAAAAGGAAGATTTGATGATGACGGGATTTGAGATATGGAATATTTTCTTGGATTTTGGGTACTGATATTTTGATATAATAATCAAGGTATAGAAATAATACGGGGATACGTGAAAGTGAAATAAGGACTGTATTGAATCAGGATTAATAAGTTTGTGCAAGTGAAAGGAATACCTTACGGGAAATGTTATGATATTTGAGTTAAGAATTTTAATTATTTGGGAGATATTTGTTTATTGAATTTTGCAGAAATTTTGGGTTACAAATATTGGAAAGATAAACTGATGATTATGTTGATATGTGAATAACATGTTTGGGTATATTACATAGAGAATATTCAGGTAATCGTTTTAATTATTTTGGGATATTTGGTGATAAGAAGAAATGACAAATTATTATGGTATGATATGTTAGTAAAGATTTATTGAAATTTTAGAGATATTAATACGAATATTTGAGGTCACATGATACGATGATAAATGACAAGTTACATGAATACTACAAGATATGATGAAATATCACATACGATTGGGAATTTTCATTTTGATTCAGAAGAATTTATAAGTAGACATATGTCTATTATTGATAGAAAAGTCCATGTCTTAAGAAAACAAATTGATGCATTTAGTCAAAATCCAGTGGGTTAAATATGGTAGCGATGATGCTACATAAGAAGAAGAAGAAGAGATTCTGATTAAGTGTTCAGAAATCATAAGATCAAGTAAGATTAATTTCGAGGACGAAATTATTTTAAGGGGGTAAGTTTGTAGCGTCCAAGAATTTTTACGCGATTAATAATTATTTTAATAGAAAATCATGTCGCTACTATTTCACCCATTTTTATTAAGTTAACGCCACGACGTATTCGTATAGCCAAGTCAAGAAATAATCGAGATCGTTCGATTTTAAATAAAATTTCGAATTTCTAAAAATATCTCCATTCTCTTGATTTAAAGTATATTAAGTCTAAGTACTTAATTCAATGTTATCCCAATATTTATTTGTACAAAAATTACTTTTATTATTTAAATTAAGAAAATATATGCAAGCATGAGAGGTTCCATTATATATAATAATTATGAGAATCTTAATTTAATAAATATGGAAAAGTATATAAATGGTTGATAGATTCCATTATATGTAATCATGAAGAGCATAATATTTGTATAAATATGGAAAAGTATATGAATGAATTATATACTCCATTATATATAATCATGAAGAGCATAATATTTGTATAAATATGGAAAAGTATATGAATGATTGATAAGACTCCATTATATGTAATCATGAAGAGCATAATATTTGTATAAATATGGAAAAGTATATGAATGAATTATATACTCCATTATATATAATCATGAAGAGCATAATATTTGTATAAATATGGAAAAGTATATGAATGATTGATAAGACTCCATTATATGTAATCATGAAGAGCATAATATTTGTATAAATATGGAAAAGTATATGAATGATTTATATACTCCATTATATATAATCATGAAGAGCATATTATTTGTATAAATATGGAAAAGTATATGAATGGTGCTTTACTTTAAGAAAATGATGTGTTAAAATTAATAGAATTGAATGATTATGTTTACAATATGCCAACTTTATACATCTATTTAAACCCATCTCTTTTACACACAACTCTACACATATACACTTATTTCCAATCTCTTGACAAAATCCACAAGTAAGAGAAATTCAAGGTGGTCAAGAAAGTTTTGGTCCATTTACTACTACACTTCATTTTAATCTTTTAAAAGGTAAGTATACCTTATGTTTTTATGAAAAGTAAGTATGTTTTTATGACAAGTAAGTATATTTTATGTTTTTATGAAAAGTAAGTATGTTTTTATGAAAGGTAAATACACCTTATGTTTTTATGAAAAGTAAGTATGTTTTTATGACAAGTAAGTATATCTTATGTTTTTATGAAAAGTAAGTATGTTTTTATGAAAGGTAAATACACCTTATGTTTTTATGAAAAGTAAGTATGTTTTTATGACAAGTAAGTATACCTTATGTTTTTATGAAAAGTAAGTATGTTTTTATGACAAGTAAGTATATCTTATGTTTTTATGAAAATGTTTGGATCATTGCTATGAAATCAATCTCACAAGATTGTTATGGGTTCCATATGATATGTTTATGATTATGCTAAGGGGACCGGAGTTTAGTAGCGCTACACATAAGAATTCTTGCCATTTAAGTTCGGTAAAATTCTTGTGTCTCCCTATGTTTATGAATATTTCAATCCTATCCTATGTTATGATGAAAATGATCCATATGCATTCAAAAGAAAATTTATGCTTGGTATACTTACTGGGATTTTATAAATCTCACTCCACGATATTTACCATTTTCAGATAATTGAAGGTTCGAGGCGGTCAACATGGAAGTGGCAAAAGTGGTTAAGATTGATGAGATAATTATGTTGAACTTTATGTAAGAAAATTATGTTCTATTTTTATTCACAAATAAAATTATGGGATTCTAATTATTCTTTTGAATAATTTTACATTACTATTTAAGTCTCGATAATATGATATGAGTCACTTTTTGTGGCACTCGAATGGTCGAGAATTCGGGTCGTCACACAAACGTAGGGACGTTTTGTGCCATTACCCTTAAGAAAAGAATTAAAAATGGAATTGGACAAAAATGCCCCTCATTTAACGTTGAAATATGGTTAAATATAACGAAAATGACGTCTCAAACAAGAAAATGTAAAGGTTGGGACGTCCAGCGTCAAAAATCAAAACGTTGGGATGTTTTGCACAATACATGTCAAAGGTAGGGACATTTTGTGCTATTAACCCTCTTTTAATTTAGTCATTCCGTATTTGATTTAAATGTCATTTATCTTTAAACGTGTATAACTTTTGATCTACAACTCTAAATTGCACTCCGTTTTTTGCTTTGAACTATAAATTCAACCATCTTTCTTATGATGTATCATGTGCTCATTTATTAAACATTTCGTTTTAACTTTTGTATAGTAGATACTTATTTTGTTAGGGCATAATTGATTAATGTAAATTGATTTTTGTAAATTTTATTGAAATAGTGAAATTTTAATTTTAGTGTGTGTTCGGCGGTCAGCGAAATTTATAAATTGGATTTATTTGACTTTTTTAAAGGTAAAATGTTTAGTTAAAAATTGGTATGTTTAGCCCCTGTTTGAGTCATATTATAATCTGAAATCATTTTTTGAACAACACACATTTTCTCTTTAAATCACTTTTTAACAATTGGAGAAAGAAATTGTGTGTTGTTCAAAAAGTGATTTGAGATTATAATATGGCTCAAACAGGGGCTAAACATACCAATTTTTAACTAAACATATTACCTTAAAAAAATAAAAAAGTCAAATAAATCCAATTATAAATTCCGCTGACCACCAAACACACACTAAAATTAAAATTTCACTGTTTCAATAAAATTTACAGAAATCAATTTACGTTAATCAATGATGCCCTAACAAAATAAGTATCTACTATACAAAAGTCAAAACAAAATGTTTAATAAATGAGCACATGATACATCATAAGAAAGATGGTTGAATTTGGAGTTCAACGCAAAAAACACAGTGCAATTCGGAGTTGTAGATCAAAAGTTATACACGTTTAAAAACAAATGACCTTTAAATCAAATACAGAATGACTAAATTAAAAGAACAGTAAAATTTGGGGACTTATCGGAAAGAAAATCTAAAGGTAGGGACGTTATTCGCCAAAAAAATGAACGTATGTACGTTTTTCCACAATAAGTGTCAAACGTCGGGACGTTTTGTGCCAATTACTCAAATATGAATGGACAGCTTTTGATTTTGACGAAAATGCCCTTACTTGTGTTAAATGTTGGGGTTAAATTTGACGGATATGATGTCTCCAACAAGAAAATGTAAAGGTTGGGACGTTTAGCATTGAAAATCACAACGTTGGGACGTTTTGAAATATACATGTCAAAAGTAAATACGTTTTGTACTATTAACCTAATATATAATGTTAAAGAATGTTTATTGGCTCTCTTAAAATGCAATAACGTCCAAGAAAAAGCACAATGAGAGAAAATCATTGAATTATGCATTTATTTTAAGCAAATTTAATTTTTTAAACCATAATGAGTTTCTTTATTGCCAGAATATTTACACCAAGAACTCCATCTTTTTCTATTTTATTTTTTCTTTTGAAAATGAACATCTTGTTTGGCATATACAATTTATATCTATAATGCGATAAAAATGTATGGGGAGTGTGATTCTCCCACACCTACACTATCATGGTAGGACAAGAAAAATCTTATTCTTTAGCTAATATTAATTTTTAGCCGTTTCACTCATGTAATGCACGATTATTTCATTTGTTACTCACATATATTGAATTTATATGTCAACATATGAAATGAATATTTAATTAAAATTGAGAAACAAAGGAAGATAATAAATTACAAAAAAAAAAAGTATAATACACATATATTAATTTTTTTTTTCTGTTTGTATGTTTACCGTTCCAGGAAATTTACGCTCATAATTTTATTAAAATGAAAAGGAAAAGAAAAAAAAGATCGATTAAAGCTCCTATTCTATTCTATTTCATTTTACATTTTTAAAGAAAAATATTTATGTGATACTAATAGCATTTTATTTTTATTTTATTTTATTATGAATTAATATATATATATATATATATATATATATATATATATATATATATATATATATATATATAATTGACTTTCATATGTTAACATATGTAATGAATATTTAATTAAGAATGAGAAACGAAGGAAGATAATTAATTACAAAAAAGTACAATTACACGTACCTTAATTTATTTATTTTTTACGGTTTGTATGTTTACCGTTACAGGAAATTTCTTTAAACATTGTAATTTAAATTAAGTTAAAGCTTAAAATGAGAAAATAAAATTACATTTAAATAGAATTTGTAATAAGTAAAAAAATAAATATATCTGCGATTTACGCCCAGAATTTAATTAAAAAAAAAGAAATAAAAAATAGGTTGATGAAACGCTCCTATTTTATTCTCTTTTATTTTCTATTTTAATAAAGAAAAAAATATTATGTGAAATTGACAACGTGTTTTTTTTTATGAATTTAAAAAAAAATGTAATTGATTTTCAAGAGAGACAAATCAAGAAGCTTCGGAATAATTTGATCTTTGTGACGATTTTACGGATAATATATTTTTAATTTACTCTCACTTGTTATCTTGTGTTAAATTTCTAGTTGAGATCTTCGATTTGATACCCATATTATATATTTTTTCAACTTCAGAATATTACAATAATTATAGAAAGAATAATAATTTGTACAAAAAATAGTTAATTATAGATCTTAAATGATATAATTTAAAATGAATGAGAAATTGAGTAAAATTAAAAAATATAAAAACTTTTACATTTGATATTTGATACGATTTTACGAAAAATATGTTTACAATTTGTTCTCACTTGTTAGCTTGTGTTAAACATCACGACGAGATCTTCGATTGAGATCCATATTACATATTTTTCGACTTAAATAAAGTAAAATAATCATCAAGTGAATAATAATTATTACAAATACACACACACATTAAAATAAATTAATATCTTGATGTCATTAATAGTATAACACGAATTCTAATGTTATGTACCATGATAATTGCTAAAATATTTATTACATTATTTTTTTTGCATATTATTATTATTATTATTGCATATAATTATAGATTTTCAGATTTAGAAAATCATTTTTGGCTGAAAACTATGCGCGTGTTATTTTTTGCATGGACTTTATTTTTAATTTTTATATATTTATAGATTTAATTTCCAAGCAAAATTTTTTCTATTTCTCAATTGTCATCTCATTTAAGAATAAAAATATTTTTTTTTTTTGGTATGAATTACTGAAGCAATTGGCAATATTGTTTTATCGCAAAGGTGTTTTAATTCTAGGATAATAATAATTAGAGAGATTTTCTCAATTATATTATACAGATGAGAAATTGTGTTGAAAATGAATTACGGGACGTCAACACTCCTCATAATGCTTCTCGTGTCCTTGAAATGGGTTCGGATATATGTATCCGAAGCCACCCAATCATAAAGATTGACAAATTCTTGTTTGGAAGTGTTTACGAACGTTTCTATATAAATGGAAATCTTTGAGGACCATTGTTTTGGGAATTCTAAATTTAGCCCTTTTATTATACTAAAAAAAATGCATGCTCAATTGATAGCATAGTATGATATGTCCGATCACAACCTATAGCTCGGCTTCATATTCATAAGTGACTATGAAGTACATTTGATATGCTATAGTCGTTCCTACTTAAAGGTACATTAAGTTACTAACTTTTAAACTTGATTCATCCTCAAGAGTCGACTAATTTAGTAATAATTACTTTGAACTCCAAATATGTTGAGGTCAATTGGAGTTCGACCATTAGGCTTACTTAAGATTTTGTTAATTGCTTCAATATATTAGTACTATTGAAGGTAACATAGTTAAAATGAATCAATTTCTTTCTCAAATTAATGTAGTTGAACACATCGAGTTTCTAACCTCTCACATGTGTGAGACTGCTCTCATAATGAGAGATCCCATTCCTTATGTGGGGGGTGTGACACCTAGATATGGCAATGGGACAGGTATTCCCGTTCCTCCCCATGAGAAGAATATCGAAATCATACTCGTCTCATTACCCGTTAAATCTAAACTGGGCGGGGCGAGTATCAAAATGGGATATCCCATACCCGTCCCCGTCTCGTCCCGACCCTATTTATTTATTTTATTAAAACATGTTTTTCTTCAAGTTTCTAACTTTTTTCCCACACAAAAGAAATAAAAATCAAAAGAATCAAACACCCAATTCATCATAGATTCAAAGATGTTATTATAAACAAGAAAATGTATTTTGAAGGTTTGATGTTTGCATTTTTTGAATTAATTTTTTTTAATGTAAATTGTGGCGCCCCGCCCCAAACCCGTTTCAGATAATTGATATCAAATCAAAATCTGCCCCATCGACCCGCGAGACGGTTTCTTTCCGCCCCATTAAGGTCGGGGCCCTATCGAGTTCAGATCGAAATGAGTTTTTTGCCATCCCTAGTGGCATCGGATGTGAGAGCGGCCCCACTTCATTATGTGAAAGGAGGTAGTATCTGGTGTATTCAAATAACATCAACCTTCTTTCTCATATTAGCAATGCTATGTCATACTCAAGGTAAGTAGATGTAAAAGCTTTTATCATTTTAAAATTAATTTTGATGTACGTTATTTTTGAAAAACAGGAAAGTGAAATTTAAAAAAAAAAAAAATATTCAATAGAAGTCACAAAAGCGTATAATCATCAATTCAGAACCTCAATCAGCATATGCCTGTGGAGTATATATTTACAAATGCAAGGTTACATACATATCACGTCAACTTAGAAATACATCATTGATATCAAATCAAAATCCGCCCCATCGACTCGCGAGACAGTTTCTTTTCGCCCCATTAAGATCGGGGCCCTATCGAATTCAGGTCGAAACGAGTTTTTTGCCATCCCTAGTGGCACCGGATGTGAGAGCAGCCCCACTCCATTATGTGAAAGGAGGTGATATTCAGTGTATTCAAATAACATCATCCTTCTTTCTTATATTAGCAATGCTATGTCAAACTCGAGGTAAGTAGATGTAGAAGCTTTTATCATTTTAAAATTAATTTTGATGTACGTTATTTTTGAAAAACAGGAAAGTGAAATTTTAAAAAATAAAATAAATATATTCAATAGAAATCACAAAAGGGTATAATCATCAATTCAGAACCTCAATCAGCATATGCCTGTGGAGTATATATATTCACAAATGCAAGGTGACATACATATCACGTCAACTTGGAAATATATAATTTTTTGGTCAGTCACTTGGTGAACTTATATATTCCATAAAGATGGATATGTTCTTATTTTTATAAAAATTAAGAAATGATAGTTAATATAATTGAAATAATAAATTTATCTATATTTTTCAAATATACATTTATGTTAATTTCAAAAACTCATTAATTCATTTAAATTAAATGCAAATGTAGTTGATTTAGATTATTACCAAGGTATATTAACTAAAGATATATGAGAAAATGAAAAATTAAATACATGTTCAATATATTAAGTAGTCTATTTTCGTGGAACGAAAAGACTATAAGTGGCATTTTTCATTAACGAATATCCCCTGCAACAGTCATCGCCGTCGCCTGAAGAAATAGCTTTTTTTCTTTGAAAATAAAATAAAATAAAATAAAATATTACAAAAAAGCCGTAATGAATAAAATCCCCAAATCTTCAACATCCCTCCCTTTGACCACCGTACCATTTTACATATCACCGCCTTTTTGCCGTTGCTGCTGTGCTGCCACAGAGCTCTAGAGAGACAGATGTAGAGACCCAAAAAAAGGCAGTGACTTTTCTCTTTCTTTCCCTCGCTTTTTTGCTCTAATTCACATTTATATATGACCATAAAGCATTCACTTTTAACTTATAGCCGTATACATATATGATTATACAGACAGACACACAGAAATAGTTATAGAGTGTGTGTGAGTTATCTCTAGTTTCAGCTGTTATTACCATCTCCTTTCTTCTTCTTCGATATCTGATAGCTCTCTCTCTCTCTCTCTTTCTTTCTGTATATCTGTGTCTGATCTGGCGGTTGAGATTGTTTCATCATCTAATCTTGTGGCTGGGGATCGTTTGTCAGCCTCTCTACGTAAGTTGAAACAAAACAAATTCCATACACTTCGCCTTTCAAACCCACATCGATCTTTTTTACTGTCTATCCAAATCATTTTGGGTTTTTATAATCTGTTTTTATTTGTGCACAAAGAAAGATAAATATACGTTTATAATGTATATATACATTTGTAAAAGTGTATATATGTATTGGTTAAAAATTACATAATCGTTGTTTATCACTCTTTACAAAGACTTTTATTGGGTTTGGAATTTTCCCCCCTCATTCATGAATCTGCAATTTTTTTGCATGAAGTGAACGTTCTTTGGTGTGTTTTGAATTCTGGGTAAGCGTAATCTTCACAAATTTATCGACTTTTCAATTGGAAAAGGACTTTCAAGCTCTAGGGATGATTTGTTTGCATGCTAAGAAATTATTTTTTTTTTCTAATTTTTCTGGGTTTTTATTAATTTAGTGGCTGATAGTGACCTCAATCTTATTGTTGCAGTTGAAATTTTATTTAAAATTCTAGTCAGGTATTTTTTTTACAGATTTTTTGAAATTTTGGGATACTGTTTCTAACTTTCTACAGTATTTCATTGTTGGGCATTAATGAAAGGCTAATTAGGGTTTATAAAGCTCTAAGTGTTGGAAATGCTGTGTCGCACCATCATCATTCTATGACTTTCTTGAAATTTGAAAAAAATCAAAATAAATAAAAAAGACAAATTAATTAAATTTGGAAACTTTTCTCTTTCTCAGCCACTTATTTGGTTACTACTGCTTTTCTTCAAGTATTTTCCACATCTTTTCGTAAGGGGATTATTTGGATGCATTTGGGGTCAATCTTTTTTATGTCTGTTGTGTGATTTCTTTGTCTTCCTTAACTATGAGGTAGTGTCAATTACATAGTAAACGTGGGTCAGAAACAATTTGAACGATCCAAAGTTAGAGTAGACTAATTTTTGTTGTGTGGATTTGATGCATAGGATTCCTGAGCAAAAGTTAATAAATGTGACTGTGAGTATTGTCCTTGGCTACATGATGTATCATTGTATCGATACTGGTTAACTTCTTTGAGTACCTTTATGTTACACCATAATTTATTCTTGATGAGTTTTTTATTTTTACTATATAGTATTTGAGAAGATGTTGGGTTGTGTTTATGGTCCTTACTGATGACTAGATTCTTCACCATTTTTTTTTTTTTTTTTTTTTTTTTTTTTGCCTTTTTCGTTGGACTGTAGATTTAGATACCAAGACATTATTGTTATTGGACTTAAAGGTGACAGTGACAAATTTATTTGGGGCCTTACAATGTGATATGCTCGTTATGCTACTTAGCTTACCCTTCACTTTGGCTGGTCTCTTTGGATAATGCTTTACTACTTTACATGAGGAGATTTTTTGTTGTTGTGCTATTTAACAAGTCGTTATTTAGCGAAAGTATCTTTTTAATTATGGTTTGGTCACTACTGCATTTTTTATCCAGCCACTAACATTTTGCCTGTCTTTGACTCTTTTAGTGATATAACCTAGTAATAATGACATATCCATCGACTTAGTTACTTGTTACTGACTGTTTTTCCTTCTTACCGAAAAGCATATATTTCGTTACTTTGCTTTTCTTACTGATACCGTATTACAATCCTTTGGTCTCATTTGATCTATCTCTTGATCTGCAGTGAGGAAGCTGAATCTCTTAGACTATGGAACGTAATGCTCATAGGAGAGCTAGATGGAAGGATACTGTCACTCATGAAAATGGTGATGTGAATACATTAGACGTCGAAGATGAGCTTGATCCCTGGACTGCCTGGGCGTATAAGCCTCGTACAATTACATTATTACTTATTGGAGCATGTTTTCTGATGTAAGTTACGTTCTCTGAGCATCTTGTTTCTGTATTGCATGACCGTTCAAGATTGATTACTATTCTGCCTTATATGGTAAAGAATTTTCCTGTAATTTTATGTTAGCTTTAGTTGATTACATTCATTCATTCTCTTGGCATTTAAATATTCATTTTCTTTTGAAAATAAAGAATGACATGAGGCCTTGCTGAAACACGTACCATCAGTATCAGAATGTTTAACCTCATTTACTAATCTTCTGTATGCTAACATGATTTGTAGATGGGCAAGTGGAGCACTTGATCCTGAACACAGTTCAACTAGTGATCTGGTTACTTCTGTGAAAAGGTGCACGCTTGCTTATTAACGTGTTATACCTTCTTTTCATTGCTTTTTTGCATTTAATTTCCAAAATAATCTAATGTCATATTTATTTCATCTGATAGAGGTATATGGGCAATGATTGCCGTGTTTCTTGCTTACTGCTTGTTGCAAGCTCCTTCTACGTAAGTTTTTTTCTTTCTTACCTTCTCCCTAAACAAGTGATTATTTTTGGCCTTGGAGGCACCTTTTTTATGCTGTTGGATCTAATTTCTGTAATTTTTGGTCATTGGTTTGAGATGATGAATTTTAATGTTTTTGGATACATATATCTTGAAGAAAGATATTCTCTAAGCTTATATAATTGCAGAACTCAACAGAATAGGGTCTTGTGCCACACTTATCCATTGCTGTCTGGCTAATTACCAGATGTCAATATTCAGCATTTGAATATGTACAATTTTCCTTCAATGCTTAACAATAGGATTGTAAGTAGCTGTTTTCATAAATTTATCCTTCATACACACCAAGTGAGAACACAAAGGATAAGAATAACTATAAACTATGCCCCATTCCAAGAAATTTGAAATATGTGAACCTTTTCTCGTGATTATGTATGGTTAATTACTATGTCTATTTGAAGATTCAAGTCAACTATTTGTCTCATCATTAATGAAAAAAGTTGTAGGTCGGTGACATTTGCACTAATTTTATCCACTGAAAGTGGAAGAGTATATATATTCAGATTTTCATTCAGCAACTTACATTTGGTTGGCCCTGAAATTCCAGTAGTATTTATTTAAATACCTATGCTTGATCACAAATAAAGATAATCTGTGTCAGTGCTCATCGTTCCCAGTTCTTCCCTTTTGTTCTTATTATTCATTTGTTGTCAGCCTCAAATGGAGGATCTGTCCCAGATTTTTTTTCCTTATGTTGCACGGAAGATGAAAGAAATAAATAAATTAAAGGTGCCACCATTTAATCCCATATAGATTTAGGTATTTAGCAGCTCCGATTATAATAGTTGTTAAACCTAGTATAATGTGAGGAGCACACATTAGAACATTCTAATTTTGTCTTGTCACACAGAAGCAAGATGAGGATGAAGTGAGATTAATGAAATGTTTTCATGACAACTTTGTTTCATGCTTGAAGTTCCCTATGGACCTGCTTTGCTGTTTATTTATTTACATTTATCTTTACTTAAGGTTTTGTTCATTTATTTGTGTGCAGGGTACTTATCAGGCCACATCCTGCAATTTGGCGCCTGGTTCATGGATTGGCTGTTATTTACCTTGTTGCACTGACATTTTTGCTATTTCAGGTCAGTTTCTTTTTTTAACACGCTCTTATTTTTTTTTTCATTTCTTCCAAGATGCATATATTGTGTTTTTTCCCTCTTTGGATTAGGATGGTGCTAAGGGTCCAATTGATTGTACAATTTCCTGTTTTTCTTCTTGTTAAATGAAAAAATTATAAAAGTTATGTTTAGATATTGAACTCATAGATTTAGCATACTGAGTTTCTCGTAGTGCTGAGGCTCACAGTCTTCGTTGGTTGCTGTTATATGAAATTATAGCCATGTATGGTAGAAAGATCTTCCTAAACTATAGTGGGATATTTAGAGATATTTTGAGGGATTGCTGCTATGTTTATGATATGAAGTGGGTACCATCTTATAGTTGATGCTGAACTTTCCTCTTTTTCTAATATGGTTTATATATATATATGATCTTCCGTGTCAGTTCTTTTATGAATTTTACTTCATGGTAAATCATAACTGCTGTTAGTTAGTTATTGGTTAATTGCCATGACCAGTAGATGCTGATTAAGTTGTTGATATTCCCTTCTATTTCCAGAAGCGTGATCATGCTCAGCAGTTCATGAAATACTTGCATCCTGATCTTGGCATCGGTAAGAAATTTGGTCTTTCTGCTAGTTCAACAAACATGGATTTCATATTTGATATCACCTGTTTTAGATAATTGGTGGTCATAACTATGTGTGTTTTTGTGACATAACTGTGTGTTTTTGTGATGTAGAGCTTCCTGAAAGATCATATGGTGCCGATTGCCGAATTTATGTACCTGAAAATCCTACAAGCAGGTTTAAGAATGTTTATGTATGATTTCTACTTTCATAAACCTTTTCCTTTTCCTTCTTGTTTTTATTTTTTCTGCAAGTCTTTCATATTCCATGTTATATGTTTTTATTAAGCGTGTTACTAATACAGCTCTCTATGATTATTTTAATTTTTCAGGATACACTTTTCGATGAGTTTGTTCTTGCTCATATTCTTGGTTGGTGGGGAAAAGCTATAATGATACGTAATCAGCCTCTCTTGTGGGTGCTGTCAATTGGATTTGAGTTGATGGAGGTCTGTCTTTATGAATTTCCTTGTCCTTTTTTTTTCCTATTTTGTTGCCCTGTGTTTGGTTTAAGCTAATAGATATCTTTCACAAATTAGTAATTTTATACCCATGTTTTCAGCTAACCTTTCGCCACATGTTACCCAACTTCAATGAATGCTGGTGGGATAGCATTATCCTCGATATATTAATCTGCAATTGGTTCGGTGAGCATTTTGATCCTTCTCTTCATTATATGAGCCATATTATATTAATATGGTTGTCTTATTGTCATGGATTATAAACTATTACTTCATAACTTTGGTCATTTCTGATGTCGATATTGTATTGTACAGCTGATTGCTAATAATTGTGAGCCCACTATGGCACTATCCTGGATTGGTAATCTGTCAAAGAATGTGTTACCCTTGGCATGTGCCGTTTTACTGTTTGTGTTGTCCTGAACATGTGTCCATTATTGAACATGAATGATCAACACACCTTTTCCCACAATGTCTGCAACTTGTGTTGAGTGATCGCACGAGGCAGTAAGTATCTATTGCTAGTTTGCCAAAATTTTGGAAGTATCCTATTTCTGGGTGTTCCACTATGGGATAGAAATCACCTTTGTTTGGAAAGAGAATGACGTCGAGCATTACTTAGCCTCTGTTTGGTAAAAATGTTTATAAACGGCTACATGATAACATCTCATTGGTCCATTTTTTTTTTGAAAAGTCAACAATTTCGGTTGGTCAAAGATTCCCGCCTACCATTTTTTACTTTTCAAAATAATGGACCAACGAAATATTGACACGTCGCTATTTATAAATAATATTTATAAACAACCATTTATAAATGATTTACCAAATAGAGGCTTATTTACTATATATAAGGCAATGCTAAGTTTTACTTACCTTAACATAGGCCCATAGTCTTGAGGTCCTATCATAGCTTTAAGATAGGACCTGACAGAAATCTTGTGAACTAGAACAAATATAACCGGAAATGGAACTGAAAATAGAATTTTATTGAAGTCTTTTGTGGAATTTGCTGTATACAAACAACTTAAAGGAAATAAGCTGGAAATAAACAAAAGGAAATAGAGCAATTCGAGAAGCTCTCACTCTCCCACTAATTCTCAGATCTTTTTGATGCCCTCTCCTAATTTGCTTCCCCTTTTTACCCCCGTTTCAGTTTGCTGCGTCCCACCTCTTGTAAGTTGCTCTGATTTTGAGTCTATCAAGCTTCCCCTTTTTATTCTTCTCCTCTTCAATTCCTAACTGCTTGCACCTTCATTCTGTTAACAAATAATCGGGGCCCCACCTATTGGTTTCTCATTTCCTCTAAATTGTCTGTTTTACCCCCGTTTTGGTTTGCTGCGTCCCGACTTTTGTAAGTTGCTCTGATTTTGGGTCTATCATTTCTCTAGAAGTTCGTCTATTCAATTTCCATGTCAACCAGAATTCACGTAGTGCATTGGAGATGTTCTTATATCATCTTTTAACCTCTCCACAAGTCTCCACATTTTCCCTCCAACGTTAACGCTTATCCACACCCTGAGGACATCTTGTGATTTTCTTTTATGGATTTGATGAGGACGTTGTACCTGTACGTTTAGAGCCTAGAATACATTACTGACATTGACTATTTATGCATGGAACCCAATGGACTCTAGACGTATAGATACACAGTGGCGGAGCCAATAAAGAATTTTAGTGGGGGCACAAGTCACACTGTGTTCGGTTACACTTGGCGGAGCCAATAAAGAATTTCAATGGGGGCACAAGTCACACTGTGTTCGGTTACACAATCATTACGGTTTATAATCTAATACTTTGTTTGATAATACTCTTTGGTTTATAAACTAGTTTATTTATGATTTTGAGGTAAAATATAATGGTTGAAAATTGGAGAGAATGTGTTTGGTTAAAAAGTAGTTTGAGAAATTGTGTAATAAATCATAAAACATAGGTTGCTGAACGGTTGCTAATTTATAAATTACACAATTTCTCAAACTATTTTTTAACCACACACATTTTCTCTGTCCACTATCACATTTTACCTAAAAACACAAACCAAATTTATAATCCACAAAAGTCGCCAAACAGAGCCTTAACCATAGAAAATTTTGAAACAAAATAAAATACACAATAATATAAAATCAAATAAAATATGTCCAAATGAAGCAAGTCCAATTACAAGAAAGAATAAGGAAAAAAATATTTAACAAGAATATGCTAAAACAAATCATACTAAGGTGGAGTTTCAACATAAGCATTAAACATAAATATTAAAATATGTCCAAGATTTGAGACTAAACATTGAACAAACTAATAATGTAAACTAAAATTGATGAATTAATATAAGAAAGTTGGAAAGCTATAAGACATATTTCAATTGAAATTTATACAACCTTTAATATTCAATTTTTTCTTTTTAAAAAAAAAAATCCCCAAAGTTCAGTGGGGCCATGGACCCACTCTGGTCAGGGTGTGGATAAGCGGGAACATTGGAGGGAAAATGTGGAGACTTGTGGAGTGGTTAAAAGATGATATAAGAGCATCTCCAATGCACTACGTGAATTCTGGTTGACAAGGAAATTGAATAGACGAATTTCTAGAGAATTATAGACCCAAAATCAGAGCAACTTACAAGAGGTGGGATGCAGCAAACCGAAACAGGGGTAAAACATACAATTCAGAGGAAATGAGAAACTAAAAGGTGGGCCCCCGGTGATTTATTGATTGACCCAAAATCAGAGTAACTTACAAGAGGCGGGACGCAGCAAACCGAAACGGGGATAAAACAGGCAGTTCAGAGGAAATGAGAAATCAACAGGTGGGGCCCCGGTGATTTGTTAACAGAATGAAGGTGCAAGCAGTTAAGAATTGAAGAGGAAAAGAATAAAAAGGGGAAGCAGATTAGGAGAGGGCATCGAAAAGATCTGAGAATTAGTGGGAGAGTGAGAGCTTCTTGAATTGCTCTATTTTCTTTTGTTTATTTTCAGCTTATTTCCTTTAAGTGTGTATAAAGCAAATTCCACAAAAGACTTCAATAAAATTCTATTTTCAGTTCCATTTCTGGTTATATTTGTTCTAGTTCACAAGATTTCTGGCAGGTCCTATCACTTGATTGCATCCTTCGAATTATTTTCTTGTGATAGAAGTGTTTCTGTAATCCTGTTCTCATCTCCAATCGTTCAACATGATCTGGATGCCTTAATTTGGGGAAGAATGATTTTATAAACATATAAAAGAATGCTCAACATAAGGGATAGGGGGATAAGCAAGTGGCTTACCAACGATCGAAAGGTCACAAAACCATGGTCGGTTTATGAATCAATGCTTTATAAGGGGACTGGAGAGTGACCTTTGCAGGAAGGTGTAGGTCTTATACTAAGATATGGGAAGTGAATTTCCCTGGAAGAAGTTTTTAACTGACTGACCGAAAAGCCACGACGCCCAAAAGATTAATGCTCTTTTGCCATTAATAAACTCGATGGATGCCATTTCTGATCTTTCTTGACCAAATCATTCTTGTAATGATCCCTTCTGTTGGAAACCATGGGTTCTCCTGATAAGGTTTTGGTTTCCTGAGTGATTGGCAGAACTTAAATGAAGTTTATGCAATAACTCCACTGCCTGACGCCATATGTGTTCAGTGATCTTCTTGGTCGAAACCTTTTATTGTTTGGGGTCGGGGTCGGGTTCGGGTTCGGGATTGATTTCTTGTTGATTGTATACGGACAGTGGGAGATTGTATCAAGACAGTGGGAGATTGTACCAAGAATGTATGAACAATCAAATGAAGAACCATTAAGATTTCATGTTAGAATACAGTTGTTCCGTCAAATAGAGTAGATAATTAGACAAAAGTAACACATCAAGCGCTTGTCTGGGAATGCATTACAATCTATTTAAATTATAAATTAAATAGAAACCAATGGTGGATAAATTGGTAGTACTTGTGAGTCCCGTGAAATCTATGGATAAATAAGTAGGTTTGACTGAGTATGTTTATAAATTAAGTAGGTCCAAACAAGGGCTAAGTTAGAAATCTTATTAAAAAAAAGAAAAAAAGCAATTTTCTGATATTCAAACCATACGAGTTCACCTTAACCCTTATATCAACTTCTCAGTACCATTTTTTGTCTCCAGCTTAATGACAACAGTTCATGAGCTGTCTCAAGCATCTTAAATTCTTAAGATACCGAGCAAAATAAATCTTAGCCTCTCTTCGGTGGCCATGGTTTAAATGAAAATTTAAACTACATAATTTCCCGAACTACTTTTAAACCCCACACATTTTTTCTCATCAATTTTTAATCACACATTTTACCTAGAAAACCAAAATAATCAATTTAAATCTATTTAAACTGCCGCCAAACAGCCCCTTAGTGGTGCGAAGGTGGAAGTAGGATGCTTTACAAAATCTGTGAAACCTTTTTTGTGTGTATCTTGAGTTTCTATTAAAATCTGTTAACTCTTCATAATTGCATAATATAATATATTTTACAACTCTGAAACGAAGTTGGTTCTGGTATTTAGAATTTCCAGAATTTGAGCACCAACTTCTCACTACCCAATAACACCTCCTATTATTATCCTGAAACTTCTTTCCCTCCGGAACTCTTCGACATCATGAAGAAGCCAAAAGCTCCCAACATCTCTAGCCATCCAAGGGATGGGCAGAGGCGGTATCCGTTCTGTCCAAGAATTGGGGTCCCACACACGATAATCTTACATAGTGTAACTTGACCTAAATGAAGTGTTAAGATCTTTGTTGAATTGTTTGGTCAAGTTGAATATTATATTCTTTAAGTTGACTGCTTTAAGGAACTTTAAATACTATGGTAGTGCAGGCATCTTGTCTGAAAATTGCTGGCTTTACTTGCTTTTCTTCTCCGCTCAAGAGCCATGTGAATGTATTAGGTCTTAATTATTTGTCCAATATCAAAAATCATGAAAAAAATTGTGGGGTTAATTAAAGTGGAGAAAAAAAAATTAAGTGCCACTTTGGTAGATTGATTTCGATGTCAACTTTTTTCCCCATGAGATACAGTGTTAGGTAGTTTCCACCAAATGCGCGCCAAAGATTACATGTCGGACGCTAATTTGTATCAGGAGAACAAATTTACAATTTGCCGTGAGAACTTACTTTCCAGTTGTTCAAATAGAATGTAACATGTTTTCTTGTTGCTCTTTAGGTATTTGGGCAGGAATGCGTACTGTTCGGTACTTCGATGGTAAAACTTATGAGTGGGTTGGTATCAGCAGGCAGCCAAACATCCTAGGCAAGGTATGTTTATTTGCAACATTTTTCTTTCTGTTCCTTAATTTACTGGCTATGTCAAATAGAGTTTTTTTCAGTCTGGTTTGAGATTATAAGAGAGTTATAGCTTATTTTTTGGTCCCATAAGATTAATGGTCTGTACAAACCGGGCACTTATTGCATCTTTTTCCCGTTTCAGGTCAAAAGAACACTGGGACAATTTACACCTGCGCGTTGGGACAAAGATGAATGGCACCCTCTTCTTGGTCCATTGCGATTTATTCAAGTTCTCAGCCTTTGTATCATTTTCTTGACTGTGGAACTTAATACTTTCTTCTTGAAGTTTTGTCTTTGGATTCCTCCTCGAAATCCCATCATAATATATAGGTTAATTTTGTGGTGGCTTATTGCAATACCAACCATTCGCGAATACAATTCTTACCTACAAGACAGGTATCTTTAGAGTCTTGAAACTCCATACATTATGCAAAATATTGATATTCCTGTGAAACGATCTCATTCTCTTGTTTTTGCTTGATTTCTGCTTTTGATTTTCAGAAAACCAGGGAAAAAGGTGGGAGCTTTTTGTTGGCTTTCCCTTGCTATCTGCATTGTGGAACTCCTCATTTGTATCAAGTTTGGACATGGTGTGTTTTCTTGCTTTTTCCATAGGACTTTCTGATATTTTTAAATCGACGTTTAGAAATTATTAAGACCATGTTCAGATTTTTAGTACATTTTGATAAAAATTGATGAAATGTCCGGTTGAAAAGTTGCGAGTCTCATAAAATGTTAATTTATTAATTGTTGACTTTAACTTTAGATTAAAATAAAAAACAAACATGGTCTAAATCTTGTTCGCTTATTTCATCATGTTTCAGGATTGTTTCCTAACTCCATGCCCAAATGGTTGGTTATTTTCTGGACATCTGTTGGGATTGGACTTGTGATATTCTTGGCTACATGGTCATGGCAATTGCAGAGATCAATGCGGAGAAAGCGCCAATAAGTTCATATTTCTGCCTTCGTATTCTTTTGATTCCTCCATATTTTCTGGGTACCCTAACTTCTTGTAAATACCCACCAAAATTTTAACTGTAAATGTTTGCTCTCTTAGTTTAGAGATTTTACAAATTGATTCATGTCATGTAGAGAAATTATAACCCCCCCCCCCCCCCCCCCCCTCGTATAGATGGAATTTAGATGATTTTTTTTTTTTTGGGAGCATGGCTTGTTGAAAGGAATGAAAGCATTATCATCAGTTGCTTCTTAAATACGAACCTTTTTTTGCTTACCATCTATTGTATTTTAAACTACGCACTTTAATCATTCGTGATTATGATGATCGTTAAAAACGAGTCTACATATTGAAGATCTTTTTGAGGATGTTGTCGTGCTTGTGCTTTTGCGAAGCGTTCATAAAGAAACTCTCATAGAAGATATGATGGTAACTTTAGTTCAATTATTTTGATGGTAACATTCATGGAATTTTGCCTAGAAAAATCCAAAATCTAGCATAGCTAAATTGAGTTTTTCCTAAATTTCATCGAACCCGTTTTGTCATTTATCCATACAAGTTGAAATATACTGCCTTTTTAATCATACAAGCAGTATATATTTCAATATATTAATGATAATGAGAAACATTTTTATTCATCTTTAATCAAATTTTTCTAGGTCCTAACTATACAAATATAATATCCATTGGCAATAGAAAATCCATGATTTTTGGCACGTTTATTTGTACACATTTTCTGCCTTCTTCCAAGTCGATCTGAGGATTGGTTTTCAGGGTTTTTTTCTTTTTTATTGGAAGTTTCTAGGGAGGGAATGGTGTGGAATTGAGTTTTTTTCTCCATTTAGTTTTACCTCTCACAATTTCTTCATTTTTTGAGTTTCCTTTCTTCTGAAGGAGATGAGTATAGCTAAATGGCCCCTGATTTAAGGGTCCCAGTAATCCATTTCCCTCAAGAATCCCTGAATCTGAGAGTGAATATCCATTCAAACAATTGTAATTATTTTTTTGAATTCCAGCATTTATCAGTTCAACTTGTTGAGGCTCACAAAGGGATTGAACTACATCCGAACTCCCACATTCTCTTCTGTATTCCAATATAATGTCACACAGCTGGTGATCCTCCAAAAATTCATCAGGAATTCCCTGAAAAGATCAATCAAAATTCAAGATTTTCGTTATTTAACCAAGCGACTATCACAAGATGTTTGTTTTCTCTTGTTTACCTCGAGCGTCCATCGAACATACTTGACATTGTTAACATGATGGTTCATGTCTAAATCACTTCTCTTTGGCTGCAAATGATAAGGCTGCAATATATTAGTAAAATGATTTCGTTTCGTAATATAAATAAAAATGCGACAAAATTATCGCAATGTATTTCACCTTCAAGTCCGATTTCACATAACGCGCTTTATCATCCAACTTATCGATTTTTTCAGGGCTTTCTTCCTTGATAGCTTGTTTCTCAATGAACCATGGTGAAATTTCAGCTCTTACCTCATCTGGCATTTTTGACAGGCGTCGAGTTTGCTGGTTCATCATCACCCACGTACTGTTCCAGAATCAAATCATTGGTTATAAGTTAAAATCTTGTGTATTGTATTGTCCAACCTAACCTATTCAGTATTTCATACCAAACATATCGTAAAGATTATAACGCAATTTATTAGGCCTCGAGGTGAACCTGGTTGCACGTGCAAAAACGACGCCTGTGGCTTGACTTCGGAGTAGCCAGTCTCTCCTCATTCCATTTTTCCCTGATGCTCCAACCCATGTGTCTATCTCCATTACTTCACCCCTATTGACACAGAACATTTTTATGAAACTCTAAATTTAATCATTTTTACTTTTTGTTTTCTATCATCATATGTTAACAATACCAGATTGGATAATGATCCACTTGAACTTGCATTCTTGAAACAACCCAAATGAGATTATTTCTCATCATTCCATGGGTGGCTCCAAATCCATCCCCAAGAAGCCCTGACATCCATACATGATTCAATGCTGTTTCCTGCACATATTTTTAAAAAATCAGATGCCAAAAATAAAAAATAAAAAACTTCTGCATGGAAAATAAATTAAAAAGGATTCTTGAAAATTATAAAACTCATCACCTGAAGCAGGTTGAGAATACTCTCAATTGTTGCAGTTTTATCAGGTCCAACTTCATAAGACCTTATGACAATAGTCTGCCGGTATCCGACTCCCTCCTCGATGATAACCCCTTGGCGAAATGGATCGATTAGCTGCTTTTTCGTGGGAATATTTTGTCGAAGCTCTTTAGTGATACACACATTTGCTTCAGAATCAACTGAAGTGATAGCCAATCCATTTTGGCTCAGCAAATCCACTTTCAAACTCTTGGTCCCATTGATTTTCACACAGTGAAGTTTCTGTTTATTCCTCTTCTGGCCTTCTTCGTTGGTCGAGCACCGCGTATAGAAAGGGAAGTGGAAGGAGAAGGAGGCCATTCTCAGTGAAGTGTGTAAAAGGTTGAAATTGTGCTTAGGCTAATCAGATGATTTTATAGTCATTCAGCGGCGGAGAGGGCTAAAATAAACAAGATTTTAAAGAAGCTAAAAAATGGAACATTGTTCTAAAATTTGACATTCTAAGGAAGTTTGATGGTTGCAGATTGATGATTTCCAAGAGTGGATGTGAGCTGTGGGTTCCGGCTTGGCAGTAATCGACAATTTCAAAATTAGAAAAATATTAGTAGCACAAAACTCTTTCACCCTATAGATCAGGCTTGGCGTTTTCGTTGAGACACAGATTTTGCTCTTCGGTATAAGTGAAAATTTTGACATGTATTGTCTGAATTGTAAAGTTTGAGGTTTGGCACGAGGAGTTGGGGTTTTTCACCAAAAAAATATCAACACAAATTCATTTCCTTTACCCCTACAGATTACAAGTGAAAACCAAGGTTCCAATAATTCTCCATCTACCTCACAAGTAAACTGAAAATAATTCACATAGATTCTCTCTCTTTTTCCCGGTCTGAGTACTCCGATGAACTGCAAAATCTTGACATTCTTGGGAGCTTTTAGTTCTCCAAATCTGGTTTCCGAGGGAAAACTCATACTCCATTCTTCATGTAGGATCCACCGAATAGACTTCACACTGAAACGCCAGTTCGTTTCCAAAGGAAGCTATAATAGATATAAATAAAGAGCAGATATTTTACATCACAAAAGACATGAAAAACGACCATAAAAATCATTGGGATCGGCATAGGCCCGCATGTTGAAAAACTAATATACATGTCTCTGAAGCTTCCAACTAAAAAGTAATCGAAAGTTTCGAAAATGGGACAAACAAATGTCTTGTGAATTCCCAACGTGGAGACTCACACTTCTTCATGTATTAGAAAGTATTTTTTGAACCAATTCTTCAAAAAATACGTTTTCAAATCATTTTTAAAGAAAGTATTCCCATATGGACCTCAATGGCACTAGTCTTCTTTCTTACAGACATCACTCAGCATACACAGACTTCTAGGATCTTGGAAAAATATGCTCAGATGTTTGAATAGCACATTATACACACAAGAATCAGATTAGATTACAGTATAAAGCATTTGTTCATACTATCTCAAAACTTCCAGTGGGTGTCCAGGTCAGAGTTCTCATTCAACAAAATGACATAGGTATAGGTATTAATTTATGGATGTTCATTCAATTCCGTCTCTGAAGAATATCTTTACGCCTCTTCCTTTCTTCTGAATTTGCAACTACTATTTATCAGATCTTTATATGCAATCACATTTGGCATTTGCAAACTCCCTTCTGCTCCATATTTTATAAATTTTGAAATGCTTGTTCTAGCCTCCTTTATGAGCTCGAGTATATATCAAAATGTATGTCACAGGATCACAGATGTGGTACCAGCCTTAATACAATTCCCTGGATTTCCTCAGATATCAGTTTTCAAGTCAGAGTGAATGGTGCCACTATATGCAATGTGATCAGGCAAGGCGCCATTACGGACCATCTTCTATAAAATTCACAAGCTTCTTCTAAATGATCCAAATTACAGATCCCATCCACCAAATCATTACACATTAGTAGCACTTCTTCTTGTAACAAGAATGGTGTAACAGTATCACTCACCAAGCTTCAGTTCACCAGTAATGCAAGTTGTGTATGCAAGCTGGTCTGGCTCCACCCCTTTCCTCAACATCTCATTAAATACTTTCTTTGCCATCAGTAAGTTTCCTGCCTTATAAGAACCATCTATGAGAATCGTATAGCTAACAGCATCAGGAAAAATGCCACAATTGATCATTTCATCTTTCAGACGCATAGCACCATCTAAATCCCCATGTTTGCACAATCCATCCATCATTGTATTATAGGTAATCAAGGTAGGGTCGATACTCCTCCTCCTCATCTCAAAAAACAAGAACAAAGCATCTGTAATATCCCCCAACTGAAAGTGTCCATTTATTAGAATGTTGTATGTAACTACGTCAGGCATCAAGTTCTTCTTCAATATCACGGGAATCCACTGCCTGGCATCACTCACTCTCCCTAACTTGCAGAAGCCATGAATAAATGTATTGTAAGTCGATATAGACGGCAAGGCTCCTCTAATTTTCATCTCTCCCCCAAGCTCTAGTGCCTCAATAAACATTCCTTCCTGACAATAACCACATATAAGAGGGTTATACGTAAAAGCTGAAACCTTCAAACCTTTATTCAACATCTCCTCAATCAACTCTTTGGCCTGATCAAATTCACCTTTCTTTGACAACCCATTAATCAGCACATTATATGTAAGATCATTCGGATGGAAATCCTTCCTCTGCATCTCCAGCAAAAGGTCAAGAGCTTGCTGCACTTCACCATTTTTACAAAATAAATCCAACATTGTGTTATAGGTTACAATAGTAGGCTGGATCCCAATATCCTCCATCATCCCATATACTTCTCTAGCTTTTCCAACCAAATTTCTATCCCTAAGCATCCTAAGAATTCTGTTACAATTCTTCACATCCGGCAAAAACCCACTCCTCACCATCTTATCAAAAACAACTAAACAATGCTTAACATCTGATTTTTTTGAGTACACCCACAATAATAAATCAAGTAACTTAACTGAGTCATCATATTTCAAGTATCCATCAATCAATACATCGGCAACACAGTGCAAATTCACACTGACGGCCCTCTCGGCCACCCAATAAGCAGATGTCATCATATCATTCTGCACAAGAATTTCAAGAACCGTACAAAATACAAATTCTGAATGCTTAAACCCCTTTTGCACCTCAGCCCATCTGAATAAACCGAGCACCACATTTGGTCGGTGGCAAATTGACTTTAAAACATTTATTAACAATACAGAGTCAACTATCAAACCACTAAAGTAACGGGGAACGTCCCAGTAAATGTTTTTAAATGCCCTGGGATTCTCTATTAATGTTTTCAAGATTAGGTCTTTGAAATGCTCATCTGGGCATATTTTACTTCTACTGTTTGTGCATACGTATTCACCACTACTACTATTGTTGTTGTTGATGAGTTCTGAGGGGCTGTAAGAATGTCGTGTACGATAAAAGAAAAAACTCAAACGTACCTTGAAATTGAAATTAAGAAAGTAAAAACAGTAAAAGGAGGTGGAGTTTATAGCGGGTATGAAAGATTTTGAGCGTATTATACAAAGTGTCATTTTCTACGTCACTGAAAATTTTCAGGAGAAGAGGGGATGGTACACAGCACATCTCGTAGAGGTATAGAGCCCCCGACACGAGACAACCGGCGAGCGGCAACATCACCCGGTAGCAATAAAATGTTTCAAAAACCACTCCACGACACCGAGGAAAGGAATAAAAGGTCCTTCAAGTTGGGCTGGGTCTGTTTTTGAGCCCAGTCCATCACCAACCAACACCGACCCATTTATACTGAAATCGAACTGACCCAAACCAAAAATTTCGAATGTGGGGTTAGGGAGGCGGCAGTAGAAATTTGAAATTTAGGTCAAACCCCACCCTTAATGTATACAATTAGATATTTGACACCATATATAATTAATTAATTCAATAATGCTACAACAATCCCCTCAAGTCTTGTCTCATCGCAGAACTCACCTCAAGCAATTTCTCGTCCTTAAGTGACGAGATATCGTGCAAATTGAAATAAATTGATAAAATGGATTCGAAATTGTTGAGCCCTAGGAACATTTTCAGTTACTTCCTCCCAGACTAAATTGCTTGCTCCTGGAGTCATTTTCCTTCCTGCTCGGTGCTGCAGTCAAATTTTCTCCCGCCGTCCCTTCCAATGGTAACTTGATTATCGGTCACCTGTTAACATGGAATCAGATGAATAATTTATATGGCGTTCTGTTTGTATTTTATTTTGTATTTTCGTTTTCGAAAATGTTTTGCGTTTCCTGTTTTCATTTTTGTTTTCAAAATTGCTGAAAACGCGTTTGATTTGTCATTTCTAAAAACTGTTTTTGAAAATGAAAAGCTGAAAAATACGTTCTGTTTGAAATTTTGCAGAATATTACTTAAACTATTTTTAGTTAATTTGCTTGCAAAATACTAATGACTCAAACTCAAATTTCCTTTCACAATACACTGAAAACATGGTTACATGCAACACACTAATGTGAGCATTAAAAGTCTATATTAACACAGCTTGGTCAGGTTCGGAATTTGAGAAAGCTCTAGTTCTATTAAAATCCAGAAAATGCAAGTTCTTTCAAAACCACCAGAGTTCATTTATCAGTGCAATTTTTTGAAATATAACAACAAGAATTCTCACTTAATTTTTTTTTGTAATGTTGATATCGATTTCAATAAAACTTTATTTAAGCTTAGTTCCAAGTTAGGATAATTCTAAAAAAAAAAAAAAAAAATCTTTATTTAGGTTTAGTTCCAAGTTAGGATAATTCTAAAAAAAATAATAAAAAAATAAAAACTTTATATTAAGCTGTTAAGATAAAAAAAAAAAAAAATTCCAAAATGCGTTTTCCACGTTTTGGACATTTTTTACGCGTTTTTAGCGTTTTCGAAAATAAAAACAGAAAACGACCTCAAAACAGCAAAGAGAACAGACGCATTTTGGAAAACAAAAAAAAAATTTGTACACAAAACAGAAAACGCCCGAAACATCGTTTTGGGCGTTTTGTGTGTATTTCGACAAAAAATGTCCAAAACGCGGAAAACGCGTTTTGGGAATTTTTTTTTTTTTTTTTATATAGAATTATCTTAACTTAGAACTAAGCTTAATATAAAATTTTTATTTTTTTATTATTTTTTTTAGAATTATCCTATCTTGGAACTAAGCCTAAATAAAGATTTTTTTTTTTTTTTTTTTTTTTTGAGAATTATCCTAACTTGGAATTTAATTTAAATAAAGTTTTATTCAATTCAATATCAACATTACAAAAAAAATAAAATTAAATTAAATGAGAATTCTTGTTGTTATATTTCAAAAAATGTAATGATAAATGGACTCTGGTGGTTTTGAAAGAACTTGCATTTTTTGGATTTTAATAGAAGTAGAGCTTTCTCAAGTCCCGAACCTGACCAAGCTGTGTTAATATAGACTCTTAATGCTCACATTAGCGTGTTGCATGTAACCATATTTTTAGTGTATTGTGAAAGGAAATTTGAGTTGGAGTTATTAGTATTCTGCAAGCAAATTAATTAAAAATAGTTTAAATAGTGTTCTGCAAAATTTCAAACAGAACGTGTTTTCCAGCTTTTCATTTTCAAAAACAGTTTTCAGAAATGACAAACCAAACGCGTTTTCAGCAAATTTGAAAACAAAAATGAAAACACAAAACACAAAATATTTTCGAAAATGAAAATACAAAATAAAATACAAACAGATCGCCACCTTAGTTTTTGATCCCCTTTGCCTAATCTGTGATTTTAGCCGACGGAATTGATGTTAACATGATTCACTTTTACCGAATACACTTAGACAAATGTTGTGTTAAGACCGTTGAATTTCATTTTTCATGTGTTTCTGGTTTTCAGTTTATCTAGGTTTACAAGTTTTTGTTATCCCATTTACCATTTTCTGTTGATATCCTATTTTGTGTTTAAGTTCCAATTACCATTTTCAATTTACAGTTGTTCTTGTATTTCAAAAACTATGGTTGAGTGGGCACTAAATTTTGGGCCTTTAATTTCAACAGAAACTCAATTTCCATACTCAGATGAAGAGATAGTAAAGAAAAACCTAGTGATCGAGGATGATGTGAGTTCACACGATAATGAAGAAGGGATGGGAGAAAATCGTGGGTTGAACATGGATAAGGACAGTGACGTTGTGCCTGCGATTGGCATGAAATTTAAGGACGTCGAAGAATTGTACGACTTTTATGCAAAGTACGATTACCGCATGGGATTTCCAGTTAGACAAAGAAATTTGAGGAAGGATGATGATGGGTTATTATGAAATGTGGTAATTGCATGTTCACGAGAAGGCAAAATATAGTATACTATTAGCAATTCTTTGAACCACCAATTCTTTGAACCGCATCCAACCATACAAACGAGGTGTAAAGCTAAGATGACAACTTCTTCGGACGTTAATGGAATATGGTGAATTACGAAGGTTCATCTTGAGCATAATCATTTATGTAGTCCTACAAAGTCTAGATCGTTTCGATGTAATCGAAAGCTTAGTGCACATGTCCGGGATTTTATTTTTCACTTGATTTGGATGACGAGGGTCGCCTAAGGAATGTTTTTTGGGCCGATAACAGATGTAGAGAAGCGTATAAGGAATTTAGAGATATTATCATGTTTGATACTACATACTTGACTAACAAGTACGATATGCCGTTTGTCCCGTTCGTAGGTGTGAATCATCACGGGTATTCAACATTATTAGGTTGTGGTTTGGTTTCTAATGAGGACATTGATACTTTTGTTTGGTTTTTTACCACTTGGCTTCAGTGTATGGATGGACAAGCTCCAAGCGGGATAGTAACGGACCAAGATAGAGCTATGCAGAATGTAATTGGAGTAGTGTTCCCTAACACGAGGCATAGGTGGTGTCTTTAGCATATATTGAAGAAGCTGCCTGAGAAGTTTGGCTATCACAATCACAAAGTCTCGATAATATCAGCGATACATGATTTGGTTTATGAGTCACAACATGATTCCGAATTTGAAGAGGGGTGGCATCGGATGCTCGATGAGTATATACTTTATGAGAATGATTGGTTGGATGGACTTTACAGAGAAAGAAGGCGTTGGGTACCCTGTTACCTAATAACAAGCTTTTGGGCTGGGATGTCAACCACGCAAAGGAGTGAGAGAGTTAATGCTTTCTTCGATGGGTATGTAAAATCGAAAACATCGTTAAAGTAGTTTGTTTGTTGAACAGTACGAGTGAGCATTGAGGAGTAAAGCTGAGAAAGAATTTCTGGCAGATTGTAAGTATTTCACACAAGCTGTCCCCTGTGCTACGAAGTACGAATTGGAAAAACAATTTCAATCAGTCTACACGATAACAAAATTCAAAGAATTTCAAGAAGAGTTCACATGAATGGTATATTGTCAGGTTGTGGGTACATCTTGTAATGGTATGGAAAAGATATATGCTGTACAGGAAGACCATTTTTAAATGATTTAAAACAAGCTCCTAAGCAATGGTATAAAAGATTTGAATCTTACATGAAGATCTTAGGCTTCAAGAAAAGTAATTATGATTTATGCTTGTTTTATGATGGGAATGGAGGACCTGATTCTGTTTAATTGCATTTATATGTGGATGATATACTTTTAGCCTGCCATGATATGAATAAAATAAACTCAGTTAAACAGAAATTAAATTCTGAATTTGAAATGAAGGATCTTGGCCCCGCTAAGAGAATTTTGGGTATGACCATAAAAAGGGATAGGACTAATAGTACTTTGATTTTAAATCAATATGCCTACATTTCTAAAGTACTTGAAAAGTTTTCTATGATGCATGCTAAATCTTGTTCATTACCTTTATCAAATCATTTGAAACTTTCATTTGATCAATCTCCTAAAACAGATGAAGAAATTATTAGGATGAATAGAGTACTTTATGCTAATGTGATTGGTTCTATTATGTTTTTTATGGTATGCACTAGACCCGATTTAGCATATATGTGAGCACTCTTAGCAGGTTTATGTCCAATCCCCGTGAACTTCATTGGGAAGCCTTAAAAGGTATGCTTAGATACCTAAAAGGTACTAAAACTGTTGGTGTGCATTATTCCAAATGCAAAGAATGTATAATCTTAAAGGGGTATTGTAACTCTGATTTTGCGGGTGATTTAGATAAAAGAAGAAGTACTTCATCATATGTTTTTACTTTATGTAATTCATGCATTAGTTGAAAATCCCAGTTGCAAAGGGTAGATGCATTATCATAAATTGAAAGCATAAACTAAGGGCATTCACCAAAAAATGATATATTCAGCAGAAACCCAAATTTTATAAACTCAAATCATAGACTAAGCATTGACACTACTCCAAGAAAGCATAAGTTCAACAGAAACCCAATTTCATAAATTGAAATCATACACTCAGGATTCATTTCCTGCCTCCAAGAATGCATAAATTCAGCATAAACTCAATTGCATAAATTGAAAGCCTAAAGTCATCAAATTTTTGAAGCCATAACAACAAGATCGAATCTGATTTTTTTTTTTACCTAGTTCGCAGAGGAAATAAAAAGCCTTGTTTCGTGTGCGGTCGTTTATCCCCTCTGGAGGAGCTGAAGAAATTGGGTCACAAGCGAGGGAAATGGAACGAAAACTATCATATACAAATTGAGACTTGAAAGCAAAAAATCAACGACGATTGAAATCGTAAAACAAATATACCCAATGCGAAGATGAAGACGGATTTCTTCGATTCTAAGTTGCGTTGTTCATCTCCTAACTTGTCGTCACAGAAGAAGGCCATTTGGGGAAAAGGGCTGCATGAAGTTCTGTTGCTTGTCTCCTACGGTTAGACCTCCTCGTCATCGAAGAAGGAAGGCATTTGGTGGAACAAGGAATGCGACAGAGATGCGTGGTTTCACAGAAAATGTGGAACGGATGTAGGGGAACAAAGGTTGGAGGTAGATGCGTGGTTTCACAGAAGAAATTAGGGATTTGGTCTACAGGGTTTGCTGTGCGAGAAAAATAACCATTTTCAAAATTTTAATATAAGGGCAGGATTGTCATTTCCATCCTTGAGATGAGTTCTGCTGTGAGTCTTGAGGAGAGTATAGCATTATTGTAATTAACTTAATATGTGTCATCTCCATAAAAATAATTTAGTGAAATATCATCTATTTTTTTTTTTTAAAAGAGGAAAGTTCTAATTTAAATATTCTATTTAGATCCTAAATTCCACCCCCTTCTCTCTATTTCTATTCCACCTCCCTCACTACCTCTTCCCTCACCTCCTCCATCGTCATAACCACTACCTTCGATGGAGCCCAACTCTTCAGTAGCTTCAAACCACAACAAAATATGAACTTTTCTTCCTCTTAAGATATGTTTGATCTAAGAAAACAATTCCAAGAAATACACGATGGGTACTGTAGATGCCACGAATGAGTTTCAACATGATATTTTTATTTCACTTAATTTTATTTTTATTTCAACATGATATTTTTTCAGTTTTAAAAATTGTGTACGTCATTTTTCAAATAAAAGTTTCAAGAGTCAGTGTCAATAAAAAATCCCCATATAAAATTGAACCAATAAATGAATATAAAAAGAAGGCAAAAGAACTCCACAGTCCACAAAGAAAACTAACTGGAAAATTGAGGGAAAACAAGAATCAAATTCATTGTAAGTGAATCCATCATGAATTTAAATACAAGAAATAATTAATAGATATAAAAAGTAGAAATATCACAAGAATATGATATCCAACAAATTTAAAACAAATAGTTAGCTAAGATGAACTGTGTTGGTAGCAATTGGAACTGCGATGGAGGGAGGTGGAGAGTCGAGAGTCAGAGAGCGAGGTCATCGTAGGCTAAGGTTCAAATGCAAGGGGACTTTGGGCCGGGTTCACATTTTTGAACATCTTTGTTGGAAATTTGACGAAACTACATAAATGCAATGGGTAGTAATTGAAAAATACGTAATTTTGAATCTATTCATAATATTGCAGAATCTCACCCCCCTGAATTTAGAAAAATACCAAATTCTATGAGAGAGAGTGTATTATTTGATTGACGTCATTAAGTATGGAACCTATTATTAAGAGTTGTAGTTACCATTTATTTAGGAGGTTAAATTTAGGGATGTAGTTATTATTTATTTAGGAAATTAAATTAGAGATGTGATTGCGTAACATAAGCATTTATATTGAACAAATTATAATAAGTCAAATAAAAATATTAATACACGTGACATTACAAATAAAAACATTATTACAAGTCTGATATTACAATGTATATAATATAGTTATATGTTATAACATCAAACATGTTCAGTAATGTTGTAATATTACAGTACCCGTAATATCGTGATATTTTATTGCCTACGTACCACACGTATAGTAATGTCATAATATTATATTGTTTGTTGTTACAGCTTAATTCATAGTTTTAAAGTGATTACTGAGCATTTACAGGTGTCTAATAATATGTGTAACTTATGAAGTGATTACTGAGCATTCGTATCGGTCACATTACACATTATGTAACTTAAGAGGTTTGTAAATTTCAGTTGGTAATGATATGTATTTTATTACTACATGAGATTTTACAAATTTGGAATAATTATTGAGCATTAAGAATGTGAGAATGATATGTATTTCATTACTAAATGAAACATTACATATCTTGTAACTTATGGTTGCTATATAATCTTGCTGGCATAAATCATAATTCTTCATAGAATGACATTACATTACATGAGTTGTAGTATAATCATGCAGTTTTAATTGGATTACACTTCATCACACAGATCCTAATACTCGATAATTAAGTATTACACAGTACATTATATATCATGTATGTTATAGATGATATATAATCGTGTTGTAATATAATCATGTAGGAACTGCACTTCATTACATTGATTGTAATATTCAATAACCAAATCTCAGTGTTTATAAAACCAAAAATCGGTTCGAACCGGAATAGACTACGGATCAAAGGTCAGAATGTCCGACCCGATGAACCGATTTCAATTAAAACATAAAAAATTATTACAAAAATCAGAAATTTTTCTAAAAAAAAAAATTATTTTACAAATAAACTAATATTTACTAATTTAAAAAAATAAAATTATATACAAAAGTAGCTTAAAATAAGTAGAGAAAAACAAAACAACAAAAAAAGCAATTAATTATATGATACATTACATAAACAACATTCCAGCACAGCACATTTATTGCCTCTACAATCGCGATTGGAATTTTGGAACTGACTTGATTGAGGGAGAATGGAGAGCTAATGGTTATCTAATGAAATTCCTCTTAGCATATAATACTATACATTACATACCAACCACATCAAAAAGTTTGCAGATACACCATAAAAGTATGACCAAGCAGATTAGTAAAGTTATTTATGGTTATAAAATGATAACAATGCATAAGAGAACAACTAATTTTTCAATTTGATATCTGTTTACGACTTAAAGAAAATGATATAAAAGTGATTATTTCATTTTCTGTGAACATTGATTTTTCGAGCAATATTTAGTTATACAAATTATTTTCTTAAAGTATAATTATTTTATAAAATTCTCATTTAATAGTTCTAGAGGATGATTAACATTAATGAAAAATTCATAATAGCTTTTATAGAGCAGTACAAGTTTAATTGTGTTAAAAGTATGTTTGGAGAGAATGAGATTAGACTTGAGAGTGAGAGATGAAGAGTAGTATAAAGTTGAAATATAGGGCTTGATTTTGAAATTATATATTTGGGCATCGGATGATTTGTGACATTTTTAATTTGTTTGAATTTTTTCTAATTGAACTTATTAATCGGGGATAATTTTGGGACTAGTCTGGGGCGGGGACGAGGATTTGATAGCAATTCTCATCCCTTGTCGGGAATACTTTTTCATCCCCATCATTGTCGGGGATTTTCTGTCCTATTGACATCCCTATCTTACACAAAGATGAGTTTTTATCGAATAATTTACTGGAAGTCATAAAGAGGTTGTTTGACAAAGTTTTTACTAAAGTCGATATAATATATGGTTAAAAAGTGGTAAAAAATGTCTCTCGTAAAATATATTATTGAAATTAATTAACTCGTTCCGCCGAAATTATCTTTTTGATAAATTATTTATAAACAAATTTATAAATAATATATTTTCTCAAATCAATTTTTAATCAAATATATTTCTTTAAAATATTTTTTAATCATATATTTTATCTTAAAAATATAAAAGTTTTTTAATAAATAAAAAACTTTTACCAAATAAATTGTGAGTTTGGCTAGTGACCAACAAGGAAGATGCATGTAGAAGTGTACAAAAAAACCTTCAAAACAGTATTATGCCATAGTTGACTCATGTGCTTCATAGAAGACGACAAATCATATAAGGTCGACAAATCATATCAAATATAGGCTTATAGCCTGTTCGGATCCATTGATTATTTTGTTTTGGTTTATAATCATTTCAATTTTCAATACAATTTTTTAACTATATATTATTCTCTCTTTAATTTTTAACCATTTATTTACCTCGAGATTTAAAAAAAAAAATGTTTATAATCCATGGCACCTGCAGCCGAAATTATACTTTTGTTGAAGTATGAAAATAATTTGACACAATTAATTTATGAGCCTATGAAAATTGAAAACAAACTAGATTAATTTATGGGATAATTATGCATACGACTTTTACATTCCTCAATAAATTTTTACTCGTACTAAAATTCCAATTGATTTTTACTCATTTCTTCTTTTCAAATCCTACAATATTCTCACCAATATCGTGTTACTACAATTGTACCAACATTTTCCTTCGACGAGGCTCCATCGACATACTCAAGAATGGTGTGTTGTTGTAAGACGTCATCATTGAATTTTCATCAATCTATAATGTGTTTGATGGAATATTAGATTGAATATGATGAAAAATATTATAAAATGTTGAAAGTGTCAATGTGTGATATTAAAATATGTTCCAAGTATCATAAAAATGAAAAATATCGTAAGTATTATGTTGTAATACTTTAAAAATATTATACTATGATAATTGTTTTGAATAATAATTTTTTTTAAAGCATTAATCAGTGATATTTTAAATCACGTAAGTTATCTTTATGATACCAAAAGTTGGATCTTTACGCAAATACTCCTTAATTATATAATTGTAATTCAATCTAATATACCAAAGAAACCATTTCGAATATGATCAGAATAAATATGGGATAAATTTCATCCAATTTTATGAAAATATTTAAATTATTATTTAAAGCTTTCTCAAACAACCATTATTATTATGTATATTAATTAATATTAATAATGATAGATATGACTATTCCGTATACAAGCAAACCACCTATTCTTTACTCAGTAAGTCGTCATTTACTCAAGTCAGTCCATCAGTACAAAGAAATTCTGAGCTGTACAAAGAAAAATGGAGGAGGTTTTGTTGTTGAAAGAAGAGAGAGAAAAGAAGAGGGAGAGCGTGAGATGGGGTGTATTGATAGCGGAGGAGGTGAAGAAACTGGGGTTCTTAGCAGGACCTATGATAGCAGTGACTCTATCACAGTATTTGCTTCAAGTAATATCAGTAATGATGGTTGGTCATTTGGATGAACTCTCTCTTTCGAGCACCGCCATAGCCATTTCTCTATGTGGCGTCACCGGTTTCAGCTTTCTTGTAAGTTTTACACCTAATAGGAGCGTTGGTTATCCTATTATTTAATGCAGTTCTCATTCAATTGATGATGATACTGACTATTCATTTGTGGGAAGGTTTCATTAATGGAACTTACTATTTTTACTTGTTGGTTGAATAAACTTGTAGAATCTTAAGAATAATTATGCAAAAAAAAAAAAAAAAAAAAACATCATGCTTATAAAAACTATGGTTGAACTCCAAACTTTCCACTCTCAGATGAGGCGTCACTGGCTCCAAAAATTCTTCAATTCTTTTAAACATGAGATGAACTTTGAGATTATGTTTTGTGCACCGTATAAAAAAAATCAGTATAAAATTAGAATGGATCATAGTAAATCAATAGATTTTTTCTGGGATCCACAATCCTGAACACAAAATGGTGTAATTTAAGTATTGTTTGGAGATTAAAGCTGGCTTATAGAAATGCACCAATAAATTTTAAGCACTTTTGAAAGTGAAAAGAAATATATATATCTGACTTGATCTCTCTGCCTGTGAACACAGTTGGGTATGGCAAGTGCTCTGGAAACTATAAGTGGACAAGCTTATGGTGCTAAACAGTATAAAAGAATTGGAACTCAAACTTACACTGCCATTTTCTCTCTGATTATTGTTTGCATTCCCCTCTCTGTCTTGTGGATATTCTTGGGGAAGGTACTCATTTTTGTAGGCCAAAATCCTCAGATTTCGCACGAAGCTGGAAAATTCACAATGTGGCTTGTTCCGGCCCTTTTCGGCTATGCAACGCTTCAACCAGTCGTTCGGTATTTTCAAATGCAAAGTATGATCCTTCCCATGATCATAAGCTCATGCATCACTATCTGTTTCCACATAGCTGCCTGTTGGGTGCTAGTATTTAAGTCGGGATTAAAGAGTATCGGCGCTGCAGTAGCCATGGACCTTTCGATGTGGTTAAATGTTACCATTCTCGGTTTGTACATGACATTCTCTTCCGCATGTGAGAAAACTCGTGCCCCCATTTCGATGGATATATTCAAAGGAATGAAAGAGTTTTTCGGCTTTGCCGTTCCTTCTGCTGTAATGATCTGGTAGAACTCACTCCTCTTCGCTCGTGCTTTCTACAATATTTGTACTATCATTCTATATATCCTAACATTTTAATGCATTTCCTATTTGATGATTCTAGTCTTGAATGGTGGTCATTTGAGCTTCTTATCTTGCTATCAGGGCTTTTACCTAATCCGCAGCTCGAAACCTCGGTTCTCTCCGTATGGTAGGTTCTTCACACGCCTCATGGATCACAAAACAAATATACCACTTCCAACTTTAAGTTAATAGCTCTGATCCCCTATGCCTTGTTTTGAACAGCCTAAACACCATTATTACACTATATGCAATACCATACGGATTAGCTGCTGCCGCGAGGTGCCTTCATTGTCTTGTACTCTTGTTGAATGCTTACTTAGAGCTTGTTTGGTAATGGAAAAAAAAAGGTTTTTTGGGAAAACGTATGGCTTGAAAATTGTGAAAAGTGATGGGTCTCGTAAAAATATGTGGTGGAAAATGAATTTGAGGGAAAAGTTGGAAATTTCTTCCATTACCAAATGGCCTTTGTATGTAACTACTACTAAATTGTAATGATTTTAATATTCAGCACAAGAGTTTCGAACGAGCTAGGTGCTGGAAATCCACAAGGAGCTCGTGTATCCGTTATTTCTCTGATGCTTATTGCGGCCGTAGAAGCAGTAACTGTGACCACAATCCTCTTTATTAGCCGACACGTTTTTGGCTACGTTTTCAGCAATGAGAAGGAAGTTGTGGACTATGTCACAAAAATGGCTCCTCTTGTTTGTTTATCTATTATAACGGACTGCTTTCAAGGAACCCTTTCAGGTTATTTATTTCACACACTCATGTCTGTCACAAAAAAGGATAAGATTGTGGCCCCTTCTTTTTTTTTTTTAAGTCACACGGGTATCCAAACTTCGCCTGACTAATCCTGGAAGAGAGCGGCCTTCCCCCATGTCTTCTAACTTGCTTAGTTCATTTTCTTTCGTTTTTCAGGCGTTGCAAGAGGTTGCGGGTGGCAGCATATAGGGGCATATATCAACCTTGCTGCATTTTACCTTTTCGGGATTCCAATTGCTGCAGCATTGGGTTTCTGGTTAAATTTTAGAGGGAAAGGTCTCTGGATCGGAGTACTCTCTGGCGCTACTTTACAGACGATTATGCTTGCCGCGATAACAAGTCGTACAAACTGGGAAAAACAGGTAGTACATTCGTTTTCTTCTTGCCCTTTTCGCTGTTTCCAAAATTTCGATTTCTTTCTTCGTTTCTTAATCGAAAATCCTGTTCTGTTTCCTTTATGCAGGCAGCCAAGGCGAGGGAGAGGTTGTTCGAGGAGAATTCTTCAGCTGATGAGGCATTTACTTTTAAAGCATAAGAGAAGACTAGGCTACAAATGATTGCTTTTCCTTGTCTTGGAAGGATGTTACAGCCATTTCACTACAAATTCATCAACTATAGTGAAGTTTATATACAATATTGCAAAAAGTCATTAATAAAATGGTTGGAAAAAGGAAAAAATGAATCATCACGAAAAGATTATTCTGTCGACGGATTTTC